>CM021107.1:201117054-201129655 GCA_007115665.2 Sequoiadendron giganteum
TATAGGGTTGAGGGTTGAGGGATAGTGTTTAGGGTTGAGGGTATAAGCTTAAGTGTATAGGGTATATGGATTATGGTTTAGGATATTGGGTATATAGTTGAGGGTATTGGGCTGAGAATATTAGGTTTAGGGTTGATGGTTTAGGGTTTAGGATTTATGTACAAGTTTGAGGGTTGATGGTTGAGGTATAATGTTCAGGGTTGAGGGTATGAGGTTAAGTGTATAGGGTATAGGGATTAGGGTTTAGGGTGTAGGGTTAAGGGTATAAGGTATAGGGTTAAGGCTTGAGAGTGTAGGGTTTTTCGTTTAGGTTTAGGGTTGAGGGATAATGTTTATGGTTTGGGGTATAAGGTTGAGGGTGTAGGGTATAGAGATGAGGCTTGAGGGTGTAGAGTTTAGGGTTTAAGGTATAGAGTTGAGGATTGAGGAATAGTGTTCAAGGTTGAGGGTATAGGGCTAAGTGTATAGGGAATATGGATTAGGGTTTAGAATAATGGGTATAGGGGTGAGGGTATTGGGTTTAGGATTGAGGTTTAGGGTTTAGGGTTTAAAGTACAAGGTTGAATGTAGGGTTTAAGTATAGGGTTGGGGGATGATGTTCATGGCTTAGGTTATAAGGTTGAGGGTAAAGGGTATAGGGATGAGGGTTGAAGGTGTAGGGCTGATGTATAGTGTTCAAGGTTGGGGTGTAGGTTTAAGTGTATAGGGTATAGGGATTATGGTTTAGGATATTGGGTATAGGGTTGAGGGTATTAGGTTTAGGGTTTAGGGTTCAAGGTTTTCGATACAAGGTTTAATGTAGGATTTAGTGTTTGATTATAGGGTTAAGGGTTCAAGGATAATGTTTAGGGTTTAGGGTATAGGGTATAGGGATGAGGATTCAGGGTGTAGGTTTTATGGTTTAAGTTATAAGGTTGAAGATATAAGGTTAAGTTTATAGGGTATAGGGATTAGGGTTTAGGATATTAGGTATAGGGTTGAGGGTATTGGTTTGAAGGTTTACGGTTAAGTTTATAGGGTATAGGGATTAGGATTTAGGATTTAGGAGAGAGAGAGAGAGAGAGAGAGAGAGAGACCTGAGAGAGGGTGAAATTGGCAACCTAACTTGCCCTGTTTGAAAAAATGGGTCCAAGAAATGGGGTCTCCACATCACTGAGAGACCCCATTTCTTGGACCCATTTTTTCAAAACAGGCCACTACATTACCAATTTCACCAAATTGGCAAGCCAATGGACCCACTAGCTTGGAAATTCGATTAAATTGGCAACCTAACTTACCTGTTTGAAAAAATGGGTCCAAGAATCACTGGGAGACCCCATTTTTTCAAGCAGGCAAGTTAGGTTGCCAATATGACTGAATTGCCAAGCCAGTGGGCCCACTAGCTTGCCAATTTGGTGGAATTGGCAACCTAACTTGCCCTGTTTGAAAAAATGGGTCCAAGAAATGGGATCTTCAGGTGATTTGCGTCATTGGGAGACCCCACTTCTTGGACCCATTTTCTCAAACAGGCCACTACATTTTCAATTTCACTAAATTGGCAAGCTAGTGGGCTTGCTAGCTTGCCAATTTGGTGAAATTGGTAAGCTAACTTACCCTGTTTGAAAAAATGGGTCCAAAGAAATGGGGTCTTGTGGTGATTTACATCACCGTAAGACCCCATTTCTTGGACCTATTTTTCAAAACAGGCCACTACATTACTGATTTCACCGAAATGGCAAGCTAATGGGCCCATTAGCTTGGCAATTCAGTGAAATTGGCAACCTAACTCGCCTGTCTAAAAAGTGGGTCAAAAAAATGGGGTCTCCTGGTGATTTACATCACTGGGAGACCCCATTTATTGGACCCATTTTTTCAAACAAGTCACTACATTGCCAATTTCAATTAATTGGCAAGCCAGTGGGCCCACTAGCTTGGCAATTCAGTGAAATTGGCAACTTAACTTGCCTATTTGAAAAAATGGGTCAAAGAAATGGGGTCTTCCAGTGATTTACATCATCAAGAGACCCCATTTCTTGGACCAATTTTTTCAAATAGGCCACTACATTTCCAATTTCACCAAATTGGCAAGCTAGTGGGCCAACTAACTTGGTAATTCGATGAAATAGGCAACCTAACTTGCCTGTTTGAAAAAATGGGTCCAAGAAATGGGGTCTCCCGGTGATGTAATGGGTTAATGGATCAAGGATTTGGGGTTTAAGGGTTAAGAGTAGAGGGTAGAGGGTTTAGGGTAGAGGGGAGAGAGATAGAGGGAGTGAGTGAGTGAGAGAGAGAGAGACCTGAGAGAGGGAGAGGGGGTGGGAGGGAGAGACTTGAACGAGAGAGATGGAGGGAGTGAGAGAGAGATAAAGGGAGGCATGGTTAAGGGTGGAGGGTATATGGTTTAAGGGTTTAGGGTTTAGGCTTAAGGGTAGAAGGGAGAGAGATAGAGGGAGTGACTGAGAGAGATAGACCTGAGAGATGGAGAGGGGTTAGGAGGGAGAGGGTTGAGAGAGATTGAGGGAGGGAGGGAGTGGGAGAGAGATAGAGGGAGGGAGGGTTAAGGGTATTAGGTAGGGTAGAGGGTTTAGGGTTTAAGGGTTAAGGGTTTAGGGTTTAGGGTTTAGGTTTAAGGGTAGAAGGTTAAGGGTTTAAGGGTTAAGGGTCTAAAGAATTAAGGGTTAAGGGTAGAGGGGAGAGAGATAGAGGGAGTGAGTGAGTGAGTGAGATACCTAAGAGAGGGAGAGGAAGTAGGAGGGAGAGACTTGAGAGAGAGGGAGGGAGGGAGTGGGAGAGAGATAGAGGGAGGGTTAAGGATAGAGGGTAGATGGTTTAAGGGTTTAGTGTTTAAGGGTTAAGGGTTTAGGGTTTAGCATTAAGGGTAGAGGAGAGAGATAGAGGGAGTGACTGAGAGAGAGATACCTAAGAGAGGCATAGGAGGTAGGAGGGAGAGATTTGAGAGAGAGAGCGAGTGGGAGAGAGATAGAGGGTAGAGTGTTAATGGTAGAGGGTATAGGGTTTAAGGGTTAAGGGTTAAGGGTAGAGGGGAGAGAGATAGGAGTGAGTGAGAGAGAGAGAGACTTGAGAGGGTCTCCCTTCTACCCTTAACCCTTAACCCTTAAACCCTAAACCTTTCAACACTCTACCCTCTACCCTTACCCCTCTCTATCTCAACCCTCTCCCTCCTACCCCATCTCCCTCTCTTAGGTCTCTCTCTCTCAGTCACTCTCTCTATCTCTCTCCCCTCTACCCTTCAGCCTAAATCCTAAACCCTTAAACCCTCTACCATCTACCCTTAACCTTGCCCCCCTCTATCTCTCTCCCACTCCCTTCCTCTCTCTCTCTCTCAAGTCTCTCCCCCCTACCTCCTCTCCCTCTCTCAATTCTCTCTCTTACTCACTCACTCCCTCTATCTCTCTCCCCTCTACTCTAAACCCTCTACCCTATACCCTTAACTCTTAAACTCTAAACTCTTAAACCCTTAACCCTCTACCCTTAACCCTAAACACTTAACCATTAAACTCTCTACCCTCTTCCCTCTAACCTTAACCCTCTCTCCCTCTATCTCTCTTGCACTATCTCCCTCTCTCTCTCAACTGTCTCCCTCCTACCTCATCTCCCTCTCTTATGTCTCTCTCTGTCATTCACTCACTCTATCTCTCCCCCTCTACTCTTAACCATAAACCATAAATCCTTAAGCCTTAAACCCTACACCCTTAAACCCTCTACCCTCTACCCTTAACCCCCCTCCCTCTATCTCTCTCCCACTCCCTCCCTCTCTATATATCAAGTTTCTCCCTCCTACCCCCTCTCCCTCTCTCAGGTCTCTCTCTCTCTCTCTCACTCACTCCATCTCTCTCTCTCTCCCCTCTACCTCATACATTGGATCTTCAACCCTCATCTATCTCTATCCCCCCTCCTCTTCTCTACTTCTCTCTATCTCACTTCTCTGTCCATATCTCCCTCCCACCATCCCTCCCTCTCTTCCCTAATCCCTTAACCCTATAACCTCAACCCTTAAACCCTTAAACACTCAACCCTAATCCCTTAATCCTTAACCCTTAAAAGCCTGAACCCTTAAACCCTCTACCCTCTACCCTCTACCCTCTACCCAATACCCTCTACCCTCAACCCTATACCCTCAACCCTTGAGCCCTTAAACTCAAGTAAACTCTCTACCCTAATCCCTAAACCCTCAACCCTTAAACCCTCAACCCTCTACCCTCTACCCTTTACCCTATACATTGGACCCTCAACCCTAATCGTTCAACCTATATCCTCAAACCTATACCTCAAACTACATTCCCAATTTCACCGAATTGGCAAGCTAGGGTAGAGGGTTTAAGGGTTTAAGGGTTAAGGGTAAAGGGTAGAGGGGGGAGAGATAGGAGTGGGTGAGTGAGAGAGAGAGAGAGAGAGAGAGAGAGAGAGAGAGAGAGAGAGAGAGAGAGAGAGAGAGAGACTTGAGACAAAGAGAGAGAGGGAGGGTGTGGGAGAGAGATAGAGAGAGAGAGAGAGAGACTCGGAGAGGAGATGGGGTAGGAAGGAGAGACTCTGAGACAGTTTAGAGAGAGAGAGAGAGAGAGAGAGAGAGAGAGAAGAGAGAGAGAGAGAGAGAGAGAGAGAGAGAGAGAGAGAGGGAGACTGAGTAGGAAGGAGAGACTTGAGACAAAGCGAGAGAGAGAGAGATAGAAGGTAAAGGGTAGAGGGGAGAGAGATAGGAGTGAGTGAGTGAGAGAGAGACTTGACAGAGGGAGAGGGGGTAGGAGGGAGAGACTTGATAGAGATAGAGGGTAGAGGGTTAAGAGTAGAGGGTTTAAGGGTTTAGGGTTGTAGAGTAGGGGGATTCACTACTCATGAGTTATCTTCAAACAAAGAGCTTCACGAGGAAAAGTTCCCTAAACTACCTCAAACGACAATGGTGAGAGTTCTAGAATAAAAAAGAGGTCATAGAGATTCTATAGACAAACCGGCGAGCTCTCGACCAAAGGACATCAACATAGAATGCAGATGACAATGCGGTGTGTTGGCATCTTCGAGGCACGCTAGCATCTCATACGGACGAAAAAGGAGGTTTATCTCAGAAAACAACTAACTGGCTACTTCTAAGATGATTGCTAAGAACTTCTAGAAAGTGACAAAAAGAGATGAAACTGAAATAGATAGAAATAAGAATGATCAAGCAAAGGAGAATAAGGGAAGAGAAACACTTATGAACATGTGAGTGATGAAGCCTCTAGCATGTGAATTTCCTCAATACCTTCACACAAGAGAGAGAGAGAGAGAGAGAGAGAGAGAGAGAGAAAGTGTTGGGGTTGCGTAGGGGTTTGCCTCAATCAAACCCCTATTTTGGTGTTCCCACCTCCACTGACAACTAGATAGATAGAAAAGTAGAAATGAAGTAAAGTACACAAAAGCACTACAAAACAGTGTTATGTGGCTCAACCAAGTAATAGAGGAGAGGAGTGAAATCTTACCACCTTTGCCCAAAGCGCTCAAGGCTAACGGGGGAGAAATGAGAGGAACTCAAGCCTTTGTTGACATGGTGTTTCCTTCCACACTTGCTCTACTGAAGTGATGGAGTGTTGATGTTGCTCCTTGTGTAGTGTAAAGTGTTTCTTGATGTGGTGAAGAAGTTGCTTAGAGCTTGTGAAGAGATGGTGGAATGCTAAGAAGACTGCTCAGATTTTGTGAAGGGATGAAGAGATCCAAGAGATCCAAGAGCTACAAAAAAGAAGTAGGAATAGTGAATATGAAGGAGAGAGGGAAGAAAACGGCCATATACAGGTCATTCGGCCAAAAAAGGCACTACATCAACTCCCAATGGGAATGGTAATGCCTCTACAGGCTCCAAATGCAGGAATCTATCAGGGATGTTAGCGCACCACATGAATGTCTGCACGCGCGGGCGTCTCCGACAGAAATGCCTGCACCGACACACAAAGTGGGCACCAAGTGGAATGAAGGCAGCGGGCTTGTGTGGAATTTCACCTCCGAGTTTGTTTTTCTAAAGTGTAAAGGGTCAAAATGAGATTTGTGTTAGGGGTGAAAATTCATGTTGATACATTTTTGCCCCACTTTAGCGAGCGCAAATATTGATGAGTGCTTCGGTAAAGTAGATCAGAGGAAGTAGTAGAGTAAGAAAGACTTGCAGAAGATGAAAATGTTAGAACATTAAAGGATTCAAGTTAGCAAAGTAAAAGAGACCTTGATGAAAAAGGTTGTCTCAATCGCTATGCGTCGTCCCTGAATTAAAGATACTAAGACATAGAAGAATTTAGAGATGAAGAAAGAAAGGGCATATACTCGGGATGAAGAAGATGCAAATATTTGATCCGGTATATACAAGATTCTAAGAATGAAAGAGTGATAAAAGAAATCCCCGCTCAAGGACGAAAACCCGTACCGGCGAGTAAAAGTGATAAAAGCAATCCCCGCTCAAGGAGGAAAACCCATACCACTAAATAAGAGTGATAAAATCAATCCTCGCTTTGGAGTAGAGCTCATATCACAAAGTAAAAGTGATAAAAGAAAAACCCACTTCAGAGTAGAACTCTTATCAAAAGTAAAAGTGATAAAAGAAAAACCCGCTTCGAAGTAGACCCTGTATCAAAAAGTAAAAGTGATTAAAGAAAAACCCGTTTCGGAGTAGAACCCGTATCACAAAGTAAAAGTGATTAAAGAAAAACCCACTTCAGAGTAGAACCTGTACCATAGAGCAGACAGTCACACAAACCATCGTTAAGTTGGAATACTTTCAAAGGAGTCCCTCGAGAATCCTTCAAAAGGAAGAGGGGGTCCGATCAAGGGACACTTTATTCAAAAGACACATAGAGAGAGAGAGGGTCCTTAAGAAGGACACCCATCTCCAAACTAAAGCTATCATTGCCCCAACATAAACGGGAGGAGAACCACACAAGATGCTTAGAACAGGATAGAGGTAAACCTCGATATCACTTGTCGTTTGAAGAAGAGGCAGGTGCATCAACAGGCACCTGAATTGTGAAGTGGCTATATCCTATCCTTCAAGGCCTTACATTCGCTAGTGGAATGTCCAAACACTCGATGGTGTAACAAAGGGAAATTTCTATGGTTAGCAATGTAATATGCAGAACATAAAAACCCAAAGTATGGTAATGGAGTGCATTGGAATAGATGAACAACCTCAAAGGTTGTCTTCATCCTCCATGACTAACCTCCATTACACCTTCTAAATTTGCTGAAATAAATAACTTGCCCTCAGATTTACAAAGAGCAAGTCAATAGAAATGACAAGCCCTAAGCAAACATTGAAGGATTTGATAAACTATATGCTATACTATGCCCTAATGCAATTAGTAAGCATCTAACATTTCTAAATATCAAATGAAATCTAAACTATGCTATGCTAAATGAGAATAATAATGCTATGAAATGCAAACAATTCTAAAAATGCAAAGGACAAGAGATGTAAGAGATGAAATATGTGAAAATGACAAGAGATAATAATGGATAGCCAGTGATAAGAGATGAGACAAAATTGACATTTTATAGAAAATTCAATTTTGTATGGACGGGTGAGATTAAAGACTGATAAATGACCTAGAATCTATGGACAAGATTCAATATGACAACCCACAATTAGGGTTAGGGCAACATTAGGTCAAATTCAAAATGAATGAACAAGATTGATTTTAAGAAAAATCAAATCAAGGGTTGACAATGCATGTGACAAGGCACACAAACCGAAATTGTTGGAGAATCAAATAATAATTTAAAATTATTTAATTCAAGAGGGGTTGTTGACTTTTTAAATTAAAAAACTATTTTAATTCAAAAAGGGTGGGGTCATGTGACAATAAATAATTTAAATTAAATTATTTACATAAGAAGGGATTTTTAAAGAGGGACTTATTTTAAATAAATAAGATTTATTTAAAATGAGCACAATAAAAGAGGAGAAATTAAATAACAAAATTATTTAATTTAGGTGGTGGGACTTATTTTAAATAAATAATTTTATTTAAAATGAGGAGAATGTGAAGATGGCCATAATTAAATAAATAAAAGAATTTATTTAATTACAAGAGGACTTTAAATTAGAGACATATTAAATAAATAAAGTTATTTATTTAATAATCAAGAAGACATAATGGACAAGGATAATTAAATAAATTAGGAAATTTATTTAATTATAGAAAGACATTAGACAATTAGTGACGTAATTAAATAAATAAATAAAATTTATTTATTTAATAATCATGAAGAATAAAAAAGATATGAATTAATTAAATAATCATGAATTATTTAATTAATAGTCGAATGTGGATCAAGGACATAATTAAAATGTCTTAATTATGCTAGGAAGAAAGAGATTAGAAATAGAGCTTGCAGGCCTAGGTTATTTTTATGTGTCTACATTTGCCCCTCTTTGTCATAATGCAGCTTGTCGCATTGTGGCAAAGAAAATAAGTCAAACATATGCCCCAGTGCAAGATAAGATGAGGAAGAATGACGAGGAGGGTTGCGGTATGCCCCCTCGGGAGGACAGACGGGTTCTGAGAATACGGGTGTGCTCTCGAAATGAATGAGAAGACTAGAAGACGATAGAACAAGAAAGTGTTAGTGAAAAAACATATGGATGATGATATGAATGCAATGCCTATATGAGATGCATGTTAGTTCCTATATCAAATCCTTCAACGTTTACCATAGGACTTTAATATTTATTGCTCTTTAATCATCATTGGGCAAAAATGTCATGATGGCCGACAAACACTATGATATGACAAAAATCAAGGTGTGCAAGGTCGAACCATCACGTAAGACAAGCAGTCACAGACAAGGATGACCCTGATGCATACTAAGAGCGCAATTGCCCCAGTCCTTTTGTCATAACCAACCGCAAGCAGAAAAAGACAAGGACAAACCATGAAACATCGTTGCTTCTCTAAATCTTGTTTCCAGGACATCCTCGAGAAACTAGCAACATGATTGCCAAAAGAACAAAAATAATGCCACCATCATGAGACATCGTTGTTTTTCTAAATCTCATAGTCAGGACATCGTTGAGAAACTAGTAACATGAGTGTCAAAAGATAAGACAAACGTCATGAGACATCATTGTTTCTCTAAATCCTGTTGTCGAGATCTCGTTGAAAAACTAGTAACATGATGAAAAGGCCAAAGACAAGTGCCAAGTATTTGCCAAGTGTTTTAAGATCAAGGTTGCCAACTGTCGAGCGATATCGAATTCAGGAAGGACACATCCTAAATGACATTGATACCGAGGAGATCAATTCTCAGGGTGAGGAGAATCCATTAAAATGCCAGATGATGAGGACAATGCTTAGGAAGGACACATCCAAAAGCATAAAGAAATGACAAGAGTTTCTCTTTAGAAGGACACATCTGAAGAAAAGCCCAATGTTTGCCAGGTTAAATGTCTTGATAGAATTTGATTACATGTTCTCACTGACATGCTGAAAAAAGTTGATAAAATTGATTGCTGATAGAATGTTCGCTTGAGATTTGATAGGCGATTTGTTTGATTTGAAGATTGTTTGACGTGTGTGAAAGTGTTGTGCCATGACCCCTAATGGACTGACCTAGTGCGGCCTCGGGGGCTCATCGATTGATGGCCTTGCCTACGTCGTGCACTCAGAGACCTCGTAGTTCGACACAAGCAATGACCTTGTCCAAAGGACAAAAGTTTGAATCATGATTTTATTTTGACAAACCTAGAAAGACTGACCTAATGTCTCGGGGATTCAAAGATGAATCTTGCCTACGTAGCAAATGCGCAGAGACAATGTAGTTCGGACATGGACAAAGACTGACTGACGCAACTGACTAGATTGACGGGACAAGCATTGATTCTGACTCTGTTTTTGGAATTTTGACATTGATTTGGATGTTTTTGTATTTTCTCAGGACGCTTTTTGATTTTTAGGTCTTTTTTCAGGACTTTTTCAAATTTTTAGGATTTTTTCAGGACTTTTTCAGATCTTTAGGATTTTTTCAGGACTTTTTCATATTTTTAGGATTTTTTCAAGACTTTTGAGAATGCAAGATCCTGTGCAGTACCCACTACAATTACATAATAAAGTTGTTGCCCCCAGACAGAGAAGGGATTAACCGAGTCTAATGATATGGAGATAGGTAGACGCAACGTAAAGGCAAGGATATGCAAGGAATGATGTCAACCAAATTTTAACCATGGTTGGAATTGACAGGACTTAGAATGCATGTCGTGAATGTGTCAGGCCTTTGTGATAATGACAAATGGGTAAAGGTCGATTTGAGTGACAGTAGATGGCGAAGCAATGATCGACTACGCATGGCGCCTGTTTGCCAAGTTTTCACCATGGTACTTATCCAAAGCGCCTGTTTGCCAGGTTTTCACTATTGGATGAATTTATTTCTTTTTACTATTTTTGCCATTTTTTAACTTTTTTGGTGTCACCAGGATGCCTGTTTGCCAGGTTTTCATCAAGGGACGATTTTTCTATTTTTTTTTTTTTTTTGTATTTTGGGTTTTTTAGCCAAGCTCTTTGATGCTATGTGTAGAACTTTCTCAAATGTAAGCTGTTGATAGGTTCTGTCAACTGTTCTCCATCAGGTGTGGCCAACTAATAAGCTCCAGAACCAAATGCGACAGTAATAATGTAAGGACCAAGCCAATTAGCCTCAAATTTGCCAGGCTTTTCACGGTCAACCTGATTTCTTGGGTTTTGCATTAGGACTAAGTCACCGATTTCAAACTTTCTTACCATCACTCTTTTGTTATAACTTCGGCAAAGACGATTTTGATATGCCTGCAAATGATTTAAGGCATTTTGTCGTCTTTCTTGTAACATTTCTAGCTCATGCAGGCGAGACTATCTATACTCTTCATCATCGATCATTCCTTTCAAAGAGACTCGAAGAGAAGGAATTTCAACCTCGATGGGAAATATGGCCTCAGATCCGTAGACAAGAGAAAATGGAGTGGCTCCAGTGGGTGTGCGAATGCTGGTTCGGTAGGCCCATAAAGCAGGATTGAGTTGTAAGTGCCAATCCCGGCCAGCGTCATTGACGGTCTTCTTCAGAATGCGAAGAATTGTTTTATTTGATGCCTCAGCTTGACTGTTACCTTGTGGGTAATATGGGGTGGAGAAATGATGTTGGATGTGGAATTGCGAACAGAGTTCACGAATGTCCTGATTTTTAAATGGACTCCCGTTATCTGTGATGATGGATTGCAGAACACCATACCGGCAGATGATGTAATTCAAAATAAACTTGGATATTTGCTTACCGGTGATGTAAGTGAGAGGGACGACTTCAATCCACTTAGTAAAATACTCAGTGGCGGTGATTATGAATTTATGGCCATTTGAAGAGGATGGATGAATCTTACCCACAAGGACGAGTCCCCATTGTGCGAAGGGCCATGGAGAAGTGATTGGTCTCAATTCCTGTGCAGGTGCATGAATCAGATCACTGTGCACCTGGCATTTCTGACATGTTCTGACAAACTAGAGAGCATCTTTTTCCAATGTCGGCCAGTAGTACCCAATTCTGGTGACTTTCCTAGCTAAGGTTGGACCACTCGAATGAGATCCACATATACCCTCGTGTACTTCTTGTAAAGTCATTTGGGCTTCATCAGTGTTAAGACAGCGAAGAAGGGTGTTGTCAAATCCACGATGGTATAAGGTATCACTGACGATGGTATGTCTAGCCGCTTTTCGGATAAAGGATTTTTGTTGGTTGTTGGACAAGTTGGGTGGAAGGGTTTGGGTTTTAAGATAGTCGTATATGTCCTGATACCAAGGCGAACTGGGACCAACAATCTCGCACACCATTTCTGACTCTGGAATATCATATGCAGGCATCAGCAGTTGTTCCATTAAGAATTCAAATTGTGACACATTCTTAGGGATATCTAGGAGAGATCCAATAGTAGCCATTGCATTGGCCGCCTTATTTTGTGTTCTCGGGATTTGCTCAAATGCAATCATTTTGAAATACATTAGGAAACTATCCACCATTCTCTTGTAGGGCAGCAACTTCTCATCTTTTGTCTCGTAGTCATCATTCACTTGATTGATGACCAACTGAGAATCTCCGAATACGAGAAATGTCTGAATTTTCCATTTGATTGCTATCTTGAGACCTGTGACCAATGCCTCGTATTCTGCCATATTATTTGTACAAGGGAAAGCAATCCGAAATGATTTAGGAATTGAATCCCCTTGTGGTGTAATAAATAATATGCCAGCTCCTGAGCCATGACCAGTGTGGGACCCATCCAAGTATAGTTTCCATGGTAATGCAGGTTCGACGTGAAAAATAGACTCATCAGGAAAATCAACTACCAAAGGGTGGGTAGCCTGGATTGGTGAGTCTGCAAGTTGATCGGCTATTACTTGACCTTTTATAGCCTTGCGCTCCACATACTGTATGTCATACTCACTTAAAATCATGACCCACTTCGCCAAGCGACCTGTCAATGCTGCACGACTCAGGAGATATTTTAATGGGTCAATCTTTGCTATCAAATGTGTTTGATGGCTCAACATATAGTGTCTTAGTTTTTGCGCCGCAAAGACAACTGCAAGGCATGCCCTTTCAATGGTTGTGTAGTTGAGCTCATATCCAA
>CM021107.1:201129755-201183544 GCA_007115665.2 Sequoiadendron giganteum
GTAGGAAGGAGAGACTTGAGACAAAGCGAGAGAGAGAGAGATAGAAGGTAAAGGGTAGAGGGGAGAGAGATAGGAGTGAGTGAGTGAGAGAGAGACTTGACAGAGGGAGAGGGGGTAGGAGGGAGAGACTTGATAGAGATAGAGGGTAGAGGGTTAAGAGTAGAGGGTTTAAGGGTTTAGGGTTGTAGAGTAGGGGGATTCACTACTCATGAGTTATCTTCAAACAAAGAGCTTCACGAGGAAAAGTTCCCTAAACTACCTCAAACGACAATGGTGAGAGTTCTAGAATAAAAAAGAGGTCATAGAGATTCTATAGACAAACCGGCGAGCTCTCGACCAAAGGACATCAACATAGAATGCAGATGACAATGCGGTGTGTTGGCATCTTCGAGGCACGCTAGCATCTCATACGGACGAAAAAGGAGGTTTATCTCAGAAAACAACTAACTGGCTACTTCTAAGATGATTGCTAAGAACTTCTAGAAAGTGACAAAAAGAGATGAAACTGAAATAGATAGAAATAAGAATGATCAAGCAAAGGAGAATAAGGGAAGAGAAACACTTATGAACATGTGAGTGATGAAGCCTCTAGCATGTGAATTTCCTCAATACCTTCACACAAGAGAGAGAGAGAGAGAGAGAGAGAGAGAGAGAGAAAGTGTTGGGGTTGCGTAGGGGTTTGCCTCAATCAAACCCCTATTTTGGTGTTCCCACCTCCACTGACAACTAGATAGATAGAAAAGTAGAAATGAAGTAAAGTACACAAAAGCACTACAAAACAGTGTTATGTGGCTCAACCAAGTAATAGAGGAGAGGAGTGAAATCTTACCACCTTTGCCCAAAGCGCTCAAGGCTAACGGGGGAGAAATGAGAGGAACTCAAGCCTTTGTTGACATGGTGTTTCCTTCCACACTTGCTCTACTGAAGTGATGGAGTGTTGATGTTGCTCCTTGTGTAGTGTAAAGTGTTTCTTGATGTGGTGAAGAAGTTGCTTAGAGCTTGTGAAGAGATGGTGGAATGCTAAGAAGACTGCTCAGATTTTGTGAAGGGATGAAGAGATCCAAGAGATCCAAGAGCTACAAAAAAGAAGTAGGAATAGTGAATATGAAGGAGAGAGGGAAGAAAACGGCCATATACAGGTCATTCGGCCAAAAAAGGCACTACATCAACTCCCAATGGGAATGGTAATGCCTCTACAGGCTCCAAATGCAGGAATCTATCAGGGATGTTAGCGCACCACATGAATGTCTGCACGCGCGGGCGTCTCCGACAGAAATGCCTGCACCGACACACAAAGTGGGCACCAAGTGGAATGAAGGCAGCGGGCTTGTGTGGAATTTCACCTCCGAGTTTGTTTTTCTAAAGTGTAAAGGGTCAAAATGAGATTTGTGTTAGGGGTGAAAATTCATGTTGATACATTTTTGCCCCACTTTAGCGAGCGCAAATATTGATGAGTGCTTCGGTAAAGTAGATCAGAGGAAGTAGTAGAGTAAGAAAGACTTGCAGAAGATGAAAATGTTAGAACATTAAAGGATTCAAGTTAGCAAAGTAAAAGAGACCTTGATGAAAAAGGTTGTCTCAATCGCTATGCGTCGTCCCTGAATTAAAGATACTAAGACATAGAAGAATTTAGAGATGAAGAAAGAAAGGGCATATACTCGGGATGAAGAAGATGCAAATATTTGATCCGGTATATACAAGATTCTAAGAATGAAAGAGTGATAAAAGAAATCCCCGCTCAAGGACGAAAACCCGTACCGGCGAGTAAAAGTGATAAAAGCAATCCCCGCTCAAGGAGGAAAACCCATACCACTAAATAAGAGTGATAAAATCAATCCTCGCTTTGGAGTAGAGCTCATATCACAAAGTAAAAGTGATAAAAGAAAAACCCACTTCAGAGTAGAACTCTTATCAAAAGTAAAAGTGATAAAAGAAAAACCCGCTTCGAAGTAGACCCTGTATCAAAAAGTAAAAGTGATTAAAGAAAAACCCGTTTCGGAGTAGAACCCGTATCACAAAGTAAAAGTGATTAAAGAAAAACCCACTTCAGAGTAGAACCTGTACCATAGAGCAGACAGTCACACAAACCATCGTTAAGTTGGAATACTTTCAAAGGAGTCCCTCGAGAATCCTTCAAAAGGAAGAGGGGGTCCGATCAAGGGACACTTTATTCAAAAGACACATAGAGAGAGAGAGGGTCCTTAAGAAGGACACCCATCTCCAAACTAAAGCTATCATTGCCCCAACATAAACGGGAGGAGAACCACACAAGATGCTTAGAACAGGATAGAGGTAAACCTCGATATCACTTGTCGTTTGAAGAAGAGGCAGGTGCATCAACAGGCACCTGAATTGTGAAGTGGCTATATCCTATCCTTCAAGGCCTTACATTCGCTAGTGGAATGTCCAAACACTCGATGGTATGCATAGAAGGAATGTTTTTCATGATCATGCTTATAAGATTTCTTGTGTGTATGAGGAGGAAGAGTAATTAAGTGGGCTTTAAGAAGCCACAACAAAATACGATCTTGCTCAGATAAAGGATGAGGGATAGGAAGCAAGCCTTTCTCTTGTAGAGAAAAGTTTGACTTCTCACATGAAGAAGAAGACATGAAGATAGAGGACAAAGGAGGATAGACCAATCCATGAGAACGAGGTTGGGTGGACATCATGTTAACATTCAACCATGGTTTCTTCTTAGATTATTCATTCGAGTAGCCAAGCCCTAGATTACGTTTGTGAGGCACAAATTCTATAGGGACCTGAATGCCTTGTTCATTACGTCCACAACCTTTACGCTCATAGCCATACTTAGAGATGAGCCTAAAGCCAGGGCCATAACGTGTTTGAAAATCAGAAGAAGAAGGGGGATCCTCATAGAGATCATTATTCCAACAAGGGGGAACATACTCCTCTACGGGATCATCATCATCCTTCTTGATAGGACTTTCAACATTATCCTGTTTAGCAAAGTCATAATCGTCCTCCTCAGAAGGAGGATCAACACTAAGAACATTAAAATTCGTATTCACATTATCCCATGATGCAAAATTTTAACCATCTTTGATAGCGGGTGTGAATGATGTTATTGAAGGGTTTAAGTAGATCTAGTCGACTTTATATTCCTGGATGAAGGAATTTGTAAAGTCTGAAGGACCCTAATCATCACCAAGACATGCAGTCTTTTGAGAAGAGGTAGAAGGGACAGACTTAAGGTTTCCTATTTTAGAAGGATCTTCCCTAGGGACATTCATCTCAAGAGTATCCTTCGTAGTAGGTACTCCGAGAGTAAACATTGACGCATTGGAATACAATGAAGGAATAAGAGTAGGCATGACTAAAGCTTGACTAACAACTGCCATCTCACATAAGCACTTAGCATCAGGGTCAGCCTTAACTGTGACTACTTTATTATTACAAATGAACTTAATTGACTTATGTAAGGTAGACGGGACTGCACCCATAACATGAATCCATGGTCTACCAAGAATGAAGTTATAAGGTAACTTCTCTGACATAACATTTACAAGAGTGGGTATAGTAAACGGGTCCAAGCTGCAAAGGTAATACTATTGTACCTAGAGCTTGTTGCACAACATTATCGAACCCACGGATGATGATAGAAGAAGCATTAATAGAAGATGGATCAACATTAATCTTAGGTAATAGATCAATGCTACATATGTTAAGTGTCGAACCAGCGTCAACAAGAGTACGTGTAATTCCAAACTTATTAATGTTGACTATAATCATTAGAGGATTTTCTTGATGTTGTACTTCCAAAGGCGGAAGCTCCTATGGATAGAACATAATATTCGATGAATCTACACGAATATATGCTAACAATGTATCAGTATATACTGGCCTAGCGGAAGAAGCAAAGAGGATATTTTGCAAGGCTTCCTGAAGCATACCTTGATAAACTAGAGTAGACTGAAGCAAGTCCCATAGTGAGATCTTAGTCGGAGTAACCTAAAGTTGCTCAACAAGATCGTAATCACTAGGTGCTTTAGTCATAGGTTTAGGTGCTTAAGGAAGTGTTAGTTGTTTATTCATTCTAGTATCATAGGTATGGGCTACCACTCTATAAGAGGGAGCCTCATAAAGATCAAAGGAATCTCTATCAAATGGAACACCATCAATAGAACAAACCCTTTCAGGAGAAGGACTAAATGGAGTCACATAAATGATCAGTCTCTTAGGCCTTTGAGGGGTAACAAGGACATAGATTACATTTACAGAATCATCACAACTAGTAGAATGATTATTTGAATAAATATTCTCAACATCGATCCAAACAGGATCAAATGTGGAAGGAGATTCATCATGCAACAATGCGTCATCTCTACGAGAGAGTGCATTAGAATAAATAAGGAATTCATCATTCACGCATGCATCGTCTCTAGAAGAGAGTGCATCAGAAGGAGTAGGAGATCCATTGTGCACCAATGCATAATCTCTAGAAGAGAGCGCATTGGGAGGACTAGAAGATTCTTCATGCACAAATACATCATCTCTAGAGGAGAGTGCATTAGAATAAGTAGAAGGTAGAGTAACATTTAGAAAGGTATCAATGATTTCATCTTCTTGCAACAAGATATCTTTTGAAGCAGGAAGACTCTCATGAGAAGGGTCAAAGACACCGAGTGACATAGGCATATCCAAGTTACCATTGCATGCATGAAATGGAATAACATTAACATTTTGAACAAAATTAGATACAAAATTAATAAAAGAAGATATTAAATTCATTATAATTTTTTAGGTATTTTCTATGTTCTAGTAATTTGCATTTTTCGGAGGTCTTCAGAGCAGAATTTGGGTTCGAAACTTGTGTCGGTCCCTAAAACTCAACTGCCAAAGGCACTAGTATTTTATAAATTGAACTATTTCTCTAGAATACCTTTCCAACAATGCAAATGGTTTTGAATTCCAAGCACCGAGTCAAAATTTATGACCTCGCCAAGTAGGGGTAAATAAATTCCTAGTTTTTCAAAGAACATTGTTCTTCACGTCAGGTTCACTAAAATGTAGAGTAGGGGGATTCGCTACTCACGACTTCTCTTTAAAAAAAGAGCTTCATGAGGCGAACTTCCCTAAACTACCTCAAAGGACAGCGGTAAGAGTTCTAGAATTAGAAAGAGCAGGTCACAAAGATTCTCTGGACAAACCGACAAGATCTCGGCCAAAGGACATCGGCGCAGAATCCAGATGACAATGCGGCACGTTGGTATCTCTGAGGTGCACTAGCATCTCGTATGGACCAGAAAGCAAGTTTATCTTAGAAAAAATCTAAGTGGCTACTTCTAAGTTGATTGCTAAGAACTTCTAGAAAGTGACAGAAATAAGAACGATAAGGACAAGGAGAAGAAGGAAAGAGAAATACTTACGAATGTGTGAGTGATGAAGCCTCCAGCGCATGAATGTCCTCAATACCTACACACAAGAGAGAGAGAGAGAGAGAGAGAAAGTGTTGGGGTTGTATAGGGGTTTTCCTCAGTCAAACCCCCGTTTTGGTGTTCCCACCTCCACAGAAAACCAAATAGATTGAAAAGTAGAAATGAAGTAAAGTACACAAAAGCACTACAAAACAGTGTTATGCCACTCAACCAATTAATAGAGGAGAGGAGTGAAATCTTACCACCTCCGCCCAAAGCGCTCAAGGCTAACAAGGGAGAAATGAGAGGAACTCACCTCTATTGCCGTGGTGTTTCGTTCCAGACTTTCTCTATTGAAGTGATGGAGTGTTGATGTTGCTACTTGTGTAGTGTAAAGTATTGCTTGATGTGGTGAATAAGCTACTTGGAGCTTGTGAAGAGATGGTGGAATGCTAAGAAGACTGCTCAGAGTCTGTGAATTGATGAAGATACCCAAGAGATCCAAGAGCTACCAAATGGAAGTAGGAATAGTGAATATGAAGGAGAGAGGGAAGAAAATAGCCATATTCGGGTCGGTCAGCCAAAAAGGGCGTTACAAATCAACTCCCAATGGGAATGGTAACACCTCTATAGGCTCCAGATGTGGGAATCTGTGGGGGATGTCAGCGCGCCGTGTAAACATCTACACTCCACGCAAACGTCTTTGCATCGTGCGGTTGTCTCTGACAGAAACACCTCCACCGACACACAAAGTGGGTGCAAAGTGGAACGAAGGCAGTAGGCTTGTGTGGAATTTCACCTTCGAGTTTGGTTTCCTAAAGTGTAAAGGGTCAAAATTATATTTTTATTAGGGGTGCAAATTCATCTTGATACAAGGGTTTAAGAAGCTATGTAGAGGGGAGAGAGATAGAGGACTGGATGGAGAGTGATAGACCCCGAGAGAGGGAGAGGGAGGGAGGTAGATAATTTGAGAGAGAGAGATAGAGGGTGAGAGAGAAATATTTCCAGTTTAGGTGGGAGGGAGAGACTTGAGAGAGGGGGAGGGGGTGGGAGGGATAGAGTTGAAAGAGAGGTAGAGATGGAGAGAGAGAGAGAGAGTTATGTATTTAGGTTGGGAGTGAGAGACTTAAGAGAGGGAGAGGGGATGGGAGAAGGAGACCAAAGAGAGAGAGGGAGAGATGGAGTTATCTAGTTAGAGTGGGAGGGAGAGACTTGGGAGAGGGAGAGGGGGTGGGAGAGAGATACTTGAGAGATAGGGGAAAGAGAAAGATTTCTCTAGCTAGGGTGGGAGAGAGAGACCTAAGATATGGAAAGGGGGTGAGAGGGAGAGAGAGGGAGACGGACAAATAGGGAGTGGGAGATAGAGAGAGAGATGTGTTCCTCTAGTTAGTGTGGGGAGAGACTTGAGAGAGGGGAGGGGGCAGGAGATAATTTGAGAGAGAGGGGGGTAGGAGGGGATACCGTGGAGAAGAGGGAGGCTGGGAGGGATAGAACTGAGAGAGAGGGAGGGGTGGGAGGGAGGATGAGAGAGAGTTATTTAGTTAGGTGGGAGGGAGATACTTAAGAGAGGGAGAGAGGAGACCCAAGAGAGAGAGAGTCTAGTTAGGGTGGGGAAGTAAGAGACCTGGAGAGAGATATTTCTCTCTATTTAGGGTTGGAGGGAGAGACTTGAGAGAGGGAGAGGGAGAGGGGGTGGCAGAGAGAGACTTGAGACATAGGGGCTAAGAGGAAGAGAGAGATTCTATAGTTAGGGTGGGAGATACTTGAGATAGGGAGAGGGGGTAGGAGAGAGAGAACTAGGAGATAGAGAGAGAGGGTGTGGGTGAGGGAGATACCTTAGAGAGAGACAAAGAGACTGTGTGTTTTCTCTAGTTAGGGTGGGAGGGATATACTTGAGAAGAGGGGAAGGAGGTGGGAGGGAGAGACCTGAGAGAGAGAGCAGAGAGAGAGAGAGAGAGAGAGAGAGAGAGAGAGAGAGAGAGAGTTTGTGTGTGTGTGTTCTCTTGTAGGGTGGGAGGGAGAGACCTGAGAGAGGGAGAGGGGACCTAGGCGGGAGAGACCTAAGAGAGAGAGAGAGAGGGAGTGAGAGATATACCTAAGAGAGAGAGGGGGTGGGAGGGATAGGAGGGATAGACCTGTAGACCTGAGAGAGAGGGGGAGAGAGAAGGGGTTGGACCTATAGCCTAAGTCATAAACCATAAAGCCTAAACCCTAAACACTAAATACTAAACCATAAAGCATAAACCATAAAGCCTAAACCAAAGAGAGAGAGATGTGGGAGGGAGAGAGTGTGTGAGAGAGATAAACACAAAGGGAGGAGGAAGGTTGGGAGATTAAGAGAGAGTGAGAGAGGGAGGGAGAGTGAGAGGGAATGAGGGAGGGAGAGGTAGAGATGGAGAGAGGTAGAGAGAAGTATATAGGGAAGGAGAGATAGAGAGGGCGGAGGGAGCGAGGGAGATAGAAGTAGAGAGGGGAGGAGGGAGGGAGAGAGGGAGATAGAAGTGTGATAAATAGAATGAGAGAGAGAGGAGGGATGGTGGAAGGTGGAGAGATTGAGATAGAGAGAAGGGAGGGTGAGAGATAGGCAGAGAGGGATAGGTTAGATAGAGAGAAGTAGAGAGGGAAGGTGGTTGGTATGAAGGAAGAGAGAGAGAGGAGTGAGGGAGGGAGGGAGTTAGAGAGGGATAGGTTAGATAGATTGAAGTAGAGAGAGAAGGTGGGTGGGAGGAAGGAAGAGAGAGAGGGGGGAGATAGAGAAAATTAGAGGGAAGGAGGGAAGGAGGAAAGGAGGGAGGTATCAAGGTAGAGAGAGAGGATAGATAGATAGAAGTATAGAGGGAAGGAGAGAGTGTGAGAGAGAGGTCTAGATCATAAGGGATAAAAAATGAGTGAGATAGAGAGAGAAAGATGATACCACTTGCTGATTATTGAAATTTGACATGCTAATTACTGAAATTTAACTAAGTCTAAAATTTTTGAGATCTTCCAAAAACTAGAATTTGCATTATAACTTCTAGAAATCCGAAACCACTCTCAAACATCCTGCCTATATACATGAAATATAACTTAAAGTATAAGAAAGTAAATGCCCATACGTAAATGTCAACTTATACTTAAATGTTTATTTCATGTATATAGTTTCCCTAAAAGATAACAAGAAGAAAGAGACAAGAAAAAAGAAAGAAAAAAATTTGAATGTAGACCAAAACGTGAGCACATTATAATGCACTCACGTTTTCGAAATATTTTTTTGATTTTAAAAAATTCACATTTTTTGAACTCAAAATGTGTGCATTTTTTTAAATTTAAACCATAATGTGAGTGTGTTATAATATGGGCATGTTATAACGCGAGCATCTTATAACACGCTCATGTTATGGCTTGGTAATGACCGATCCTAGGCTCGGTCATTACAAAGCCATAACGCGAGCACATTTTGCTATAACATGCTCGCGTTTTCGCTATTTCGGGGTGAAAAAGTAAATTGGTCACAAATTGGCTACCCATTTCCATGCACTTGCCCATATGTAAGGAAAAGAGCACAAATCTACTTACAACTCATGCCCTACTCAAGGCCTAACTTAATAAAATGTATACAGACAATTCTCCTTGATGAAAAATACAAAGGAAGATACTTCTTGAAATTAGATCTGCTACTAAAATGGCGAACTTCTACTAAGAATGGAAAACTTGAGTTGAATGAATTGTGATGTACTAATGAGATGTAATCACCTACCTTTTATACAATGATAGGAAACCTCTTCACTAGGTCGACCTCTTTAGAAAATATAAGATATAAAATGTTATTTGCACATCAAGGCCAACCAACCTTGGAAAACATTTCATTTTATTTTATTTCTTTTTATCTAGGAGAAAATATCTCCTGCCGCAATAACACTAACACTCCCTCTTAGCTAGGGAGGTATTTTCCAGATATCTATGTCATGGAGTCTCTCAACATGACGCCCACAATGGCTACACCCATTTGTGGAAAACTCAAAGGTTCATCATGGAGTCTCTCAAAATGATGTCGTCATGGAGTCTCTCAACATGACATCCACCATGGCTACTCTCATTGGGAGAATGCACTTTAATATTGCTTCTCTCATTGGAGAATGCACTGACAAGACTCAATGATGAATTTTTGAAGATTTTCTAATATTTCGACATGTTTTTGGATTTTTGAATGATTTGGATGTTTTTTATTTTCAGATTGATTGTTTGAATGTTTTTATATTTTTTGATGGATGTTTTAATGTTTTTGATTTTTTTCGCATGATTTTGACAATTTGGATTTGGATACGTGATGATATAGATGTGCTTTGTTTTGAGATTTTATTGAAAACCAAGCTTAAGGTTGATTGATCAGATTAATGGATTGATAGTTTGACTAAGTGTGTTAAGTCAAACAAAAGTGATAATGCCCTCATAAACTCTAGGAAGTTGTGTTATCCTAGAGTAAACTCGTACATGAGAGGGTAGTTTGGCTAGGTGTGTTAAGCCAAACAAGGTGATGTTGATTTTGATAATTTGACTAAGTGTGTTATGCCAAACAAGATGATAATGGACTTGTAAATTCCAGGAAGTTGTGTTATCCTAGAGTAAACTCGTGCACAAGATGATAGTTTGACTAAGTGTGTTAAGTCAAAAAAAGGTGATAATTGATTGGATTCGATTGATGAAGATTGATGAAGCTTGATTTGGAACAAAATAGCTTTGATGATTTTGATGTGATGCTGAAGTACACATTAGATGCAACTGATATGGGTTGCTTGGATTGATGTTTGATGAAATATAAAGCTTGATAAGGAACATCATCTTGTTGTCAAAATATGCCATGGGCTAGTGATTTGGATTTTTGGTTCACAAATTCTTTGACCAATCTGATTTCACGTTTACCAATGCTCGGATCGCCACATAAGTGTGAAGATATAGATCAAGATTTATTCCTGAAGCAAGATGTAAATATCTACCCCTAGTGTCTAGCAATGTTTGAATGACCATGGGTAGATTCTTAGGTAGATGGATGGACAAATGGATATGGACCATATTGCGATAAGATAAGGTGTTTTTACAAAGGATTCTCATTTGGATAATGCTTCAAGGCTCAGATAACATTTGGATTGGATAGGATCATCGAAAATAACCCATGTCAAGATGTTTACCATAAACAACTGTGAGGTGTGCACCAAAATTTTATCAAGATAATGTAGATAGATAAATGGTTCATGGATGAACGGATGATATGGCTAGAATGTTGGCTTTATTATGGATACGATAAGATGCTTTCTCCTGAAATGATGCATGTAGATTCTCGATTCTACACATGACGCCTATTTGTCAATTTTTCATCATGGTACCTATCCAAAGCGCCACTGACATGGTTTTCGCTAGAGGATGATTTTTATCTTTACTATTTTCAATCCATTTTCTGATTTTTTTGGATTTTTTATTTTTTTAATTTTTCTATATTTTTTGAGAGATTTTAAGCTGATGTTGAATCACCTGGCATTGCTGACATTGATGTTTTTTTCATAATGTTCCATTGGTATCCTTCTTGAAGAAGTTGCTTTGCCAAGATACATGCACTTGAAAGCAAATTTTGAGAAATTTGTTCTACTTTGCTAATCTCTGTCTTTGTGCGCATATCGCGATAGAGTGCCTTCTGAATCCTTACGATGAAGGGTTGTTGCCAACACATGGTCAATGAAAGAATTGGATATCATGCAAGGAGGCATGGATGAAGTGTGTTTAGGGATAAAAGATGGATTAGTTGATAGTTTGGAGCCTTTGACTCTCCAAACTTGGGAAGATGAGCAATGATGGGTGGATATGGAAGTGTGTGTGGAATTAGAACCAACTGCTTGATACACTTTGTATGTCACTTGAGAAGCTTTTTTTTTCCTTTGTAGACATCTTTGATGGATACTTTTCCCTTTTTTATTTTGCCCCATAGTTTCTTGGACTAATGGAGTTTGATAGGGATAGTATTTCTTTGTATTCTTTGGTATCCATATGTATTTGATTTGTCCTCCGTGCTTTGCTACTTTTTCTTTGATGGCATTCTTCGTGCTTTGATTCAAATATCCCTTATTTTCATGTTGGTCCCAATTCGTGGATGGGGTGATGGGTGGATGAAGGTTCATGACGTGGATAGTTGTAGTATTGGCATTGGTTTCATCATAAGGATCCTTCGTGCTCCCTATGTTGACGTTTGCTTGAGACGAAGTTGCCCCTAGTTTTATAGAGGTATTACCGATTTGTTTATATCCCTTGATTGTTGAATAACCAAGGCCTTGATGCTTAGGATTTCCAATAATCTGCACTGGTTCTAGGATAACCTATTCATGTAGGCCTAATCCTCTGCCTTGATAATTCATTTGTTGAAAAAAATTATTTGCAACAGGATATGATTTACCTTAGAAACAAGTTGTTAATCCTTCTCTGCTCTATGGTGGATTTTTAAAAGTGGCAGCTGATTTATTGATATGATAGCTTGCTCTAAGAAAGGTAAGTGATAGAATCTTCCATAAGTGGGATGAATTCCTGATTGACATCTTTAGCTTGATCTTGTGAAATATCAAATTTATTTGCTTCTTCAAGTGATGTTAAAGATTCACTATAAAATTATTTCTCCTGATTCATTCTTGATATGCTTTCGTATGATGTTTTTGATTAACAACTTCTATAGAAGCTTTTTTCATGATCCATTTCTGATATGTTTCCACAAGATTTTTTTGGTTTACAACTTTTGTAGAAACCTTCTTCATGATCTACTTCTGATATGTTTTCACAAGATATTTCTACATCTTGGTCTTGTGTACAAATGTTAAGAGTAGGAGACTCTTGTTCCTTGGTAATGATGTCAAGAGTATGAGACTCTTGTTTTGAATGAAGATCATCTACATGTCCATCTGAAGAAAGAATCTCATGGGTAGATGGAGGAGTATGTGCCATATAGATATGATCATATTTTGCAACATCTTGTATAGATAGAAGAGTGACCATTAGATCATTATAGTATCTTTGAGATACAAATTCTTGATCCTAACTAATTTTGGAATTGCTTTCAACATGCTTTGGATCAATTTCGTGACATGGGTCGATTTCAAAGGATGGATTGTCTACAAGGGATTCTTGGACATTGTTATAAGGCATGGGAAGTGGATCAATATCTTGTTGATCTTTGAGCGGATTTGGATCAAATGGTGAGTTAGGTATTCCTTCAATATCTATAACCATAAGGTCAAAGGATGTCAATATATCTTGGGAAGGAACATTGCTAGACCTTGGTGATAGATGTTGATCATGCTTTGGAATAAATTCTTGAGATATGTCCTCTAACTCATAAGGCGATGTAGAGACATTTTCAATATGATCATTAGTTGATAGATCGTGGATTATGTCAATAGGATCAAATAATGTCAACACATCTTGAAATAGATCACTACAAAGTGGCTCTTGATGAATGTTGATTTGATCACTAGATGGGGAAGACATATCTTTGTAGTGCTCATCGATGGATTGAGTTTGATCATTGTCTTCAGCCGTTAGGGTGGGGAGATTGTCAATGTCTTCAACCATAAAACCAAGTGATGCTGAAATTTTTTGAATTGGATCTTTGTTGGATATTGTTGGTGGATTTTGATCATGATTGAAAAGTGGCTCTTGGTGTGTGTTGATCTGATCATTGGATGAGGTGGAAATATCTTCAAGGTGTTCATTGATAGATTGATCTTGATTTTTAATTTCAACAATTGTGGTGGGAATCTGTTGCAAGCTTTGTTGAGCGAGTAATGTATGTGTTTGCTACTGAGCCAACAATGCTTGTTGTTGGTCGTGTTTTTATTGTGCCAACAATGATTTTTGTTGGGCTTGTTGTTGATCTACTTGTTGATGCACTTCTTGATGGATTGCTTGCAATACCCAGAATTGTTCTTGTGCCTATCGAGCTTGGTGTTGGGCTACTTGAGCCGTTTGCATAACTTGTGTGGCTTGTTGGGCTTGGAGTGTCTTTTGGTGGGAAGATTGTTGAGCGGCTTGCAACATGATGGATAATGAATTTTTCATGTTGTGTTTTGGTGGTGGTGGCGGTGAATTGGGAATGGTGTTGACCTTTGGGGTTTCTTGAATGGTTTCCATTTGTTGTTGTGATATAGATGACAAAATGGGAGGATTTGATATGATGCTTTGATTTATGATGGGGGTGTTGCTCAGTTGATTGATGGTTGGTAAAGGGGGAAGGTTCATGCCTTGATTGTTTGGTTGATAGATTTGTAATTTTTGAATTTGATTTAAATCTACCAAAGGGAAAGGTGTTCCAAAATTTAGATTCAAAAAACTCACATTTGTTGTACCATTGAGGTTTGTAGGAGATAATTATCCCATGTATGGATTGTACAAATACAAGTTTTGAAAATCAATTGGAATTGTGAGACCTGGATAGTTTTGGTTGACTTGGATTACTCATGGTGGATGAATCAAGTTTATATTCCATGTTCCTATTGTGTTTTGACCTTGTTGACCTCTGAGGGGTTTATGAACAATGATGAGATGAAGGATTAGAGGGGTGAATGATATGGGTGTTTGAAATTTTTAGGAACTTTGGAACAATGCTAGACTTTAGGACTTGTTTTGATTTGATTTTGATAGTTTGACTAGGTGTGTTAAGCCAAACAAGATGATGGTGAACTTGTAAACCCTAGGAAGTTGTGTTATCCTAGGGAAAACTCGCATTAAGAGAATGAATTGGCTAAGTGTGTTGATCCAATCAAAGTGATCATGAACTAGTAGACCTCAGGAGCTCCTATAACGATGAACTTTCCTCACCATTCGAATTTGTATACCGATTGGGAATAGCTTGGCGTTTAGCTCATTACCGATCTGAGTCATTCCCTTGGGCTGAGTACTTTTTCCCACCAAGGCAAGCTCTCTAAAGGAGCACAATAGCGAGTAAGTACATTCGTAGTTCGATCATATTTGTTCAGATGAACAAAGAGAGAACACTCGCAATGCCTTTTTCTCACACTAGACAAGTTTGTTAAATTTTAAAACTCAAATGAAATGTGGAGGCAATCTTTTTAACAACTTAATATCATAAAAAGACTTTTGATTCTCAAGATCGTTATTAGGCGCGAGAGAAATGAATACATCTTTTTGATGATACTACTTTGTGAAAAGGATTACAAAACACTAAATGTACATGTTCATTTTAATTTCCCAAGGCAAAATTGAGCTCGTTTTAAGCACCAAAATACAACTGTGAAGTTGATTGTTCAGTTTTAGACCAAATTGAAATTCTAGTAAGTGTTTCTAAGGTTCAAATTTTAACCAATTTGAAAGCATCAAAGCAATGGTTAATTTTATACCCCAAGAGAAATTAGTTGGTCTAAAACAGAAAACCAAAGCAAGAAACGAATGCTCTAGATTATTACAACAAGCATTAAAAAATGCTTTTGTTAAGCTCAAATTTTGTGTTCAATTCTCTTTAAGACTCTTCAAAGATCATCTCTTATCCTTCAATGGTGCAAATATTTTGCATGAACAATCAAATAACTTTGGCTTCTAATCTTCATCAATGTTTGCACAATACAAACTTAAAATCGTGTGAAATGTTCCTTAGACAGTGACAGTAAATGCAAAAAGAAAGCTTGGAGAACTCGATAGTCAATATTCAATGCAACATAACAAAGCTTGATTTCTTCTTATGTGTACATTACATAGCCCTCCAATGAGAGCAACAATATTAAAGTGCATTCTCCCAAGAAAGTAGATGTAAGACATGGGTGAATAGTGAATTCTGTAAATCAATATTAATGAACAAGACATAATGAGTATAGGAAAGATAGTAAATAAAGATCATTTATGAAGTGATTCACATGAAAATTATTTGCAGCAAAAAAAATTTATGAAGCAACTCACACGAAAAATATTTGCAAAAAAGAGTTTTTTTAGGTAGAGCAACATCAAAATAACTCATTCAAGCATTACTTTCATGACAACAACTCCTACCTCACATGGTTAGCATTAATGGTGTGATATATTGGGATAAGGATCACAAATATAGAAGAAAATAAATCATGAGGATATCATGAGGAGTCTAGCATACGCCAAGTATCAGAGGATCTAACAGTATTAAAGATACTATTGTCACCACCGATTTGGTAGATATGAACGGAATGTGAATAGTTTGACAAGACGCCTCAAAGAGACGTGGTTTCATGGACTGTAATGATTGCAGCATGGAATAAATGAGAACACCTTTAGACAGTTAAATGAAATTGGTAGGTATAAAGAAAAAAATTCCTCAACTCTTTATTCATCCTCCCTCAGCCCGCACAAAGAAAATGAGAGCTTTGGAACAAGGTGTAGACTTCCATCAAAGCAGAATAGGCGATAGTTGTGCTAGTTAATGAACTTTTGACAGAAGGCCCCAAAAAATGCGGTTTCATGGCCTCTAATAATGGTGACAACCATGTTGTAAGCCCTAACACTACTCAACATATTGGTTCATCTTGGTCAGGTGAGCACAAAGGCAGTCATGGATACCGTGGTAGAGACCATGACCATGATAGGCGTGGTTTCTCCAGTGGACATGGTAGTGGCGGCTTTGGCCTAAGAGGAAAGAAATTCGGAAGTGGAAGTAAGAACTAACATGCACCTAAGCATTTCTTGATGTTAGATTTACAATGAGTGCGGTCAATGCTAGTGGATGAGATATATCATGTAGCACCCAAAGTTGAGGCTTTTATACTGTCGGGTTCAAAAAATACAATGTCAATCAACAATTCAATCAAAGCTTGTATCATTCCTTTCGAAAGGCGACATTGCCTTTTTTTTGTATAGCATTTCAAATACCACCACAATCATTTCATTCTAGTCACTAGCAGAACAAAAAATGCTAAAATGTTTTAGCCATGGTTTTGGTAACAATCTATTTCAACCACACAATTTCAAATCAGAAATTTCAATGAGACATTATCATGAACTGTGAAAACTAAACCTAATAAGTTAGAAACTACAAAGATATTCCCCTTTCGCTTTCTCGCAGTCAGCTTTCACACACCTTAGGCATACATTGCATTGTTTCACTACTGGAAAAGTATAGCCTACTGTGTATGGCATTTTTGCTGGAGCAAGGCAACTTTGTGCTGATCCATCCTCCACAAGACAGGACAAGAGAGAGGAGATGACAGGAGAGGAGATACTATACCTCTACAGTCCCAAATATAGATACAAATCCAAAAACAAATCATCACATATGCTTGTCTGAAGGGATGACTACCTAATTGAATGCTTCCAACTAGGTATTGACAAAGTCTTTGTGGCAATAGAAATTTATACAGACCAGTATGCGGTAAATCTTTTATGTAGATACGCCATGATTTGCGTAGGAGACAAACCACAGAATTAGTGGCGAAGTGCAAAGCACTCAGCTTTCACCCTTTAGAATACTATCATCAGTGAACTCTTAATTATTTCCTACATAGCAGAATAACTCAGTAAAGCACACACAGATCTGCAGTGGACATACAAGGAAACGTAGGCATTTAAATCTTAAAAAGGAGCAACCAAATAACAAACTCCCCAACACAAAATCAATGAACCAATAATATTCCTAAATCCAAATCAAATAAACAGAACTCCCCACTTTTGTAGGCACCCACCAAGTCGTTCTCTTATGAGGCACTCAAAGACTTAGAGCATGTGAAAACCATTGCCAAGAAGATAGGTGTGCATGCCTTTGACGGTGGTGGCGCATAATTATTACACCCAAAGTTTTTCCATAACAATTTGCATCATTTTTTAATTTATTTTTTCACTTCTTCCCTGTAACTACTCAAAGAGGTAGGGTGCAATTATTGCTCATTATGGGTGTGAAGGAAAAGCAGTTTGAATAAAAATAAGGTAATAATTATACCAAAGAGGTTATTTGTTATCATAAAAGTATAAAAAAAAAACCATCAGATGATAAAATTCATCAAAATGCCTTGCACAAGACGCCAATGAACAAGATATTCTAACATCAGAGCATCAATATATCGACCTTTTTCTGTCAAAAATAAAATAAAATATTAAAAGGCAGAAATGTTCAATGAGAGGCCATATGATAAATCCTATTGAATACCCCCCCGCCTTTTTATTTTTTATTTTTTTAGTGGTACATGATATTCATTACTACTAAAAATTTAAATGAGACTCATTTCTATATCAACCGACAGTTATAATATGACCAATCTTAGTGTGGAAAAAAAAACAATTTCAACTAAGGTGCAAAAAAATCTGAAAACAACAACAGTCTGTTAGATAGTGAGTTTTTTTTCTTTTCTTTCCCTCCTTCTAGTGCCATTTTGTGGACATCAAAATCTGCAAATGGTTTGCGCAACTCCAATATCCTCATAGAATAATACAACATTCTTCAAAATAAATGACAAAACTAATCCAAGCATGCAAAGAAAACATGAAGTATATCTATTCTATGGTGGATTGGTGCTATCCTTTGTGTAGAAGATAGCCCTTTCCCAACCCTTGATAAGCCAATGATATGATAGACAATGAGATGCTAAATGAACTCAAGTTGCCTATAGTGATAGTGCTCAAATTGTAGATGAAAAAAATGAGAGAAAATGCATTGAACTTATAGGAGAAGTTGAGAGACAAGAGAGGCCAAGATTGAGAAATGTGGGATTAAAACCCAACAAATGAGAGAGATCCACTTGTCACAATGGGATTGTCCCATGCTTGTGCAATTTTTGGCCAATGTGCCCATTTCAAATTTGAAAATGGCAATAAATGAATATGGTTGAGGGTTTTTGGGGGGAATTGTGTTTGGCCAAAAAAATCAAACTAGAAAGTTAATGAGGGCATATTCCTTGGGAATATGCCATTGTGAGGGAAATAGGTGTTTTAATTAATCAATTTAAATGATTTATTGTGCAAGTGGATGAATCTAGAGGATTTAGGTGATTAGGTTTAAATTAATCAAGATTTGATTAATCTAATATGAGGTTAGGTGATATGAAATTTGATTTAAATTTTTATTTTTTTGTTTTAAATCAAATGAGAGGAAAATGCATATAAGTGATTTAATTAAATCAGGAACTATAGGAGATAATTAAATAATTTGATTTATTTAACTAAAGAGACAAGCTTAGTGAATTAATTAAATTGGTTTATTTAATTAATAGATGAAGTAATGCTGAATGAAGCATGATCCGATGCATGAGTAAATTTCGCATGTCTACAATCGTCATGGAGTCTTTCAACATGAAATCCACCATGGCTACTCCCATGTGTGGAAAGAAACACAAGTATAAGGGTACATCACGGATTCTCTCAACGTGATTTCGTCATGGAGTCTCTCAGCATGACGTCTCATCTTAGTCTTAGAGATGAACAAGGGCTCGCACCTCATATTTCTCTATCTTGGAGAAATATAGACTACAAGGGATTTCACCTCATATGTCTCTATCTAAGAGAAATATACACTACAAGGGCTTTCACCTCATATTTCTCCATCTCAGAGAAGTATATAGTACAAGGGCTTTCACCTCATATTTCTTCGTCTCAGAGAAATATACATTACAAAAATATTCATGATGATGTGACTCCCTCTGAAGCTCCAAGTACTTGCATCAACCTCTTGACCTCCTCATCCAAGATTGCCTACAATTCTCACCTTAGAGGAATGGTTTCCAATGCACACCTCTAACACTACTGACTTGCAAGAGTTCAGGACTGTCCTTCTCGACATCATCCCAAATCACCCTATTTTGAATAGGTTTTCGGATCTACCAACACATTCAAATCCTGATTGACTATCTTGTGCAATTCTATTCTCTGCAGCTAAAGAGGTCTTGAAAACGTTGCAACTCACTTAGCTAACACCTTCACTTCTTCTCAGTGAGTCACATAACTGCCTCTTGATCCCTGCCTCAGAGGTTGCAAATAAATCCTCTGGAAGTGAAATCTCCTCCATTGATTGATCTCAAAACCTTAATCCTTTTCCTGAACATGCTCTCAACTCGAGCCTTGAATCCTCCTAATTTAACTCCTTCTGAATGTCATTTCCTCCTCATCAAAGTAGTTGATTGCAATGATAATCTGTATAGGTTTTCTATTTTTTAGTGTATTCATCTTTAACTCAATATTCTTTGTTGATGCAGACTCTCCATCCAAGGATGACCTAAACTTGTGCCCTCGAGAGATGTCTCCAATGAATTTAAGTGCCACCAACTTAGTCTCATGGCTATAAGCTAGGTCTTCATGTTTGTTCATTTCTTCAACTGACATGATTTCCTCACTGGATTCCAACCTGAATTTTAGAGAGATTAATAATAGTTCATAGAATCAAACTACCCCAATGTAGACATCTCAAAAATATCATTAGATAGAATAGTTCAGGAATGATAATAGAACTTAAATTTATGGAAATAGAATCTCCTTAGATGTTGCCCTAAACCCTCTTTATATTTGCTCTTGTCTTTCCCATAGATTTGCTCATATGTTGCATTAAACCCTCTCAAGTCTCTTTCTCTCCCACTCTCTCTTTCTCTCTTTCTCTCCTTCTCTCCCCCTCTCTCCCTCCCTATCTATCTCCATCTATCCCACTATCTATTTCTAACCCTCTCCCTCTCCATCCCTCTCTCCCTTCCTCCCTCCCTCTCCCTCCCTACCTTCCTACCTTCCTCCCTCCCTCTCTCTCCCTCTTTCTTTCCCACTCTCTCTTTCTCTCCGCTCTCCCTCTCCTCCTCCTCCTCCTCTCTCCTCTCCTCTTAGTCTCTCCTCTCCACCTTCACCCTCCTCCTCTCCCTCTTTCTCCCTTTCTCTTTCTCCCTCCCTCTCTCCCTCTTTCTCTCCCACTCCCTCTCCCTCCCTCTCTCCTCTTTCTCTCCCACTCTCTCTTTCTCCCACTTTCCCCCTCTCTCCCCCTCTCTCCCTCCCTATCTATCTCCATCTCTCCCACTATCTCTTTTTAACCCTATCCCTCTCCCTCCCTCCCTCTCTCTCTTTCTCTCCCACTCTCCCTCTCCATTTTTCTCCACTCTCCTCTCCTCCTTCCTCCTTCTCCTCCTCCTCTTTCTCTCCCAATCTCTCTTTCCTCCTCTTCCTCTCTCCATCTAGCTCCATCCTCTCCTCCCTCTCTCCTCTTTCCTCTCCTCTCCTCCTTTCTCTCCTCTCCTCCTATTTCTCTCCTCTCCCCTCTCATCTCTCCACTATCTCTTCCTAAACCTCCTCCTCTCCTCCTCTCCTTCCAACCTCCCTCCTCCCTCCCTCCCTCGCCTCCCTCCCTCCCTCCTGCCTCTCCCTCCCTCTCTTTCCCTCTCCCTCTTTCTCTCCCACTCTCCTCCTCTATCCCTCCCACTCTATCTTTCTCCCACTCTCTTCTTCTCACACTCTCCAAATCTCTCTTTCTCCCACTCTCCCCTCTCTCCCTCCCTATCTATCTCCATATCTCCACTATCTCTTTCTAACCCTCTCCCTCTCCCTCCCTCTCTCCTCCCTCCTTCTCCTTCATCCCTCCTCCTCCTCCCTCTCCCTCCCTCCTTCCCTTCCTCCCTTCATCCCTCCCTCCCACTCTCCCTCTCTCCCTCTCCCTCCCTTCCTCCCTTCCTCCCTCTCCCTCCCTCCCTCCTACCCTCCCTCTCTCTCCCTCTTTCTCTTTCTCTCCCACTCTCCCTCTCTCACACACACACACACTCACCTCTATCTCCTCTACTATAAGGGTGAAGGAGAGAGATATAGAATTAGGATAGAGGGTATAGACAAAGAGGAAGAAAAGATATATATTAAGAAAACCATATTTCATATAATGCATGCACATTTTGAAGTAGAGATGTTATCGTTTTACGAAAAAATAACACGCTTGCATTATAACACGAGCACATTTTTTATTCCACTAAAAACGGTAAAAAAACTCAATATACCCGTGATGTCAAGGCCCACAATCTGCATATTCTCCTAGTTTTGCACGTGCTCCAACAAAAATTAGCTTTTTGATGATGTTGTGAAGTGTGCAAGCATGTTTTTCACATTCCATCACCTTTTCCATGATCTTTCTACCACCTTTGCATGAAATAGAAGAGTTTTCACGCTGAAAGACATATAATATCAATTGAAGTTTGCATTCGATTGAAAACTAATATACAATTAAAGTTTGGAGGGGAACGAACTTTTGAACAAGTCAAATTGTTGTGAAGTTTGAAGAAAGAAGAAGCTAAGCCTACATAATTGGGTTGCACTCCTCCATTTGAAAGTCTAGTTTTTTAGGTATGTGAAGTCTTTACACATTTTATTTCATTCTATTATGGCTTTCTTTCATTTTTGTTTGTCATTATAACCTTATATTTTCAATGCACATTTTAAATTACACAATTATATACACTTGCCAATTACCATTTTAAACTTGATGTAGAGCATCTACCGGGATCCACAAATCATCAAGGGTACTTTTGACCCTAACTTAAATTGAAGAAGATCAACGAACAAAACTCAATCATCTTTTCATCAAAATCCTTCAATTTCACTTGATTTCATATTTCCACAAAACATTATAACTTGGTTTCAAATCTTTGTCAAACTCAAAAAACAGATTAGCCACCATAAAATTGATTGTAACATAGCATAAATCTGATTAGAAACTCAGAACCATTCAATTCGTTCATGATTCACTAATTCAAGAACTCAATGCTGCAACTTACATGGCAAAATAACTACAAATCATGGAAGGTAACTACCAACCTTTATCTAGACATCGAAGACACTATAATCAACATTATATTGATTGAAATAAACCAAATACACATTCCAAATATCTCACCAAAATTCATCCTTTGAGCATGCTTCCCCTTGCATTATTCAAAACGCGTGGTGCAGGGGCACCTACAACCATGTTTCACAATATACTTTGGTGACAATATGTCTTAATGTATTTGGGTGAGTGCAAGACAAGAGTCTAGAAGTTGTATTAGGGATGAAATAAAGGTGGTTGACTTAGAGTCTATAAATTGTAAATGGAAGTGCAAGACAAGAGTCTAGAAGTGCCTCCAAGCGAAAATAAGCCCATATGACTTTTCACCTTCCCTATTTCACAATTTTTGTAACTTTTTAGAATTTTGTATTTGTGCAACTTTTGCAAATACTGAAAAATTTACAAAATATAGATAGGACTTAAACATTAAACCTCTTAATGATTCCCATACATGGAAAATGTCTTTAGTGACCCTCTTACAACATGGAGATACCCAAAATTGAATCAAATTTCAAAATGGAAGCATAGATTGTCAAGGTGCTCCTGCACCACAAACTTATCAAACACTCACAATTCCATTACACTCATTATGATTGTAACTTACATGATATTTATCTTATTTCCATTCAACCTCAACTCCCCCAATGTATCTAACTATTTTTGTAACTTCTTAACTAACTTATCTCTTCACAACTTTGCCAGAAAATGCATTTTTTTGCAAATGTCCATGCTTCCATTTTGAGCCTATCTTGCAATCATGGCATGCCACGTTGCCACTTTTCTTTAAGGAATTCTGGATTGAAAATAATCATGTCATATTTATCTATGCTAGGTTAACTTTTGTGCAGGATGATTGTAATTATTATTTAAATGAAGCCTTGAATGACATATATTTTTCAATTAACTTGAATGGATACATTTTTTAGGAACTAATATTCATCTCATTAACATGGTACAGATAAAATTATCCGCCATGCCGAAGAAAAAGACAAAGAGGAAACTAATAGATGAAGAGAATGAAACCTTCAAAGAAAAGGTGAGAGTTCGGGTGCCGGCATATTGTGAAAACAAGAAACTGGAAATGATTGACAAAAGTAAGCCAATTCAAGAGGAACCTCAACCGTCAAGAAAAGAATGGTAATTGGCAGCACAAAATCCATGAATGCGAAAGCATCATCGTAAGACAGATTCAGATACCGTAGTTGGAGACACACCCTCTACGACAAGTGAATATGAAGGGACACCATTAAGCACAAGAGAATATGGAGGGACATCATCTAGTAGAAGCGAATATGGATGAACACCAACTACTGCAAGTGAATATGGAGGGACACCATCTACCTCAAGTGTTTATTGTTGGACACCATCCAACACATCTGAAGCTGTGAGTACATCATCACTTAGATTTGACGAAGAAGGTATGCCATCATCCCCATGTGAACCTCAAGGTATGTCTTCTTCTCCACCCTTGATCGAAGGTACGCAATCTATCCCACCTCAATTAGATATTGATGAGATTCCTAATGTTGAGATGTATGTACCTAGGAGAACACCACCTAGAATTTTGCACAGAAAGCCAAAGTATTTGATTATTGTTGATGATGATATTTTTCAGCACATGGAAGGTAAGATTTCAACACACTTTTGTAGAAGATATGCAGATAAGATTTGGGAATGATTCTTTGAAAGGCTAAATGAGACTGCAAGATGTCAACTATTTTTTTAAATGATGTGGGGTGTAAAGTATAGGAACATCATGAAGACTCTTGGGTTGAGAACATCGAATACATTGAGTGAAGACACTATTGTGAAGAATCTAATGGATTCTTATGAGAGTGTGGGTAAGACCTCACGCTCAAAGGATAGTAATGTCACCTGATGTGTCATTCCATCAAATTTGGTAAGTTGTCAAACAAATAGAGCTTTTCTCATTAAAAAGATCAGTGAACACACAGGAATTAGTAGAATTTTTTTATCAAGAGCCATTCAAAGGCGGCAAAGAATTGAGGGCAATGATTCAAATGAATTATGGACATTCTTGGGGAGACTGTCACAAAACATAAAGAAGTTATCAAAGCCTTCAGAACACTAATTGAAGAGTATTGGACGAATAACACAAGGCCATCTCTGAATCAAAGGGATGTGGTAAGAAGGAGAATTGGTAGTCGGAATCATGAGCCACATCCAAAGCATTTTTTGGATATGACTCAAACCCAATTTTTTCAAAAATTTGAAAATGATTATCCTCAAATTAGTATTCCTCAAAGATTTTTTGAAATGCTTAAACCTTTTTATGTCAAGATAAATCACACATGCACTACTTGCTATTGTAGACTACATATTGAATTTTCTAACCATTATGATGTTTATCGTTCTATATGTGTAGATTTGCATGCTAACGATTTTTTGTAGGATTGTGGCATAGAAGCCCCACCAAAATATTCAAGAGAGTTCTTATCAAAAAAATTATGTGAAATAGAGGATGGCCATACATTCTACAGGATAACATGCTTGGATGGTCCATGTGAGCGTTGCGGTGGCTTCCAGCGTATGCTAGTATGTCAACATATTGAAAGCATAGATGAGGTGGGACAAAAACTAGTAGAGTTCGAGAAGTATAAAATAGTGGCATATGCTACAAAAGATGGGTCTCAAGAAAAAAGGTGTGATTTGGTTATTGAGAAGATTCCAGTGTACCAGTTTATGTCCATGTTTCATGACAATAGATTGTCTGCGTATGCAATGCATACCCATAGAGCCCAATGGTTGGACATGAAATTCAAGCTATGCAAGGAAACCTTTCCAATTGGAAGCATAGTATTAGTGGTTGACTTTGCAGAGAACTACACTCTACAACCACAACATGAGGTGCAGTCATAGTATTACAACTCCACACAGGTTTCGATATCGATATTTGTGTATATAGCATTCATTCATGTGTCTGATAGTACAGATGACCAAAGGAAGGTATTGAGGGAGTACCACTTTTACATTAGTGATGATCACACACATTCTCCAGAGTTCGTGCAAGGTTGCTTCCAAATGTTCTACAGTGGTTTGGCTCAGAGGGGCATAAAATACGACTGACATATAATATGGTCTGATAACTGTGAGCTCAGTTCAAGAACTTGTGCATGTTCTACTAGTTGTGCAAGATGCATGTAATTACAGGTGTTCAACACATGTGGAACTTTTGTGAGGCCGTACATGGAAAGGGGGAGCATGATGGTGTAGGAGCATGCGTGAAAAGAGCATTAGCATGAGAAGAGTTAAAGTATAAAGATAGTGCAAAGTTGATAGATGCAAAATCAATCGTCGAGTGGTGTAATGATTCGATGGGTCTAGGTAATGAAGGCACATCTTCAGTTCATCTATTTTTTTGGTTGATGGATGGTACTAACATTGCACCATAGGAGGACTATTGAACACTAACAGGATCGAGTGAGGTACACTCTTTCCTTAGCTCAAATGCAGGTTCATGGAGTATCAATACACGAAAGATGGCATGCTTTTGTTCTTCATGTACAATGAAATCCTGGAATGATTGTGAGTCAGGGGAGTGGGTTGACAAATGGTTGACAAGTTATCTTAGCCCACTTCACACATATCACCGTCCGACGGCATTAGAACTGACACAGATGGAATCATTGGTCGACTTTGAACATGTATCAAATCTAGTTCAACTAGGTGATATATCTACTTGCTTAGTTGTTGAAATTCCATATCGTTATCTTACTTTGTACTGTATTTGTAATGTTGAAAAACTTCAAGATATTTTCTACACATATCAATGCAAGGCATGTTTATGCAATTATTGCAGATGAAGACAATGAAGAGGGAACAAACTATTACTTGTGTCATTGTGTTGAGGCCAAAAATAAATTGGAGGCCCCAGTTATAGATGGAGAAAACATTGAATACCCTACAGGCTTAGTTGTGGTTACTGGAACATGGCTTAGAAGGTACCCACATTCGAGTGTTAAACATTGGCTATTTCAAGACTTTGACACACATCGTAAGATTCTTCATTACTCAAACCTTGTCGTGGCATCCAATGTTTGTTTGACAAAATATGGAGGTAGACCTTTGAAGAAGACCTTGTGGAAGGTGTGTGAGTCTGACCACGAGGCAATACTTGACACAATAAAGAGTAGAGCAAACCCAGATGGTTCATTGGATTAATTTGTAGGTATATGCACATTGGTTCTTATTAATTTATACTCGTATGCACATTAATTTGTTTGATGCCAATGCTATAATATTCTTTTACTTTGCGTATTTTTAAGTAACATACTAAACAGTGATTGGTGATCCCTTTCAAAAAATGTAGATATATGAGCCATCCAAGAGAATGTTAGCCAAAAAAGCAATGCAACATCCTTACCTTGATGATCTTGACAAATCTCAATCATGATTTTAAGCCATTAGAAAAGTGTGTGCAAAGCTTGGTGAGGGACTTTCAAGTTATTCATTTGAATTTAACCTTATCATGAGCAGCTATGATGTAGACATTATAAGAGCATCTGAAATTTCCACTTACTCTATTCATTGGAGGTGTTGTGTGCAATAGGTATGTTGGAATTCCCAGTGAAGATGTATGACCAGGAGTGACTAAGTTGTGAGACCTACATGCCTATTTGTAAGTGCCTTCCATATATTTTTATTTCATTTCCATTTTGGATGTTCTTTCTTTTTCTCTTTTACTTTGTGTATTTTTAAGTAAACTACTAAAAATTGATTGATCTCCCGTTGCAGAAAATGCTGATTTATGAGCCATCAAAAGAGAATCTCAGCCAAAAAAGCAACACAACATCCTTATTTTGATGATCTTGACAAATCTCAATTTTGATTTCAAGCCATTATAAAAAAGCATGTCAAGCTTAGCGAGGGAATCTGAAGTTACTCAATTGAAGTTAACCTCATAATGAGCACCTACGATGTAGAAATTTAAAGAGAATATCGAATCTATGAGTGACATTGTAAAAGATCTATGAGAACAAAGTACCTAAGGCATTGCAATGAGATTTACTTACATAATGAGATTTACTCAAATATTCTAATTTTGGAGTTCATGTTTGGTGCAATAGCACCTTGTTCTGTAAATGCCTTCAATAGGAAAATTTGCAAAAGGGTAAGTGCACCAATCTATGACACAATTTTGGCTCTTAAGATACCACTTTTTTCTGAAATCAGGAAAATCTGATTTGCACGAGAAAATGAAGATAGTTACGCTCAAAATTTCAAGATGCGGCAAGAAAAAAAGTTGAAGTGCTCCGAGTCTAGTTTCTAAGCTACTATTTTTTATTTAAATTAATGAAGATTAAGGGTCTCAAAAAGGCGGGGCCCAAAACAAGTCATTTTTTTATCAAAAAAAATAGCATAGCGCCTGAGGGCTCCCCCATTTTTGGTTAACTTTTTTTTAGAATTTCAAAAATCCCAATAGTGAGAAATTAGCTAACACCATGTAGTTTATCCTCCTTCTTTTGGATAATTTTTTTAATGAATATATAATATTTTATGAATTTTCAAAGTGGACACATCTTGAAAAGCTGAAATTTGAGTGTGCTCCCCCCCAAAGTTTTTGCAAACTAATCGAAAATTGATTTTTTTTTTCATTATGTGTAGAATGGAGTCTAGTTTCAAAAAACGTAATTTGTTTCACTTTCTGATGAACGTGTAAAAATATATCCTAAACCTAGCACATGTTGGTTTTTGACCCAAAATGAAGGCATTTACAATAGAAGCCATGGATCAAAACCTTAACTAAATCAAAATAAAAAAAAGAATTATATATTTAGATAGCTAAGATAGAGGTTAACGCTATCACGGTTTTTTTATAAACTTGCATTGAAATACGTGCAAATGAGATGGGGAGCACAGTCAAAAATATGAGAAAATTTAGCAAATCTTGTTAATTAACACGTCTAAAGCAAGCCTTTTGGCAAGCACCAAATGACTCATCACATTTGGTGTGCGCCAAATGTGATGAGTCATTTGGTGAGTGCCAAATGGCCTGCTTTGCACAGAACTAGATTTTCTCTTTCTCTGTCAAGGAAACTATATACATGAAATAAACATTTCAGTATAAGTTAACATTTACATATGGACATTTACTTTCTTATACTTTAAGTTATATTTCATGTATATATAGGCAGGATGTTTGAGAGTGGTTTCAGATCTCTAAGAGTTATAATGCAAATTCTAGTTTTTGGAAGATCTTAAAAATTTTAGACTTAGTCAAATTTTAGTAATCAGCATGTCAAATTTCAGTAATCAGGAGGTCAAATTTTAGTACTCAGGAGGTCAAATTTCATCTTTCTCTCTCTATCTCGCTCATTTTCATTTCTTATTCTCTAGACCTCTCTCTCTCACTATCTCCATCCCTTTATCTAACAATATCTTCCTTGAGTTCAAGAACTATGTCTCTACATGTCCATCTCTCTCTCCGTCCCTCTCCAATATCTATCTCCCTCCCTCCTTCCCTCTCTACATTTTTCTATCTCTCATCCCTCTCCTTTAATCTCTATATATCTCTCTCTACTCTCTATACCTACCTATCCCTCCCTTCCTCCCTCTCCTCTCTTGCTCTCTCTTTGCTTCCCTCGCTCTCTCCTCCCCTCTCTACTCTCTATCTTGTCATTCTCTCTCTCCTTCCCTTTCTAGTTCTCTCTATCTCACTTCTCTCTCCTTCCCTCCCTCCCTCTCTAATTTTCTCTATCTCACTCTTTCTCTCCTTCCCTTTCTACTTCTCTTTATCTCACCTCTCTTTCTCTCCCCCTCTCTCTCTCTCTCTTCCTTTCACCCACCTTTTCTCTCTACTTCTCTCTATCTAGCCTATCCCTCTATACATCTCTCTCTCCCCCCTCCTTCCATCTCAATCTCTCCACCTTCCTCATTATCTTTCTAATTTTAAGCTCCATCACACATCTCTATCACCTATCTCACTTCTCTCTTTCCCCTTCCCTCTCTACTCTCTTTCTCTCTATCTCACCCCTCTCTCCCTACCTATTCCTCCCTCCTCTCTCTTATCTCTCTCACCTCTCTCTCTCCATCCCTACCTCTTCCTCCCTCTCTCCTTCCCTCTATTTTTCTCTTTATCTACTCCTCCCTCTATCTACCTAGACCTCTCTCTATTTTTGTCTCACCTCTCTCTCCATCCCTACCTCTCCCTATATATCTCCTTTCATATCTACTTCTCTCTACCTAGTTGTCCCTCTATACCTATTTCTCTCTCCCTCCTTGCCTCCTCTCTCTCAATATCTCCACCTTCTTTCCCTCTCTAATTCTCTCTCTATCACCTCTCTCTATCTCTCTCCTCCCTCTCTATTCTCTCTATCTCTCCCTCCCTCCCCCTCTTTCTATCTCTCCTCTCTCCCTCCCCCTCTTTCTATCTCTCTTTGCCCTCTCTCTACCTATATCTCTCTCCTATCTATCTCAACTATCCATCTTTACCTATCCCTCCCTCCTCTCTCTTCCACCAAAATTTGCTCTACATCTCTCTGTCTAGCCTACCCCTATATACCTATTTTTCTCTCCCTCTCTCTTTCCCTCTCTCAATCTATCTACCTTTCTCATTATGCCTCTACTTCTCTCTATCACCTCTCTCTCTCTCCCCCTTACCTATTTACTTTCTTTCTCTCTATCTCACCCTCTCTCCTTAAATATCCCTCCCTCCCTCCTCTCTCTCTATCTCACCTATCTCTCCCTCCCTACCTCTTCTTCCCTCTCTCCTCCATTCTCTACTTCCCTTTATCTCCCCTCCCTCTCCTTACCCACCTCTCTCTCTCTCTATTTCACTCTCTCACCTCTCTCTAAATCCTTATCTCTCCCTCGATCCCTACCTCTCCATCTATCTCTCCTTCCCTCTCCACTTCTCTATATCTCCCTTTACTCTCTCTACCTACCTCTCTCTGTCTCCATCCCTACCTCTCCCTCCAACTCTCCTTACCTCTCTACTTCTCTCTACCTACCTATCCCTCTATACCTCATTCTCTCTCTCTCCCTCTCTCCATCCTTCCCTCTCTCAATCTATCCACCTTCCTTCTTCTCTCTCTAACTTCTCCCTCCCTTCCCCTCTCTCCTTACCTCTCTACTCTATCTCTATCTCAACTCTCTCTACCTACATATATATCATTCCCTCATCTCTCTCTCTCTCTCCTACCCTCTCTCCCTCTCTCAAGTCTCTCTATCTCTCTCCCATCTACCCTTAACCCTTAAAACCCTCTACCCTCTACCATAAACCCTCTACCCTTTATCTCTCTCCCACTCCCCCTCTCTCTTTCTCTCTCTCTCTATCTCACGTCTCTCCCTCCTACCCGCTCTCCCTATCTCAAGTCTCTCTCTCTCACTCACTCACTCCTATATCTCTCTGCTCTACCCTTAGCCCTCTACCCTCTATCTCTCTCCTACTCGCTCCCTCTCTCTCTCAAGACTCTCCCTCCTATCCCCTCTCCCTCTCTTACTCACTCCATCTATCTCTCTCCCCTCTACCCTTAACCCTAAACCCTTAAACCAGCAAACTCTAAGCATTGACCTCTTAGGTGGCTAGTGTGGGCCCATTTAAACCTTCCATTTTCCGTTTCGTTTCCCCTCTTCCACACTTCATGGTGATTGTCACCGCCACGGTTAAATTTGGATCTGAGTTTTGAATCTCTAACTCCCGCCGGCAATAAAGAGCTATTACTTCTCCCGCACATTTGCCTTCATTTCGTGCTGGAAATACTTTTAAGTGCATCTTTTTTTTAATTTATACATTATTAAATAAAATAAATAATTTTTTTGTTTTTAAAAGCCAACTTTTAACATTTTTAAAAATAAATAAGTTTTTAAATCAGTTTTATATTTATTAATATGTTTAAATGTATATAATAAATTAAATTATTAAAAATTGATATTTTTATAAGCATAAATCATATACATATATAATATTTTTATTTATTTTTTAAATTTAATCGAGATTAATAAAATAGTATAAAATGGAAAAAGTCGGTTTCTATTTATTTCTTATGTAAAATAAAATTATAACATTAAATTAGTTCTTTAGATTTAAATAACTAAAATATATTTAAATTTAGATTTATAAATAAAATTTAAAAAAGATTTATAGATTATTTAAATACCAAATATAAGTTATTAAAAACTTTTTAAAGTTATTATTATTTAGATGAAATAATAATTTCATCTAATTACACTATAAAATATTAAAATTAAGGTATTTCTAAAAAACATTTATAAATTTAATACAAATAAATTAATAATTATCATATATAGATTTTTATGTTTATCCTATGTATGTTTATGTGTAATTTAATTTTTACCTTATATTTATCCCATAAAATTTTACTTATTTTAATTTAAAATCATAACTTTATTTAAATTAATATATTAAAAATTATTTTATAAACCTTCTCAATTTAAAATTTAAAATTAATATATTAAAATTTTAAATAAAGTAAAATTGTATGGGATAAATATAAGGTAAAATTAAATTGCACATAGGATAAGCACATAGGTAAATTAAATTATACACAGGTAAATAAATATATAGGTTAAAATAAGTTAAATTTAATTAGGAGTTTTAACTTTATTGAATGATAAATATATAGATAAAATTAAATTACACATAGGTAAACATGGTGCACATCATATTTTACATAAATAAAATTTTTTAATTTATTTAAATGAAACATATGTCTAATACAAACATAATGAAATTTTCTAAATTAAATTAAACATCTATAATTTATGTTAATTGTTATGTAAAATATCTTAAGAAGATTATTAAAAATGTATAACTTGAGAGTTATACATCTAAAAATCTATATATGACAATTATTAATTTATTTGTATTAAATTTATAATTTTCTTTAAAAATAATAGCTTTATTTAATTTTTTAATATATTCATTTAAAATTTTAAATTGAGAAGGTTTCTAAAATAATTTTTAATATATTAATTTAAATAAAATTATTATTTTAAGTTAAAATAAGTAAAATTGTATGGGATATATATATAGGTAAAAATTAAATTACACTTTGGATAAATGTAAAAAAATCCATATATGATAATTATTAATTTATTTGTATTAAATTTATAAATGTTTTTTTTTTTAATATCTTAATTTTAATATTTTATAGAGTTATTAGATGAAATTATTATTTCATCTAAATAATAATAACTTATAGATGTTTTTAATAACTTATATTTGGTATTTAAAAATCTATAAATCTTTTTTAAATTTTATCTATCTAAATTTAAATATGTTTTAGTTATTTAAATCTAAAGAACTAATTTAATGTTAGAATTTTATTTTACATAACATTTGTATATATATGTAAAAATTTAAAATAATAAAAAAATTCTTCCACTATTTCATACCATTTTATTAATCTAAACTAAAATTTAAAAATAAATAAAAATATTTTATACATATATGGTTTATGCTTATAAAAGTATCAATTTTTAATAATTTAAGTTATTATATACATTTAAACATATTAATAAATATAAAACTGATTTTAAAACTTATTTATTTTTAAAAATGTTAAATTTTTTTATTTTTTTTAGAATAAATAAATAAAACATTTAAATACATTTTAGTTATTTAAATCTAAAGAACTAATGTAATGTTATAATTTTATTTTACATAAAATTTGTATATATAGGTAAAAATTTAAAATAATAAATAAATAAAAATGGACTTCCTTTATTTTATACCATTTTATTAATTTAGACGAAATTTTAAAAATATATATATATTTTATACATATATGATTTATGCTTATAAAAATATCAAATTTTTAATAATTTAATTTAGTATATACATTTAAACATATTAATAAATATAAAACTGATTTTAAAACTTATTTATTTTTAAAAATGTTAAAAGTTATTTTTTTAAAAACAAAAAAATAAATAAAACATTTAAATACCTTTTAGTTATTCAAATCTAAAGAACTAATGTTATAATTTTATTTTACATAACATTTGTATATATAGGTAAAAATTTAAAATAATAAATAAACTAGCAATTGCACTTTGGTGTTCAATGGGTACGCCGAAGAGATGTGAAAGTAGTAGAGAAATTATTGGTCTATTTTTTTCATTATTAAAATTACAAATAAAAATAAAATAATATATAAAATATATAAGAAATAAACTAAAATATATTATTTTTAAAATGAATTTATATTTTATAAAATATAATTTATAATAATATAAATTATATTTAATAATATACCTTTACAAGCTCCTTAAACTCTTTCATTTCTTCCCATATTGCTTATTTTTCCAAAAAAAGAATACTCAATTTTTTTCTTAAAAACTTTTTTTTAATCCATTTAAAACTTTGTAAAACAACAATGTATATAACACTTTATTTATGGACATAATTACTTAAAATTAGTTAAGGTGATGAGCTATTTTACAATAGAAGTCGGTATTTAAATACACCACTGCTATGAACATATGATATCCCCCAGCTTAATATACTTTAATAATCATCGACTGTCAAAGCAACCTCTTAAATTTCGGTCATATTCCAATTGGTTAATCCATTTATTTCGTGAGTTATTAATTTTTGTTGTAAATGGATGCTTGGTCGAAGCTCTCATAAACAAAATCCATGAGCAACACAAATAATCACCCAATTTATTTTCATTAAATAATTTGAAATTAGCCCATATCTACAATGGAGTGCATGTTTAAACATTAGAAAACTTATATTTAAATTTAAGTAATAATTATTCATGTCGCTAGTGCTTGAAATGAACATCTACCAACATCACCAACATTCAAACCTGTGTGATTAATTGCTATAAAATTTATGTGTAGTTTTGATTTTAAAGCAAAGAAATTGATAGGGCCATTTGGGGTCTCCCATATAGATAAGCATTAAAAAACATTTCTAAAGTGATGTGCTTACATGACGGTATTAATCATGATTTTGTTGTTGCAAGAGCATTGATGGCATAGGTAGTACTAAATATTGCAAGGAGAAAAGATGCATGTATCTTAAAATCCATAGGAATAACCAAAGCACATTAAATTATAAGGCATTTATACAACATGAAGAATAAGAGAATAAAGAGTGTGCGAATGTTGCCTAAATAGATCATAATTAAAATAATGAAGTTTTGGATAAAGATATCATCTACTGAAGTGAGACAAATTAAAATTATATGATATCTCATGCACAAGAAGCACCATGGATAGCTTCTCAACATTTAATGAATATACAAACATTAATTTACATGTATCCTCAATTTGGTTGAATTAGGAGTGAGATTCAAAAGAAAAGAACATGAAAAAGTCCAAAATTTATGGTAAATTTGTAGTTTAAGAATCTCAAATGATGAATAAATGTTACATATTTATGAGTCTTTATGTCTTTTTAAGCCCTAGGTTTTTTCCCATGTGGCTGCAAAAGAGGCACATATGGTATGAGTGGGAAATTCGTATGTCATATATGATAAACTTATAAGGTATATTATGATATTCATAACAATAATGAAACTATCATAATTGAGGGGCATTGGAAGGAATGCTAGAATACCAAATGATGAATAAATTCTACATATGTACGAGTCTTTATGTATTTTCAAGCCTTAGGATTGTGTCCATGTGGTTGCAAAAGAGGCACAAATGGTATGAGTAAGAAATTTGAATGCCATATTTGATAAACTTATGAGGTATATTATGACATGCATACCAATAATGAAAGTATCATAATTGAGGGGCATCAAAAGGAATGCATACCAAGAATCTTGAATTTCCCATTCCTGATGTATGTTTGTGCCCTACAATTTGCTATACTATTGATGCCTTAGCTAATTAGGGAAGAACTTTGTGGTCTGAAAATAGCTTGCAAATCTTGAGGATAACTAATTTGTTGAAAGGACACCCATGAATGACTATTAAGTGTGGCAATTCGGTTGGCCTACTTCTCAAGAACATTTAGTTAGTTTAGTTGTGTCAATCAATAAGTTGAGAAGATATTTGCGGGCCTATTGAAAAGTGGAATTTAATGGAAATAAGAATACAATTGGGTAGACGGTATCTATTTTCATTTGTGATTGGTTGGTATTATGTCGTATGCCTTACCTTGCAACCCAATTCTATAGATATAGACATGATGTGCGGGTGTGGATGTGTGGTTGTGATTGATGTATGTGTCATGTATCTTATTATTTTGTGAATACTTGTGCAACTAGGTGCAATGAATTCATAGCACATTTTTGTGGTTTCAGAGGCACTAGAAGCATAAGGATTCTCTTAATGTTACAAAGGAGTTGGTGTATCGATATTCTTCCATTGATTTCAAAAATGTTCTATTGTACTATTGTTTCCCTCTTCGTTGGCTTTTGCTCGATTTGAAGTGAATTGATAACTTGGTCATTTTGCTTGATTTTTTAATTCAAGATATATGTTATTAAATGAGATATTTTAAGACTACCTGAAATTTTTTCATCTATGTTTTCTAGATATGTACAAAATGGATTTGTTGAAAATCCATGCTAAGAAGGGTAGAGTGATCCAAAAGGATCTGGAAAACATATAAAAAGTGGAAAATAGGAACAAAGAACAAGTTTTTGATACAAGAATAGTTGTTTGATTATATCATAGACTATATACAAAGCACAATAATACTCAAGTACATTGGTGTCTAGGAAATAGTTTAAGTACACTAGTTTCCATGGTTTTACTAACATCAAATTCAAAATTCAAACTGTAAAGAGATCAAATTAAATATCTAGTGACTATTGATATTCACCCATTGGCCAAGAAAAATCGACTATGCATTGGCAAAACTATAAATAAAACTTGTATCAAAGCATTCAAACCATCAACGTTTGAAGAATTGAGAATTATTGTATTTTTCTTTTCAATGTAAGAGAAGCTACAAAAGTAGAAGACAAGACTGCCCACTTACTATATAGTTCTTTGCCATTAATAAATAGTGGGTGGACAAGATACATTGCCACTATCAAAGAGACTAATCTATCATCTATATTGGAGGTTTTCCTCTATGTACTTGTTTACTTATTGACACAATAATCATGTCTCTAAATAGCGTGAGCTTTTATTTGCAAGCAAGTATAAAGTATTTGTAGACATGCAAAATTAACACTATTGATTAACATCATTGATTAATAATATTTCATCCATCAATTAAACAAATCAGGTTTAATTAAATAAATCACTTTTTATCTCCTAAGGTCTCTTGATTTAATTAAATCACATGTATTTAATTAAATGATTAACATTCATTTTCCTCTCATTTGATTTAAAACAAATACAAAAATGCAAATCAAATATCACACCACCTAATCACTAGCTTAATTAGTCAAAATCTCTAATTAATGCTAAGACTAACCCCTGTCCCATCCACTTGCACAATAAATCATTTAAATTGATTTATTAAAACACTTATTTTCCTCACAAGGCATAATCCCAAGGAATATGCCCTCATTAACTCCCTTTGTTTGAATTTTTGTTCAAACAAAATCCCCCCCAAATCCCTCAACCATATGCATTCAATGCCATTTTCAAATTTGAAATGGGCACATTAGCCAACACTTGCACAATCATAGGCCAATCTCATTATGACAAGTGGCTCTCTCCTATTTGATGGGGATTAGTCCCACATTCATCAATTTGGACTCTCCTCTCTTCAAGCTCAACTATAAATTCAAGGCTCCTATCCTTCAAAAGGACAACACAGAAGCTCATGCAAAGTTATTCTCTTAATTTGAGAACAAATTTTGTCCATTATCACATCATTTTCTTGTCAGGGATTGGGAAAGGGCTCTCTTCTCACATCAAGGGGCACCAATCCCCCTATGGGATGGTGGTTGGTTAACTTAGATTAGATTTACATATTTTAGGTTGCATATGCTTTACTTAATGTTTTTCTTTTCTATGTTTGATCAATAATTTCATAGGGAGAGGTTTGTTTCAATTTATTGACAATAGCTAATCCATCTATTGTTAGGAATTGCAAATTTTCCTCTCACAGTATTAGAATTTGGTTGATTATGAATTCCATAAGTTTGGAGTTTAAAGATCACTTCAAACAAAAATTGGCAGCAATGTTTCATGAGTTCAATGCATGTTGTAACTTGGTGGAGCTTTTGGTTTGGTCAAACGAAAGATATTGAGATTCTGGTTCTAGGTGTGCAAGGTATTGAGCTGCCCTAGTGTGTCAGAGGTTCAAGCGAATAAGGCTAGGAATTGATTGACCTCACCAAGGATGTGAGATATCCAATTTCTATTAGGATGTACACTTGGTGATGAAGAATAAGATCACTTCTCACAACAAGGGCTTCCCTGAGATTCCCAATGGCCACACCCTTCCACGCTTGGAAAATGACAATTTAATTTGCTCTATGTGACAAGCAAAAGTGAATAAGGTATTTGGATGGAAGGCTTGGAGGCATCCATAGAGTTGGTCCTGGTGATGGTAAGGAAAATAACAGTGTTTGGAAATGGAGTTTGGATTTGGGTGTACAATACATGGAAGAATGCTACAAGTAGCTTTGACATTGTCCATGGGGTGTCTTTGAATGCCAGTTACAATGTTTAATGCCTCTGTTGGCGACTTCTGATTTGGCTTCGGTGTCTGGTGGATGTACATTTTTGTTATTGTTTTGTTTATGTTCACTTATTTCTTTGGCTTATTCTTACCACAATTTTCCTTCAACATGGGAATATGTTTGTTTAGTTTATGGTTTGTGTCTATCCCTATTTCGCCCACTTATGGGTTGTGATCACAAGATTTTGGCTATGTATTTTGTTCAGTCTTTAAGAAAAAGGGTTGAGGACCCTTATTATGTAACTCCCAAACTTTTTTCACAGATATCCATATGAAAGATATCATACAAGAGTTAGGAATACATTTCCAAATAACCTAGTTTAACTATTTTTTCTCCAGCTAGTTGGGGTTCCTTATAAATGTCTGACCGGAAGGGGAAGTTTGCTCAGTCAATTGATTTAATAGATAAATGCTCTCAATTTTAATCAAGAAGGATCTCTGTTGGTGACGATAAAAACCTTGATACTGATTTATTCAAGAAGGATCTTTGTTGGCGATGATATAAATGGAAAAATCAACAAACATCCCTATAGATTAAAAGTTAGTCACTCAGCAAAAAAAGGCCCCATTTGAGGTGTTCTCATAATTATTAATGCTTACACCTTTTGGAGGTTCTAAGATACCGAATGAATGAGAAATGTATGGATTGCTTGCAACAGGGTACAAGTAGCAGACATGAATATTCAATAAGATCTAAACTTGTTTCAATATACCTTAGAACACTGCACAAAGACATTGATCTACTTTATAAAAGGTGTGAGCTAGGGTTGACATGGATTTTGGATGATGATGAGAATTTACTTCTATGAAAAATCCTATTTGTATGATGTAAGACCCATTACTGAAAAAACTAAGACTGCAAAAATTCCTTCAGTCGTTCCCCTTTTTACAGGAACATGATAAACTGACATGCTAAACCATCTAAAAGTTATACCACAATTGTAGGATAAGCTAATATATCCCATCCTATTTTCTTAAGGTTAGCATATCTAGAAGCTAGAGAATTACTTGCAATCTGCAACAATCCTTTCTAGAGAGATGAGAAACATGGAATGCTAGAAAATATTTATAAAATTAAGATATCACAATATCCTATGTAGTATCTTTCAAAAGATCCATAGGGTCATTCAAAAGTTCTCTGTACTCTTTAGTTATAGCATCTACCAAATCAAGTTGCCCAAGTATTTTAAGGCCATTAATTAAAACTATAAATGTATATTGATCCATCTTACATTGGATTTGCTTCATTAGTTCAGATGTTTCTATTGCATGGTGTGGAAGGCCCAATCGTAAAAATGTGGCTAGCATCCGTGGGTTCCTTTTTCAATTCTTCAAAAACTGAATCCACTTTTTCCATTAGGTTGTTTCTTTTCAGTGCCATTATAACAGAGATATAGAGCGAAAAATCTGGCTTGTACCATATTTCTTTCAGCACAACATTGAACATCTAATGAATAGAAAAAAAGAAAATGCTTATTTTTTAGCCAAAAAATTTCCAAGCTGATAGAAGTCCAGGTTCCATTTGCATAAAACTTGATTATCATAATCTATACTCTACATATGAAATGAATTTGGGTTACTGATTATTGTTTGCAATTGCCCATTCACAAAGAGCCAACCTGAATAAAGTTTGCAACACAACAAGACCTCACACTGCTAAGGAGCTTCTAAATAATCATAAATCTTAAATGACCAAATGACACCAATCAAGAGAAAGACCACCAGTTTTCAAGAAACTGCAGAGTAAATTATGGACAAACAATTCATAACACTACAAATATTTCTTTGCACTACCATTTTGTTGTAATTAGTATTAAGTATAGTTTCTTTTAATAGAATATCAGCTCCCTTGTTCTAGAAGTTAAATTCAAAGCAGTAAATTTGTGACTTTGCTACAGTCCATTAGTTTTGGTGGACTTCCAAACTGTACAACAAGGTTCCATAACTGCTCTACTCTGCTTCACCCATATGAAATGTTGATAGAGATGAATTTAGTGGAACAAAAACTCCTCAAATTTCAATTCTATACTGGAACAATTCAAAAACTCTAATATCATTTAACAAAAACAATAAATTCATTTAACACAACCCCAATTGAAACACCTTCAGCTGCAAAACTCTAGATAAATTTAAAACATTAAAAACAGGGAATTAGATCTCAAACCTCTAATATTGATTGCAGCCGATTTGATACAAACCTAATTTTACACCTACTATAAAACCTTAATAAAACCCAAATTAAATTATAAACACTAAAAACAAGAGAAAAGAAAATCCCTTATTACTACCTTAAGAGCCAAATGGCACTTGTCTTGTCTATGAAGCTCTTGAAGCAGAACTAGCAAATCTGACTTCAGCAGACGATAAACCCTCATTTCGAAAAGCCTTTCAATCTTAGCCTGGTCTCCTCTGGCCCTCTTCATGGCCTGCACAAATTGCATTATTTCATTGTTAAGAATTCTTCCACTCTATAAGGGTTCCTAGCTATGACTTGCCCTTGCACAATATATCAATTTCGTTGCTCTGCCCCATCTGATATTCTTCCCATTACCATTTTTTTCCATAGTAGCCTATCCCAAAGGTTAAAACCAAGATTTTTTGCTTGCATTTTAATAGGAGAGGTGAGTTATTTGTTGATGCAACACATTGGACTTGCACTTTACATTTTAAGAGCAAAGCTGTAGAATTGTTTGGTGTGTTGCCTAAGAGGAGTGACTCCATTCCCCAAATCTTGGGGTGTAACCTCCGTTGCAGCTCAACCACCTTCTCAAATATTGGCTTCCTCAAATTCCTTCTCACTGCAACTACCAGCTTTGTCGCCATGATAACAAATCCTTCAGATCCTAAATTCCCCCAAACTCTGACTTTCTCGTCTGGTCACTGAAGCAATCCTGCAAAATACACTAAATTACTTTTAGAAAATTCCTAAGACCCCAAATTCTTCATAGACTAATTTCCTTGAACCCTAGTCTTTTCAAATCCTAATATCCTCTAGAGTTCACAGAGAAAAACCTGTTCAATTCACAAAAATCTTTTCACAAATTCTCCAAACCCTAGTCTCCTCCTAAGATCACAAATCAAATTTTGCAAATTCTGTTGAACACAACAAATTTTATTAAGATATGAAAACAAAAAGCACTCTAAGGAGAAATAAATATTCAACCAACAAACTATTAAAAGGGTTGTATTTCTAGGTGACTCCACTATCTGCATTGTTTTGTTAAACAGAATAACTGGCACATTCTTTGGAAGAAGACCTTCCTCATTGCTGGAGAAAACGCGCGATGATGGACAAGTCAATGAAAATATGAAAACAAAAAGCAGTTTAAGGAGAAAGAATAACTGGAAAATTCTTTGGTAGCAGAGCTTCCCATTGTTGCAGAAAATGCACGTGTTAAAACATTGGCTAGCATTTTGTACGGGCGAGATTAAAAGATTCGTATTGCATTGCTTGTAAAGAATTTTTTATTGTTGATTTCATAATTAGCTTTGCAATTCTCAAGTAGGACACGCCTTCGGCGTAATAAAAATGGACTTCCTTTATTTTATACCATTTTATTAATTTAGACTAGATTTAAAATATATATATTTTATACATATGTGATTTATGCTTATAAAAATATCAATTTGTAATAATTTAATTTATTATATACATTTAAACATATTAATAAATATAAAACTTATTTAAAACTTATTTATTTTTAAAAATGTCAAAATTTATTTTTTTTATAAAAAAAAAAAAAACATTTAAATACATTTTAGTTATTTAAATCTAAAGAACTAATTTAATGTTATAATTTTATTTTACATAAAATTTGTATATATAGGTAAAAATTTAAAATAATAAATAAATAAAAATGGACTTCCTCTATTTTATACCATTTTATTAATTTAGACTAAATTAAAAAATATATATATATATTTTATACATATATGATTTTTGCTTATAAAAATATCAATTTTTAATAATTTAATTTATTATATACATTTAAACATATTAATAAATATAAAACTTATTTATTTTTAAAAATGTTAAAAGTTATTTTTTTTAAAACAAAAAAATAAATAAAACAAAACACTTATTTATTTTATTTAATAATGTATAAATTAAAACAAAAAACCCACTTAAAGAGTTTTCCAACACGAAATGTTTAAAGAAATACTTCATTTTTCTAAGTGAGATTAAAATTTTATTTTATACGGAATACTTCATGGTACTGTCAAAGAATTGTTGTCAGTGGTCATAGGGATACCATGGCATGGTGCAACATCCATGCCCCGGTGCATTCTTGGGGCTGGATATTCACTGCCCTACAAATTCTCTTTTCCATATAAACATAAACTCTAAGTGCTACAATTGTATGTACAATTCTTTTCAACCGTACAGTAATATAGTACAAATTTTTAGCCTAGTTGAACATATAAATCTTTATGTGGAAAGCGGTATGGGACTTTTAATCTTATAACTAGCATATAAAATAATTAAATAGAAATAATAAGGTTACTCGATTTTATATGTTACAAAGGTTATCAAATTATATATTGATAAGGAAACAACATTGTGATTGAGATCTAAGTTTTTCTAATAAAAAAACGGTTAGAAGGTATGTAAAATATTTTGTGGATAAAAATTTTAGTTTGTTTTAATTAAAATTAATATGGTTCAAATTTAGAAGGTAATTGGAGTTCAATTTATAATCTATTTGAGTGATGAGAATGTAAACATTGAATTCAAAATTAATATAAAATCAAATTATATCTTGCAAATTTTAGATCGAGCATGATTAGCATTTGCTTGTGCTTTTAGTGAAGTGTGGATGTTCAATGGACATGCTAACTTTTCTATAATATCATGATAATTTACTATAAGAATTGTGGATTTTACATAATTATAGATCAAAAAATTAACAAAAGACAATGGTTGATTTGGTCAAATTTGGAACGAGAGCTCTGTTTTTCGAATTAACTATTTTGATTGATTAGTTAACTATCTTAATTGACTAGTTAACACAATTGATCAATTAGTCAACAAACTTAATAGTGTTAACTAATTTGATCAACTAGTTAACTAACTTATTGTTTATTCAACTAATATGATTTAGAGCTAACTTGACTTACTTAATTAGTTAACTTATTTAACATCAAGTGGAACGCAGGTGATGATAATTAGAATAATTATTTGTTTTAATTAGATTTATGTGTTTAGATTAATCAAGATCTAATTACTTAATTGATAATGATTAATCAATTAACTAAATATGTGGTGATGTTAGCAAGATTTAATTGTGATAAGTTAATTACCTACATATGTGTGCATGGACTAATTAGGAGCTAATTAATTAATTTATATATTAATTATGGGTGATGTGAGGTTATTTTAAATGGGATAAATTAATTAAATTAGTATATTTTTTATTCAACATGATCACTTAAAATGTAACATGATTAAATTAAGAAGTTTATTAGATGATTAGTTCATGCAATGTTGATAAATTTGTCAATACAATGAAGATAAAGTGATGTTATAAATAATTGATGAGATGATAATAGGTTGAATACAACATTAGGATGGTGAAATATAGGTCTCTACATTTTCCCTCTTTGAAAGGGTTCTATAGATGAAAGAATTCGTATTTTTAAAGAAACTAGAAGAAGAAGAACAAAACGAAAGGATATACAAGGATGACCTAGGTTATATGGCAAGCAAGGACATGTCCCCTTGGGAGGGCATCCAAGGATGAACGATATGGATTGATAATCAAAATGAGAATAGCAATAGTAAATGGAAGGACTTGGGATAGAATAGAGGGTTAAAATTAAAGGTGGTGGGAAAGAGTGGTTAAGAAGAAATATTAATAATGGATAGGAAACTAGAAGAAAAATGTTTAGAAAAGAATGAGTGTGTGTTAAGCATGTGAAAATGAATATTGTACATCTTGTATAAATTATAGGTCTTTGAGCAACCTAATGTTTACTATAGTATATGATAGGATGCACCATCATATGGAAAAACCATTATGAAACTATTTTCATGTGTTTTAAAGGGAAAAAACCCAACTAGGCATATGAAAAGATGCACTTTTTTATTGAATGGTCATGAAGGCATTGTGATAAGATGGCCCATGGACTAACACAAATACAAAGAAAAAAAAGAAAAAAAAAGTAAGAAAGAAACAAGACATAAGCAAAAAAACTAAAGAAGATTTTACTTTTGGTCATCCTAAAACCTAAAGATTGATTGGCATGAGGATAATAGCATTGTTAATTTAGGTTCAAACTATATCTTAAAAAAAATGTAGATATGGAGAATGACTTGTTGAAATTGAACAAGGATTGTAGAAAGGCTATGAATAAAAACAATGGATGCAAGTTTAGATGTGTTTTGGACTATTTTGATATATTTATTTTTAGTGTATACTTTACTCCATGTTTGTCTAGTATTATAATCTTTGGATTTGGGATTGTTTAAGTTGATTATATAAATATATTGGATTTACTATTTTTTATTTCAATTTTTTATTAGCTAACATTTTAAAATGAGTAGGAAAATATAAAATATAAGGACAAATCCATTCTAGTAGAAGGTATGGAGGTGCTAAATGGAGGGAAAATTTTGGGGATTTAGGATGAGAATGATGGGTGGGACTCATGATAGAAATGGGGAGGGGATTTAAGATGTTATCACCAATGACTATCTTACATGTAGGAATGATATACCCCACTTATTTATACATGATTCATGATGATATGTCGAAGTTCTTGTCAAGGAATATTTGATAAGTTAATATGTTTCTAAAACCACGTTTCAAAACCTTAGATTAGATCGATTATATTGAATTAATAAATTGGATTAATAGGGTTGATTGGGTTGTTGATTAGGCTGTGAAGGTTTGGGTAATGAAGAACATACATAGGATTCCAAGGTTTCTAATTACTATCTTAAGGTTTCGAGATGATCAAACGCATCTATTTTTTTGAAATAAGGGTCATCTTTTGCTAAAATAGTTTATTCTTAGTGAAGGTTGAAATATGGGCCATTTTTTAGAAATGGTGTGTTGTCCACCTTGTATAGTTTTTGTAATTTAATATAAATATTTATTTGTGGCACATGTAGGGAATCTAGGGATATGAGTATTAGATGGGTAGGAGTTATTTGGGCCAATTGTATGTATTATGTAACATGGAGATAAATATACAATGTGTGTTGTACATTATAAAATGTAACATTGAGAGAACTTAGCACCAAAAGCCCTAAAAATTTACTAATGAGGGAGTAATATTTTTGTAAGCTCATGGTTTATACAATACCACTTAGTGCTTTTGTATAAGTTTATTTCTACAAAATAAATAACATGAGTAGTTGTTGATGTTGGGTTTTTGACTAAGGTTGATTGAGCATATCTTATAATTTGTATATGTTAGGCTCGAGGAAGAATGGATTGGGATGTAGGATTAAAAATTCATTTTCTTATTCACATAGACTGAAATTAGGGATCTTGATATTTCAAAATGCTTGTATGGTGACTCTACGAGTGTATTATAATCTTTATTCATGAGATAATACATTGATAATGAGTTATTTTCAAGCATATTTTTTTCCATTTAAGTTTTTTCTTAGGTTGCACCTAATGTCCTATCGATGTCATATTTTCATATTCACATTGTAGATCATGAATACTTGTTTCTATATTTTTATTTCTTTGGATTATTTAAAAATGGTTATTATGGCTATAAATCTCCTTTAATGTCCTTGATCCATTAAAAAAAATGAATTTTGACATATACAGAAAAAATTATGTTGTATGCAGTCCGCCTATGTTTGAATTATAATTAGTTTGACTTCAAAACTTGATTAAGGAAAAAATATTTAATAAAACACTATGAAACCAAATGAATTGGTTAGATATCGTAGTTAAAAATCTAAATCCGAAAAAAATAGAATTTTATCCTTCATACAAAAAAAGCTATGTTGTATACGGTGAGCATCACTCTTAAAAAATGTTGTTTACTAATTAAAACTAGTTTTCGAAGGAGATGAAAAAAAAGGTGCAATCTGATTGCAAATTTTTTGAAAATAATATATTTAGAATCTATAGACAAAACTTCACAAATCACTAATTTGCATCATCTTCAAATTCCTCACAATTTAGCTGCTATAGGAGCCTGAAAGTGAAGATTTAGTTTAAAAAAAGCAGTTCAGTGTCCAGTTTGCCCAAAAATTATAAACCAATATTGTGGGATCACCCTGTTCCCCCCTAATTTTTTGTTGTATTAAGTATTTTTAAAAACTATTTGGTAAACAAATAGCCACAAAGCATGGATCTTTATAGGCCAATTTTACAAGACTGAATTTTATCTCCTACTCTTTGAGCTCAACTTATACTCAAGAGAGTGTTCCTATAGATTTGATAAACAAAATAAACTACAAAAAATGGTGATAGCTAAACCTAACCTATTGAATTGAATCCAAAGATTATCACTAAGCCAAGAAAAATAGATATCTTAATACCTCTATGTAGTTGATTTCATCACTTCTATAATGAGTGCAAGGTGGAGGCAATCCATATAAACCATAAGATAAAGTGACAAACACAATTTATATGAGCTTGTACCCTATTTATTGTATAACCATGGGCTACCTAAGGGTTGTGACTAAACTAGAATTACTAGCATAATGATTTATTCTTTTTAATTGTTTCATTGATACAATAAATTCCCAAATCAATGTCAGTCAGTGGACAAAGTCATAATTAAGAAGGAATTTCAAATAAGCTAAGCACACAATAATTGATCAAATCATGAAAATGTAATCAAGGTTTGAGTATCATAGAAAAACATACTTAGTAATCCATTATCGAGTTGTAAAATAATATTTGTAAATACAAAATGATCATTACAGTATTGTAATAGTTTTTAAAAATGCTCACATATATCAAATCAGATTTACACTCATGACAAAAAAAAATTAAGAGTAAACCTTTGTTACATTAAAAAAATTCCCCTAAAAATGTACCTACATTCTTAGAGACATGCAACATTTAATGTTCCCATAATATTCTCTTATAACACTTCAATAGAATCTATTACCTTCTTCCAACTAAATGTCTAATACGATCTAAGTCTCATTGGCATAATCACTAAACAATCCAAAATGAATCATAGAAAATACTTTTTAACCCCTTGAAACTTGTCATAGAAAACAAGACTATAGCAATTCAAAAATGGTCAAAGTTGACTAGAATTAGGCGAGATGTGATGGTTTGCAGTAAGAGTGCTATGGGAGTGGTGTTAGTTTGGGTTAAATCCATCAAAAATAATTTTCAATCTACTTGATCAAGATTTCCTACTCTTTATTTTCCCTTTCTACTTATCTACCCTATAAGTTACTCTAGGTTTAAACTCTTGATCTAAAGTGCCTTCTATCCCTTTTTACTAGTCTACATTCCCAAGATTGGATCTCTAATTTGGAATGTACCTTCATTCCTCCATTTCCTAATTTCATATATACTTATCTCTTCCCTCACTCTCAAAATCCTAGACTAAATAATGACTAATTTGTTGAAACATTTATGTTAAGGCATTCAGTTCTATTCCTTCCACATTACTATTTTAATATTTATATTAAATATATTCCTTTGAACTCATCTTTTATTTCCTTTTCTTTCTAAATTACATTATATAGTGTACACATATAATATGGTCAAAACAAGGTTGAACCTTATTTTCTTGGTGCATAAATGTAGGAATACATTATGAAATTAGAATAAAGATAAAAAAACCCTAATTTAAAATACATAACAATGTAAAATTAATCATTGATTCAAAACAAATTAAGGAGATTCAAATATGAAAATATCTTGGTACTTATAAAATGATGTCTCTTAGTTAAATCAATATCTTATATTCTACATTTTAATCTTGGATTATATTAAGGGTTTACTCTAGAATTATTAGTTAATAATGAATCCCACTAGGCCTCTTCATTAGAGATAGAAATAAAACTATATGATTATCCTAAGTAATATCACCTATGTTGTTGAAACTAAAGAAATCATATACTTCTTTACTTGAATCTAAGAAAAATATGTCCGACATTACTTATTGTATATTCTCAACAAACTAGAAAAATTCTTCCAAAATATCCCTATTAGGTGGTGGATTTAAAATGATTCCTTCTATGTCACCATGTGAATCACTACACAATATAGAAAAATGATTAGACTAAAAATATTAGTCTTATGAAAAGACTTAAAATCTTGATTAGCTTGGTTGTGAAATGAGTTCACACCAATTTCATGATAAATGTCTAACACGAGGGATTCACTTCTTTTGATGAGAAACATGGGAATTGAGATCTCACCTTCCCAATCATCATCCAAGTCAATCACACATGATAAAACATCAAACATTTCACACATATCTATAATAGGAGAACCTTAACATTACCTATCATGAGGGAATATAGGGATGAAATAAGACAATCTTCACCTAGAATACCTAGCTCACTCATTTAATTAATCTCAATAGGTTGTAAGGAGACTAAAACATTCTAATTATTGTCATCATCTAATTTAAAATCTATTACGTGCATGATGGTTCCCTAGAAAACTCATATATCTTAGGGGAGGTCATGGCTAAATTATATAAATTAGATACATAAAAGAAATAGGGAGAAGCACTAGTGAATTTATGAACTATAGATGTGCATAATGAATATACAAGCTAACCAAAATATATATGACTCAAATTAATTATTTGATAAACTAGAGGAGCCAAAAAAACCAGAGCAAAACCTATGTTTAAATTAAAATTCATGGGGGAACATGCACAATTACATCATTGAGGCATAATATTTTAAAGAAGAGAAATTTCCTCTTTGAAGGCATCTTCTATTTTTTTCACTTTGGGAGCCATTGTAATGAACACTATAGTCAAACACTCAAGAGAATTTAGAAAATGAGACAAAGTAGTGGCATTAAGAATCACAAATGAGAAAGCAATTTTGTTTAACATTTTTAAAATCTAAAACTAAAATTATAAAAAACTACATATTCTTTTGGTGTGTGTAGATTACTCAAAATCCACTTACAAATGAATGAGTCTAACAAATTGATATAAAAGAATGTCTCTTATCTCTTTCCATGAATGAATTGAGTGAGGAGAAAATACTACTTGTACAAAGACAAGGATTCATCAAATTGTGAAGAAACAAACAAATTACATGCAAAATTATCATGCATTATACCCAAATTCCTTAAATGATTTACAAAATTCTAATGTATTTCTTAGAAGTAGCCTCTCAATATCCCTAGAACATCATTGATATCACTAGGGATGTGAAGAGGAGTACACCCAATATAGGAAAAGCCCATCATAACCAATAAAAGGGGAAAAAGAAAAAACATTATATTATGCCCTTCTTCTAACACCATAAATGTTGACCAACAAAACTACACATACTCTTCTCAAGAGTTGAGAACCAACTCCTTTCTTGAATGGAAACAAAAATACCTACCCAAAGTCTTAGACTTAACATGTTAGATCTATGCAAGGTGTTGGTTGTAAAAAAAGTAGCTTGCCAAAACCCTAAAAATAAGCTCAACTCCTATGGCTAGAGATAGTCAACTTCGGACATTGAGCTAGCACTTATGATCAAGCAATGATAGTTTACGAAAATTTTAGTTTTTTCTCATTATATTTGAGCATTTTGCTTGCTCTATGTAGAAACATCTTTTATTTGACGTTCTCGCAATATTTTTTTAACAAGATAGGAACATACATCAATGTGATACTAATTGTAGATTTTACATTATGTCAAAAACTACACGTACAAATATTGTAAAACTAAACCATAATACTCTTACAAAAAACCCAAAAATATTATTATTAGATATTGGAAAAGCAATATTACATATAGATTAATATTCTTATATAGCGTTTGGGAGATGTAATTGATAATCAATAAATTTGATAGACAATTCACTATGATGACTTTATTTGAAAGGTGTTAATAATAGCAACACTAACAAACCACCAAATCATTTGGACGACTTTATTGAAAAATGATAATAACACAAACAAACCAACAAACACAAAATTTAAGATGAATTTAACATATTCCTTTGAATGAATAATCTTCTATCTCAACTTCTAGCAATCAATCTGAAGACAATTGATAAATTTTAAAACTCAACCCGTCAATTGAATATATAATATTTTAATAATTTGAATATCTCCATTTATGATTTTTTTTTCATCCTGTCCAACACTTGATTGAAAGACATATTTACAGCAAACTACTATAGTGATTAAACTACTATAGTGATTATATAATAATGTCACAGAACGAGAAAAATATATAACAAAATGTGAACGCGAAGAAGCTTTTATTCATAAGAGTGACCAAGCCTTGACATTTAAAAGTCTACCCACATTCAGCCACATGTCCATCGAGTTACTGTAACTGCTTGGGTTTTTTTCCACCCTGTTATTAGGGCAGATCCATTGTCCTAAAGACTATAACATTCTTCGTGAGGAAATTCTTTCAGCAATAATCTGGCCTGATACCAAGCGTCATAACTAAAGCTCATTTCCTCAAAGCCCTTGTGTCTGAAAAAACATCTCCACACATCACTTTTAACATGTTTAATTCTCCTACCGTTCCCTTAACATGCTATCATATTCCTTATCTTGCTTCCACAGAATATTTCTTCATACTTGACCCTTAGACTATCATGTCTATCCAGCATGATCACATCTGAGGAGTCGAAATAAGAACTGCTATGGAAAAGTACATCTTTGAGATTTGCACCATCCTGTAGGAAAACAGAATCCCCAAGGACTTAGCGAGCTCTTGAAGTCTTCTTCCGTTATCTTTCAGATCTTCCGCATGCATTCCAACAGTCGTGCCCCCAATTATACTTAGACCGGTCAGATATGCATTTTGGCCAGGCACATCACACTAGATTGTAGTCACTCCATAATCCATAATCCAAAGATGAATTATAGTCAAAACAATGCCCTGCACATACTGACACTCAACTGCCATCTGCAAATCAACCAGTAACGAACAAATCTAGGGCGGAAATATGCGAAACAGAGCGCTGGTAAAAGCAAGCAAAGCAAACATGTACACAAAATGTATCTAAAAGAATCTGAAGAGAAGCCATGTCAACGTTGCTTGAAAGAAGGCCATCTTTGTAGTGGCCAACAGCACACTGCTCACAGAATGGTCTAGAACTTTAGCACACCTGCTTCTTCTCGTCTTGGATACCTGCAGCATGTCTAATACATGTTCCATTACACCGCCAAACTCCGAAGTAATCAAATAATATAGAAGCCAGAAAAATATCATTGACTTTGATAGGAAATAAAAGAATTCAACAGCACCAGAGATAATTGAGACCACAATAGACAGCACAAGGTTCATGCCTCCTGTGAATAGCACGATACTACTGGCAAAAACACGATTTATGACATCCATGCTCTGCACTGTAAAGTTCTTGCTCTTCAGCAGCAAATCATCCCTAGAGATCTGAAAATCCTCAAATAACTTAAATAAAGCCTCCAATTCTGCCAAAATTGCCCTGAAATCTCTATTTTGAGCCTTGATTCGAATGCTTTGCAGCTTCAGAGTGAAAGGATCGGTGGTTATGGACAGTACATAAGCAATTGTAAAATTATCAGTGGCCGGCTTCCCTGTAAGCAAATAATGCTTGAAAAATCTGCAAAATTTATCAAATAATAGCAGTTGAAATTGTCACGGGCGGGAGATGGAGATTCAAATTTGAAATTCAAATTTAACCGTCGCATTGACTATCACCGTGAAGTGTCGGAGGAGAGCGCTACGGCAAATGAAATGGAAAACGGGAAACGGAAAGGTTTAAGTGGACCCACACCAGCCACCTAAGCAGTCAACGCTTAGAGTGTGCTGGTTAAGCCAGCCCCTCCCTTCCTCCCTCCCTCCCTATCTCTCTCTCAATTCTCTCCCTGCTACCCCCTTTCCCTCTCTCAGGTCTCTCACTCACTCACTCACTCACTCATTACTATCGCTCTCCCCTCTACCTTTAACTCTCTACCCTCTACCCTTAACCCTATACCCTCTATCTCTCTCTAACTCCCTCCCCCTCTCTCTCTCACTAAATCCCTCTATCTCTCCCCCGTATACCCTTAACCCTAAACCCTAAACCCTTAACCCTTCAACCTTCTACCCTCTCTCTCTCAAGTCTCTCCCTCCTACCCCATCTCCCTCTCTCAAGTCTCTCTTTCTCAGTCACTCCCTCTATCTCTCCTCCCTCTACCCTTAACCCTAAACCCTAAACCCTTACCCTTAAACCCTCTACCCTCTCTCTCTCTCAACCATCTCCCTCCTACACCCTCTCGCTCTCTCAAGTCTCTCTCTCTCACTCACTCACTCCTATGTATCTTCCATCTACGCTCTACCCTCTATCTCTCTCCCACTCCCTCCCTCCCTCTCTCTCTCAAGACTCTCCCTCCTACCCCCTATCCCTCTCTCAGGTCTCTCTCTCACTCACTCCATCTCTCTCTCTCTCCCCTCTACCCTTAACCCTAAACCCTAAACCCTTAAACCTTCTACCCTCCCTCCCTATATCTCTCTCCCACTCCCTCCATCTCTCTCTCTCAACCCTCTCCCTCTCTTAAGTATCTCTCTCTTAGTCACTTCCTTTGTCTCTCCCCTCTACCCTCTACCTGAAAGAGGGAGAGGGGTTAGGAGGGAGATACTTGAGAGAGAGAGGGAGGTAGTGGGAGAGAGATAGAGGGAGGCATGGTTAAGGGTAGAGGGTAGAGAGTAAAAGGGTTTAGGGTTTAGGCTTAAGGGTAGAGGAGAGAGAGATAGAGGGAGTGATTGAGAAAGAGACCTAAGAGAGGGATAGGGGGAGATGGGGTAGGAGGAAAAGGGTTGAGAGAGAGACAAGAATGTAGGGTGTTGGAGAGAGATAGAGGGAGGGAGGGTTAAGGGTATAGGGTAGATGGTTTAGGGTTTAAGGGTTAAGGTTTTAGGCTTTAGGGTTAAGGGTAGAGGGTAAAAGGGTTTAATGGTTTAGGTTTTAAGGGTTAAGGATAAAGGATTAAGGGTTAAGGGTAGAGGGGAGAAATATAGATCAAGTGAGTGAGTGAGTGAGAGAGACCTAAGAGAGGGAGAGGCAGTAGGATAGAGAGACTTGGGAGAAAGAAAGAGGGTGGGATGGTTAAGGGTAGAGGGTAGAGGGTTCAATGATTAAGGGTTAAGGTTTTAGGGTTAAGGGTAGAGGGGATAGAGATAGATGGAGTGACTGAGAGAGATAGAGAATTGAGAGAGGGAGAGGAGGTAGGAGGGAGAGACTTGAGAGAGAGAGGGATGGGAGATATATAAACTCTCCCTTATCCCCCTCTCTCTCTCAAGACTCTCCCTCCTACCCCCTCTCTCTCTTAGGTCTCTCACTCACTCACTCACTCACTCACTCACTCACTCTATCTCTCTCCCCTCTCCCTTTAACCCTAAACCCTAAACCCTAAAACCTTATCCCTTAAAACCCAAAACCCTAAAACTACTATAATATACCTCAACCCTCAATTCTATCTGCCTCCCACTTCCCCTCTCCTTCTCTCTCTATCAAGTCTCTCCCTCCTACCCCCTCTTCCTCTGCTAGGTATCTCTCTCTCACTTACTCCTTTTATCTCTCTCCCTTCTACCCTCTACCCTCTACCCTCTACCCTCTACCCTCTACCCTCTACCCTCTATCTCTCTCCCACTCCCTCACTATCTGTCTCTCCCTCTATCTCTCTCCACTATATGCTTAACCCTAAACCCATAACCCTTAACCCTTAAACCCTAAAACCTAAACCCTTAAAAACTCTACCCTCTACCCTCTACCCTCTATCTCTCTCCAACTCCCTTCCCCTCTCTCTCAAGTCTCTCCCTCCTACCCCCTCTCCCTCTCTCAAGTCTCTCTCTCTCACTCACTCTCTATCTATCTCCCATCCATCCTTAACCCTTAACCATTAAACCCTCTACCCTCTACCCTTTACCCCCTATCTATCTCCAATTAACTCCCTCCCTCTCTCTCTC
>CM021107.1:201183564-201197353 GCA_007115665.2 Sequoiadendron giganteum
ATATACCCTCTATCTCTCTCTAACTCCCTCCCTCTCTCTCTCTCACTAAATCCCTCTATCTCTCCCCCGTATACCCTAAACCCTAAACCCTTCAACCCTCTACCCTCTCTCTCTCAAGTCTCTCCCTCCTACCCCATCTCCCTCTCTCAAGTATCTCTTTCTTAGTCACTCCCTCTATCTCTCACCCCTCTACCCTTAACCCTAAACCCTAAACTCTTAACCCTTAAACCCTCTACCCTCTCTCTCTCAACCATCTCCCTCCTACACCCTCTCCCTCTCTCAAGTCTCTCTCTCTCACTCAATCACTCCTATGTCTCTTCCATCTACCCTTAGCACTATACCCTTAAACCATCTACACTGTACCCTCTATCTCTCTCCCACTCCCTCCATCTCTCTCTCTCTCAACCCTCTCCCTCCTACCCCCTCTCCCTCTCTCAAGTATCTCTCTCTTAGTCACTTCCTTTGTCTCTCCCCTCTACCCTCTATCTGAAAGAGGGAGAGGGGTTATGAGGGAGATACTTGAGAGAGAGTGAGGGAGTGGGAGAGAGATAGAGGGAGGCATGGTTAAGGGTAGATGGTAGAGGGTAAAAGGGTTTAATGGTTTAGGTTTTAAGGGTTAAGGATAAAGGATTAAGGGTTAATGGTAGAGAGGAGAAAGATAGAGGGAGGGAGTGAGTGAGTGAGTGAGTGAGAGAGACCTAAGAGAGGGAGAGGCGGTAGGAGAGAGAGAGTTGGGAGAGAAAGAGGGTGGGATGGTTAAGGGTAGAGGGTAGAGGATTCAATTTTAAACCCCAAACCCTTAAAAAATCTACCCTCTACCCTCTACCCTCTATCTCTCTCTAACTCCCTTCCCCTCTCTCTCAAATCTCTCCCTCCTACCCCCTCTCCCTCTCTCAAGTCTCTCTCTCTCACTCACTCCCTCTATCTATCTCCCCTCCATCCTTAACCCTTAACCATTAAACCCTCTACCCTCTACCCTCTGTCTATCTCCTATTCCCTCCCTCTCTCTCTCTCAAGTCTCTCCCTCCTACTTCTTCTCCCTCTTTTAGTTCTCTCTCTCACTCATTCACTCCTTCTATCTCTCTCCCCTCTACCCTCTACCCTCTACCATCAACCATTAACTCTTAACCCTCTACCCTCTATCACTTTTCCACTCCCTCCCTCTCTCTCTCTCTCACTAACTCCCTATATATCTCTCTCCTTTACCCTTAACTCTAAACCCTGAACCCTTAGCCCTTAAACCCTTAAGCATTCTACCCTCTACCCTTAACTCTACCCTCTACTTCTCTTTATCTCCTCCCACCTCTATCTACCTAGACCTCTATTTTTTTCTCACCTCTCTCTCCATCCCTACCTCTCCCTCTATCTCTGCTTTCATATCTACTTCTCTCTACCTATTTGTCCCTCTATACCTATTTCTCTCTCCCTCCTTGCCTCCTCTCTCTCAATATCTCTACCTTCTTTCCCTCTCTACTTCTCTCTCTCTCTCTCAACTCTCTCTACCTAGATATATATCATTCCCTCATCTCTCTCTCTCTCTCCTACCCTCTCTCCCTCTCTCAAGTCTCTCTAGCTCTCTCCCCTCTACCCTCTACCCTTAACCCTTAAAACCCTCTACCCTCTACCATAAACCCTCTACCCTCTATCTCTCTCCCACTCCCTCTCTCTCTTTCTCTCTCTCTATCTCACATCTCTCCCTCCTACCCACTCTCCCTATCTCAAGTCTCTCTTGTTCACTCACTCACTCACTCCTATATCTCTCTGCTCTACCCTTAGCCCTCTACCCTTAACCCTTAAACCCTCTACCCTCTATCTCTCTCCTGCTCGCTCCCTCTCTCTCTCAAGACTCTCCCTCCTATCCCCTCTCCTTCTCCTAGGTCTCTCTCTCACTCACTCCATCTATCTCTCTCCCCTCTACCCTTAACCCTTAATCCTTTATCCTTAACCCTTAAAACCTAAACCATTAAACCCTTTTACCCTCTACCCTTAACCCTAAACCCTAAACCCTTAACCCTTAAACCCTAAACCCTCTACCCTATAACCTTAACCCTCCCTCCCTCTATCTCTCTCTCTAGTTCAAAAAATTCATTAAAAAACCCTAAGGTTTTCCCATTTAAATTTAATATTTTCCATCAAAATATTAATTTTTTATTGATTTATACCCTATACTTTCCTTTACTGTCATTCAAAAAGGCTAAAAAATGACATATATCCTATACCGCTTCCCTAAACTCTTTAAATTTTTCTCCCTACCACTTTACCGCTGATAGCCTTCAAACAGTCTGCGGTTGTGCGGTAGAGGGTCAACCTGGTGGTCATCAAACAACCACCGCTATACCATGCATTGTAAAATCTATACCCACACTAACACGGTAAACTTTGTATGCCGGTGTGAAGTCCTTTTTATTTCTACCACCTTACCGTGGTCAAACTTATGTCTCCCTGTGGTAACACAGTATCTTGACCTTGACTACTTCAGTGTCGTTTATCACCTTACCGCGCTACCGCGGTTACCATTTTCACAGGTTGCAGTATAGTGGTAACTGCTTACTGACTGCTAGATTGCCACTGCCAGCCCACTAACCGTTCACCATCTCCACTTCGACCGCAATCACCGTGATGGCCCTTCACTGACTGTTGCCTCGTCGATGACTCACCATCACCGCGCCACCGCGGTCTATGTTTAGACCACGCGCAGTGGCACGGTAAACATTTTGTGCTTGATCATTAGCCGCTACCCTCACCGTCACTGGTTGCTTCCTTGTTTACCGTGTTACCGCAGGTATAGATTTTACTGCATGTGGTATAGCGGTGGTTGTTTGATGATTGCTAGGCTGACCCTCTACCGCACAACCGCAGACTGTTTGAAGGCTATCCGCAGTAAAGCGGTAGGGAGAAAAATTTAAAGGGTTTAGGGCAGTGGTATAGGATATATGTCATTTTTTAGCCTTTTTGAACGGCAGTAAAGGAAAGTATAGGGTATAAATGAATAAAAATTTAATATTTTGATGGAAAATATTAAATTTAAATGGGAAAACCTTAGGGTTTTTTAATGAATTTTTTGAACTAGAGAGAGAGATAGAGGGAGGGAGAGTTAAGGGTATAGGGTAGAGGGTTTAGCGTTTAAGGGTTAAGGGTTAAGGGTTTAGGGTTTAGGGTTTAGGGTTAAGGGTAGAGGGTAAAAGGGTTTAATGGTTTAGGTTTTAAGGGTTAAGGATAAAGGATTAAGGGTTAAGGGTAGAGGAGAGAGAGATAGATGGAGTGAGTGAGAGAGAGAGACCTAAGAGAGGGAGAGGGGATAGGAGGGAGAGTCTTTAGAGAGAGAGGGAGTGAGCAAGAGAGAGATAGAGGGTAGAGGGTTTAAGGGTTTAAGGGTTAAGGGTAGAGCAGAGAGATATAGGAGAGAGTGAGTGAGTGAGTGAGAGAGAGACTTGAGATAGGGAGAGAGGGTAGGAGGGAGAGACGTGAGATAGAGAGAGAGAAAGAGAGAGAGGGAGTGGGAGAGAGATAGAGGGTAGAGGGTTTATGGTAGAGGGTAGAGGGTTTAAGGGTTAAGGGTAGAGGGGAGAGAGCTAGAGAGAGGTGATAGAGATAAGTAGAGGCGTAATGAGGAAGGCAAATAGATTGAATGAGGGAAAGAGAGAGGGAGAGAAAAATAGGTATATAGGGGTAGTCTAGATAGAGAAATGTAGAGTAAATTTTTGTGGAAGAGAGAGAGGAGGGAGGGATAGGTAAAGATGGATAATTGAGATAGATAGAAGGTGAGAGATATCAGTAGAGAGAAGGTAAAGAGAGATAGAAATTGGGGGAGGGAGAGAGGACAGATAGAAAGAGGGGGAGGGAGGGAGAGATAGAGAGAGTAGAGAGGGAGGAGAGAGATAGAGAGAGAGAATTAGAGAGGGAAAGAAGGTGGAGATATTAAGAGAGTGGAGGTAGGGAGGGAGAGAGAAATAGGTATAGAGGGACAACTAGGGTACAGGTTAACGATTGAGGGATTAAGAAGGTATGGGGGTTGAGGGTTGAGGGATTAAGAGGGTATAGGGGTTGAGGGATTAGGGTTTAAGGGTTGAGGGTTGAGGGTTGAGGGTTGAGGTATTAAGAGGGTAAAGGGGTTGAGGGATTAGGGTTTAAGGGTTGAGGGTTGAGGGTTGAGGGATTAAGATTGTAGAGGGATTGAGGGATTAGGGTTTAAGGGTTGAGGGATTAAGAGGGTATGAGGGTTGATGGATTAGCGTTTAAGGGTTGAGGGTTGAGGGTTGATGGATTAGGAGGGTATGGGGTTTGAGGGATTAGGGTTTAAGGATTAAGGGTTGAGGGATTAAGAGGGTATGGGGGTTGATGGATTAGGGTTTAAGGGTTGAGGGTTGAGGGTTGAGGGTTGAGGGTTGAGGGATTAAGAGGGTATAGGGGTTGAGGGACTAGGCCTCACTTATCTCATAATTCCTCTCTATCAAGCCTCGCTTACCTCCCACCCTACTTTATTAGGTCTCTCCTTCCCACCCCCTCTCTCCCACTTTGACTCCCTCTCCTTCTCTCAGGTGTCTCCCTCCCTACCTCTCTCTCTTAGGTTTCTCCCTCCCACACCCTCTCCCTCCCCCTCTCTCTCTCTCCCACTCCCTCTCTCTCTCACTCCCTCTATCTCTCTCCCTCTTTATGTCTCTCCCTCTCTTTAAAGTCACTCCCTCTCTCTCAAGACTCTCCGTCCTATCCCCTCTCCCTCTCTCAGGTCTCTCCCTCACTCACTCACTCCCTCTATATCTCTCCCCTCTACCCTTAACCCTAAACCCTTAACCCTTAAAATCTAAACCCTTTAACCCTCTACCCTTTATCTCTCTCTCACTCCCTCCCTCCCTCCCTCCCTATCTCTCAAGTCTCTCCCTCCTACCCCCTCTCCCTTTCTTAGGTCTCTCACTCACTCCCTATATCTCTCACTCCTTGTATCTCTCCCATCCCTCTATCTCTCACTCCCTCTCTCTCCTACTCTCTTAGGTATCTCCCACCCCCTATCTCCCACTTTTTCTCCCTCTCCTTCTCTCTCGGGTGTCTCCCTCCCAACCTCTCTCCCTCTCCCTCTCTCTTAGGTTTCTCCCTTCCACCCCCTCTCCCTCCATCTCTCTCTCTCTCACTCCCTCTATCTCTCTCCCAATTTTTCTCTCTCCCTCTCTCTAATGTCTCTCCTTCCCACCCTATCTCCCTCTTTCTCTCTCTCAAGTATCTTTATCCTACCCCATCTTCCTCTCTCTCTTTTTCAAGTCTCCCCCTCCTATACCCTCTCCCTCTCACAGTGACTCCCTCCCTCTCTCACTCTCTCTCCCTCTCCCTCTCCCTATGCCTCTCTCTCAAGTGTGTCCCTCCCACCACCTCTCCCTCTCTCTCTCAAGTAGAGTGTTTAGGGATTAAGGGTTAAGGGTTGAGGGTTGAGGGATTAAGAGGGTATGGGGGTTGAGGGATTAGGGTATAAGGGTTAAGGGTTGAATGTTGAGGGATTAAGAGGGTATAGGGGTTGAGGGATTAGGGTTTAAGGGTTGAGGGATTAAGAGGGTATGGGGGTTCATGGATTAGGGTTTAAGGGTTAAGGGTTGAGGGTTGAGGGTTGAGGGATTAAGAGGGTATAGGGGTTGAGGGATTAGGGTTTAAGGGTTGAGGGTTGAGGGTTGACATGGTATAGGGGTTGAGGGATTAGGGGTTGAGGGATTAGGGTTTAGGGTTTGAGGGATAAGGGTAAAGGGTTGAGGGATTAATATTATAGAGGGGTTGACTGATTAGGGTTTAAGGCTCGAGGGTTAAGGCTTGAGGGTGCACCTATGTGTATGTCATTATTTTTAGCTTAATTTCTTAAAAAAAGGTAAAATAATAGTTCAGCTTTCTAAAAAATAGGCAAAATAATACTTAATTTCCACTTTTCTTAAAAATTCGTCAATAGTATTTATATTATATAATATAATATAATATACTATAACATTATAACATTAGTATAATAATAAAACAATAATTTAATAATTTAATACTACAATTAATCATATTTTATTAATAATATAATATTAAGGATAAATATAATTTACTAAGTATAATATTTCAAAAATCATATAATAAGAATAATAATATTATAATAATAAGAATAATAGAATATTACAATAGTAGAATAATATAATAATTTAAATATTAATAATATATTATTAATATTAATAGTAATGTATTAATACAAATATAGCACTATAATAGTAAATATATCACAAAAAAATCATAATATAAAAATATTATTATATTATAAAAATATATAACAATAATAATATAATACTAACAATATATAATACCTAATCCAATCATTTATGAATATAATAATAATGTAACATAATGCAAACTTGATATATTAATAAAATAATAATAATATAATAGTAAATGTATAAAAATAATTAAAAAATATATAAGAAAAACTAAATTAATAGTAATAATATAATATTATAAAAATAGTAATAAATATATTAATAATAATATATCAACAAAATCATTTCTTAAATGACCAACCAATTTGATCTTGTGTATTGCACAAATGCATGCAAAAAAAATTTAAAACATTTTCCCCCTAATTAACTTTCCATACCTCTTCGGCGTACCCATTGCACACCAAGGTGCGATTGCTAGTTTAACTATAGTTGTGCTTTCAATTTTTCTATTTTATATCCCTTCCCGCCTTTATTTCACTTTATCTGCTCCTTATATTTTATTTCCATGCGGCCTTTATTGTGTTTACTGCTATACCGCGGTCATTATCTTTCTACCCAGCGGTATGGCGGTCTTAACTGTCAAGGTCTTCTCCCAACTATTACCACTCTACCACGGTCATCCCTCAAGCTAGTTGTGGTATCACGATAACCGCTTCACCGTTAATTTACCACCTCTGTCTCCATCGTTCAAGTCTCCATCACCGGTTGCATATGTTCCTACCGTGCTACTGCGAACTCCTCGATGACCATCCATGGTTGCACGGTGACTATCCATCGACCACTACCCGTTCACTCCCTGACTGTTACCACAGTCAATGCGGTCACTATTTTAACGGCCATGGTACCACGGTGGCTCTTGTGGCCGCTACCTCCACTGTCACTTACCACCCATCACGATACCGCGGTCAATTTTTTGATCGCACGCGGTGTGGCAGTAAGCACTTTATGCCTTCTCCCAAACCGCTACCGCCATACCGCAAGCCCCCTGATGGGAGGCTGCGGTAAAGCGGTAAGACATAAAAAGTAAATATTAAAGTAGCGAAGTAAGGTATTTTAGCTTTATAAATAGCGGTGATTTTTTCTTTTTTGAAAGGTAATGAAATATAATGGAATTAAATGGGGGTAATATGTGAGGGCGGATAATGAATTTTATGGGAAAGATAGTGAAAATATAAGGCATGAGAAAATAAAATACCTTAGGGTTTTGATGGAAATTTATGGAAAATAATAGGAAAACCTAAGGAATTTTTATGGAAATTTTGGGTTCTAATAGTGGCTCCTGTTGGGGATGAGTGATTTTGCAAACCACTACAAGAATCCAGAGTATCTTTGGTAGAGACGACCAAGAAAAGCCATGAAAAATGAAGGCGATGACAGATGGAGGGAATGAACAAATGAATAATATGAAAATGGAGCAAATGGAGAATGGGAAAACCCTAAACTACTATGCATGGAAGGTAATTTTTTAAAGAGGCATTGCTAAGAATTGTCCATGCAATGGAAATCCTTAATCCTCTGTAAATGCTTTGGTTTAAAAAATTAAACCATTAGGGATGGCCCCAGGCCACCTCAAAAAGAAAAACTTGCACTTTCCTCTATAATAAACTTTGTTCTGAATAGAGCTCATCAAATTTCTTTTGAAACTATCCATTCCACCTACCCTGCAATATGCACTATCATTGAAAACCTTCAGGAAATCATTGTATTCAATTTGATTCATATTCATGTCATTAGTCTGCATTTCATTATTCTTACTATCATATGAAAAATATTTGTCATCTTCAGCATACAAAGTGTACCCAAATTGAACAAAACATTCATAGGCATGCTCACTGTCATATGTTGTTGAATGTGCCTGCAACTACACTGGGACCTGAAAATCTGAATACTCCTTATGGCAACCTAAAAATCTAAGGGATTAAGAGGGTATAGGGGTCAAGGGATTAGGGTAGAGGGTATGGGGTTGAGGGATTAGGGTTTAAAGGGTTGCGGGTATGGGGTTTGAGGGATTAAGAGGGTATAGGGGTCGAGGGATTAGGGTTGAAGGGTTGATGGATTAAGAGGGTATGGGGGTTGAGGGATTAGGGTTGAGGGTTGAGGGATCAAGAGGGTATGGGGTTGAGGGATTAGGGTTTAAGGGTTGAGCGTTGAGGGATTGAGGGATTAAAAGGGTATAGGGGTTTAGGGTTTAGGGTTGAAGGGTTAAGGGTTGAGGGATTAGGGTTTGAGGGTTGAGGGATTAAGAGGGTATGGGGGTTGATGGATTAGGGTTTAAGGGTTGAGGGATTAAGAGGGTATGGGGATTGATGGATTAGGGTTTAAGTGTTGAGGGTTGAGGGGTTGAGGGATTAAGAGGGTATAGGGGTCGAGGGTTGAAGGGTTAAGGGTTGAGGGATTAAGATTGTAGAGGGGTTGAGGGATTAGGGTTTGAGGGTTGAGGGATTAAGAGGGTATAGGGGTTGAGGGATTAGGGTTGAAGGGTTAAGGGTTGAGGGATTAAGATTGTAGAGGGGTTGAGGGATTAGGGTTTGAGGATTGAGGGATTAAGAGAGTATGGGGTTGATGGATTAGGGTTTAAGGGTGGAGGGTTGAGGGGTTAAGGGATTAAGAGGTTATAGGGGTTAAGGGATTAGGGTTGAAGGGTTAAGGGTTGAGGGATTAAGATTGTAGAGGGGTTGAGGGATGAGGCTTTGAGAGTTGACAGATTAAGAGGGTATAGGGGTTGATGGATTAGGGTTTAAGGGTTGAGGGTTGAGGGGTTGATGGATTAGGGTTTAAGGGTTGAGGGTTGAGGGGTTGAGGGATTAAAAGGGTATAGGGGTTTAGGGTTGAAGGGTAAAAGGTTGATGGATTAAGATTGTAGAGGGGTTGAGGGATTAGGGTTTGAAGGTTGAGGGTTGACCTTATTTCCCTCTCTACCTCTCTCTCTCTCTACCCTTAACCCTAAACCCTAAACCCTTAAACCCTCTACCCTCTACCCTTAACCATCTAACCTCTATCTCTCTCCTACTTCATCCCTCTCTCTTTCAAGACTCTCCCTCCATCTCTCCCTCCCTCCATCCCACCTTCTCTTCCCTAATCCCTCAACCCTATACCCTCAACCCTTAAAACCTTGAACACTCAACCCTATACCCTAAACTTTAAACCCTCAACCCTTAAATCCTAAACCTCTAAACCCTCTACCCTCTACCCTCAACCCAATACCCTCAACCCTAATCCCTCAACCCTTAAACCCTTAAACCCAATTAAACTCTCTACCCTAATCCCTCAACCCTTAACCCTTAAACCCTCATCCCTCAACTCTCTACCTTCAATCCTAAACCCTTAACCCTAAAACCTCAGCCCCTATACCTTGTACCCTATATGTTGGACCTTGAACCCTAATACATCAACCCTATACCCTCAACCATCTACCCTCATCCTTAAAATCTTGACCCTCAACCCTTAAACCCTAAACCATTAAACCCTCAACCCTCAACCCTCAACCCTTAATCCCTTAATCCTCAACCCTTAAACCCTAAACCCTAAACCCTTATACCCTCTACCTTATACATTAGACCCTCAACGCTAATCCTTCAACCATATACCCTTAAACCTATACCCTAAACCCTCTACCCTAAACCCTAAGAGAGAGAGGAGGGAGGGATAGGTAAAGATGGATAGTTGAGATAGATAGAAGGAGAGAGATATAGGTAGAGAAAAGGTAAAGAGAGATAGAAAGAGGGGGAGGGAGAGAGGAGAGATAGAGAGAGTGGAGAGGGAGGAGAGAGATAGAGAGAACTAGAGAGGTAATCTTAGGTCTCTCACTCACTCACTCACTCACTCTCTCTCTCTTAGGTCTCTCTTTCTCACACACTCACTCACTCCCTCTATCTCTCTTCCCTCTACCCTAAACCCTAAACCCTTAACCCTTAACCCTTAAACCCTAAACCATTAAACCCTCTACCCTTAACCCTCCATCCCTTTGTCTGTCTCCCACTCCCTCCCTCTCTCTCTCTTTCAAGTCTCTCCATCCCACCTCCTCTCCCTCTCTCAGGTCTCTCTCTCACTCACTCAATCCATCTATCCCTCTCCCACTCCCTCTCTCTCACTCTCTCCCACTATGTCTTTCTCCCTCTCTCTCTCCCTCTCTCAGATATCTCCCTCCCACTCTCTCTCTCTCCCTCTATCTCATGTATCTCCCCCCCACCCCCTCCATCTCTCTCGAATCCCTTTATCTTGAGTACTCCCTCTCCCACCCACCCCCTCTCTATCTCTCAAGTCTCTCTCTCTCACTCTTTGTATCTCTCCCATCCCTCTATCTCTCACTCCCTCTCTCTCCTACTCTCTTAGGTATCTCCTTCCCACCCCCTCTCTCCCACTTTGTCTCCCTCTCCTTCTCTCTGGTGTCTCCCTCCCACCCCCTCTCCTTCCCTCTCTCTCACTCTCTGTCTCTATCTCTATGGATTAGGGTTTAAGGGTTAAGGGTTGAGGGTTGAGGGATTAAGCCTCACTTATCTCACAATCCCTCTCTATCAAGCCTCGCTTACCTCCCACCCTACTTTCTTAGGTCTCTCCTTCCCACCCCCTCTCTCCCACTTTGACTCCCTCTCCTTCTCTCAGGTGTCTCCCTCCCAGCCTCTCTCTCTTAGGTTTCTCCCTCCCATGCCTTGTCCCTCCCCCTCTCTCTCTCTCCCACTCCCTCTCTTTCTCACTCCCTCTACCTCTCTCCCACTTTGTGTCTCTCCCTCTCTCTGAAGTCTCTCCTTTTCAGAGGAACGTACTTGGCGAGCGCCAAATGGGTTTTACCTTGAAACGGTAAAAATAAGGGTTGACCCCGTGATTCAGGCCCACATTCTCCTGTGTTTGTCTAGTTCAACGCTTTATCCAAGTCAGAAACACCTTTTTTTCTGTAGTTGACTTCATATTGTACTAATCTATGCTTGATCCATCACCTTTTTACCACCAATATGCATGGTAGACAATGTAGATGAAGATATTTTGAAGTTTCTACATCATTTTACATTATCTAAGGTAATATATTCATTTTGGTAAACTGAAATGTTTGTATTTAGTATATTTGTTTGTTTTTGACAATATAAACTAAATTTCCTTAATGATTTTATTAATCATAACAATTGGACTTAGAATTCAACATTGAATTAGATGGGATTTGCATAAAAAAGTTGAATTTTTATGAGTTTGACGAACCAAAAAAATAAAAAAAACATGACATTTACTTAACATAAATTTACTTATGACTTCTATTTGCATTGCTTATAGTAGTCCATTTCCAGCATGGCTAGTGGAATTCACTGTATTTCATTCTTTTTTCAACTAATATGGAAAAAAATAAAATTCATCTAATTTGGAAAACCTCATTGCCAAAGAAATAGTGAATAATGATAAGATATAGCATCACAAACCCTTCTTTGAATCCATATTCTTCATGACTTTGTTGACAATCAAAAAACTGTTTTTGAGAAAAATAAACACAAGAGTCTCTAGTTTTCATTTAGCTGGCAGCAATTTATACCCTAGGTTTGTGATTCTCATTGATTTGCTATATTGAATAGTTTCCACCCCTCTCTGCATCAAAATATTTGTAAAATGCATTACTTACTTTTGTTCTACATGTGTGTTTGTGGACATGTAGCATTCAAGGTCATGCCGAGGAAATGACTGAAGCCTCTAACACCAAAAGAACGTGCAATTAAAAATGCAAGGATAAGAGAATCAAAAAATGTAGCTTGTGAAGCAAAGGAATTGCAACCCATACAACCGCAAATTCCCGTACAATCTAAGAGAGATGTCAAATTGGAAAAACAAAGGGCACAAATGAGGAAAGTTTGTGGAAGGACAGGAATGGATATAGAAGTTGGGGGCACATCATCAACCATAGGTGAATCTCAATGCACATCTCCAGTTGAAGACACATTGACAACAACATGTGGTTTTCCAGGTACATCGGAAATCACATCTCTAATTGAAGACACACCATCAAAAACATTGCATTTTGAAAAGTACATCAGCAAACACATATCTATTTGAAGGAACTCCACAAACAACATCTCAAGTTGGAGGTACAACATCGTTTACATGTCAATCTCAAGGTATGTCATCAATTGCACCTCCAATTGAAGGTACACGATCTATCCCCGATGTTGTTGACCTTCCCAATATTGACACAAATTTACATTTGAGAACTCCTCCTAGAGTTTTGCATAGAAAACCTACATTTTTTATTGATATTGATTCCAATGTTTTGAAATGGATGCCTAATAAGATTCCAAAATGTACATGTCAAAGATATGCAGAAAGGATATGGAGTTTTTTTTTTTGCGAAGTTAAGTGAGGGTGGAAGATGCCAACTATTTGTTGAAATGATGAGGCAAATCAAATTTAGGCCCACCATGAAGTCTCTTGGGCTAAGATTTTTGAATGACTCAAGTGAAAATTCCATTGTAAAGAACTTGATGAGTGCATATGAGAGCATGGGTTCCACCTCACGCACGAAGGATAGTTGTGCCACACGACGTGTGATGACAACAAAATTGTTAAGCAGTCAAACAAGGAACAAGATGAACCTTACAAAGGCAAGTAAGTCTTTTAAAATAAGTAGATCATCTCTAATGAGAGCCAAAGGAAGGCGTGAAAGAGTGGAGGATCCAAATAGCAATGAGTTATGGGAATTTTCGGGTAGAGGGCCACGGAAAGACACAATAATTGCTCAAGGCTTGAGATCTTTAGTTGTGAATTATTGGAAGGATAACACAAGGACCTCTCCTAATCAAAGAGATGTTGTAAGAAGGAGAATTGGTAGTAAAAACCATGAGCAACATCCAATGCATTATTTGGATACCACTCAAACCCAATTTTTTGCTGATTTTGTACAGATGTTTCCTAAAATTAAAATATGTCAAAGGTATTTTGAAATGCTAAAGCCTTTTTATGTAAAAATAAATCACACACGCACTACTTGTTGTAAGGTTCATATTGATTTTTCTAACCATTATGATTTTTATCGATGTATATGTGTAGATATGCATATTGACAATGTTTTGCAGGAATGTAACATAATGCCTCCACCTAAATCATCAAGGAAATTTTTGTCTTCCATTTTATGTGAAAGAGAGGATGGCCAATTTTTTTACAAAAAATCATGTTTGGATGGCACATGTGATCATTGTGGTGGCATGTAACATTTGCCAATTTTCCAACACATGGCTAGTACACACACAATTAGAGACAAAATTGTGGAATTTGGCAAATATAGGACACTGGCATATAGTCTAAAAGATGGGAAAGAAGCAAAGAAGTGTGAATTTGTCAGTGATAGGATTCCAATGTATCAGTTTATGGGAATTTTTTCATGATTAGGTGGTTTATGATTATGCAACACATACACACAGAGCATAATGGTTGGACTCACAGTTCAAGTTATGCAAGGACACATTTCCACTTCGTCATATCATTTCAGTTGTCAAATTCACTGAGAACTACACACTACAACCACAGAATGAGGTGCAATCATAGTACTACAACTCTGTGCAAGTTGCTATATTTGTACATATAGCATTCATTCA
>CM021107.1:201197453-201342789 GCA_007115665.2 Sequoiadendron giganteum
ATTAGCGTTTAAGGGTTGAGGGTTGAGGGTTGATGGATTAGGAGGGTATGGGGTTTGAGGGATTAGGGTTTAAGGATTAAGGGTTGAGGGATTAAGAGGGTATGGGGGTTGATGGATTAGGGTTTAAGGGTTGAGGGTTGAGGGTTGAGGGTTGAGGGTTGAGGGATTAAGAGGGTATAGGGGTTGAGGGACTAGGCCTCACTTATCTCATAATTCCTCTCTATCAAGCCTCGCTTACCTCCCACCCTACTTTATTAGGTCTCTCCTTCCCACCCCCTCTCTCCCACTTTGACTCCCTCTCCTTCTCTCAGGTGTCTCCCTCCCTACCTCTCTCTCTTAGGTTTCTCCCTCCCACACCCTCTCCCTCCCCCTCTCTCTCTCTCCCACTCCCTCTCTCTCTCACTCCCTCTATCTCTCTCCCTCTTTATGTCTCTCCCTCTCTTTAAAGTCACTCCCTCTCTCTCAAGACTCTCCGTCCTATCCCCTCTCCCTCTCTCAGGTCTCTCCCTCACTCACTCACTCCCTCTATATCTCTCCCCTCTACCCTTAACCCTAAACCCTTAACCCTTAAAATCTAAACCCTTTAACCCTCTACCCTTTATCTCTCTCTCACTCCCTCCCTCCCTCCCTCCCTATCTCTCAAGTCTCTCCCTCCTACCCCCTCTCCCTTTCTTAGGTCTCTCACTCACTCCCTATATCTCTCACTCCTTGTATCTCTCCCATCCCTCTATCTCTCACTCCCTCTCTCTCCTACTCTCTTAGGTATCTCCCTCTCCTTCTCTCTCGGGTGTCTCCCTCCCAACCTCTCTCCCTCTCCCTCTATCTTAGGTTTCTCCCTCCCAACCCCTCTCCCTCCCTCTCTCTCTCTCACTCCCTCTATCTCTCTCCCACTTTTTCTCTCTCCCTCTCTCTAATGTCTCTCCTTCCCACCCTATCTCCCTCTTTCTCTCTCTCAAGTATCTTTGTCCTACCCCATCTTCCTCTCTCTCTTTGTCAAGTCTCCCCCTCCTATACCCTCTCCCTCTCACAGTGACTCCCTCCCTCTCTCTCTCTCTCTCCCTCTCCCTCTCCCTATGCCTCTCTCTCAAGTGTGTCCCTCCCACCACCTCTCCCTCTCTCTCTCAAGTAGAGTGTTTAGGGATTAAGGGTTAAGGGTTGAGGGTTGAGGGATTAAGAGGGTATGGGGGTTGAGGGATTAGGGTATAAGGGTTAAGGGATTAAGAGGGTATGGGGGTTCATGGATTAGGGTTTAAGGGTTAAGGGTTGAGGGTTGAGGGTTGAGGGATTAAGAGGGTATAGGGGTTGAGGGATTAGGGTTTAAGGGTTGAGGGTTGAGGGTTGACATGGTATAGGGGTTGAGGGATTAGGGGTTGAGGGATTAGGGTTTAGGGTTTGAGGGATAAGGGTAAAGGGTTGAGGGATTAATATTATAGAGGGGTTGACTGATTAGGGTTTAAGGCTCGAGGGTTAAGGCTTGAGGGTGCACCTATGTGTATGTCATTATTTTTAGCTTAATTTCTTAAAAAAAGGTAAAATAATAGTTCAGCTTTCTAAAAAATAGGCAAAATAATACTTAATTTCCACTTTTCTTAAAAATTCGTCAATAGTATTTATATTATATAATATAATATAATATACTATAACATTATAACATTAGTATAATAATAAAACAATAATTTAATAATTTAATACTACAATTAATCATATTTTATTAATAATATAATATTAAGGATAAATATAATTTACTAAGTATAATATTTCAAAAATCATATAATAAGAATAATAATATTATAATAATAAGAATAATAGAATATTACAATAGTAGAATAATATAATAATTTAAATATTAATAATATATTATTAATATTAATAGTAATGTATTAATACAAATATAGCACTATAATAGTAAATATATCACAAAAAAATCATAATATAAAAATATTATTATATTATAAAAATATATAACAATAATAATATAATACTAACAATATATAATACCTAATCCAATCATTTATGAATATAATAATAATGTAACATAATGCAAACTTGATATATTAATAAAATAATAATAATATAATAGTAAATGTATAAAAATAATTAAAAAATATATAAGAAAAACTAAATTAATAGTAATAATATAATATTATAAAAATAGTAATAAATATATTAATAATAATATATCAACAAAATCATTTCTTAAATGACCAACCAATTTGATCTTGTGTATTGCACAAATGCATGCAAAAAAAATTTAAAACATTTTCCCCCTAATTAACTTTCCATACCTCTTCGGCGTACCCATTGCACACCAAGGTGCGATTGCTAGTTTAACTATAGTTGTGCTTTCAATTTTTCTATTTTATATCCCTTCCCGCCTTTATTTCACTTTATCTGCTCCTTATATTTTATTTCCATGCGGCCTTTATTGTGTTTACTGCTATACCGCGGTCATTATCTTTCTACCCAGCGGTATGGCGGTCTTAACTGTCAAGGTCTTCTCCCAACTATTACCACTCTACCACGGTCATCCCTCAAGCTAGTTGTGGTATCACGATAACCGCTTCACCGTTAATTTACCACCTCTGTCTCCATCGTTCAAGTCTCCATCACCGGTTGCATATGTTCCTACCGTGCTACTGCGAACTCCTCGATGACCATCCATGGTTGCACGGTGACTATCCATCGACCACTACCCGTTCACTCCCTGACTGTTACCACAGTCAATGCGGTCACTATTTTAACGGCCATGGTACCACGGTGGCTCTTGTGGCCGCTACCTCCACTGTCACTTACCACCCATCACGATACCGCGGTCAATTTTTTGATCGCACGCGGTGTGGCAGTAAGCACTTTATGCCTTCTCCCAAACCGCTACCGCCATACCGCAAGCCCCCTGATGGGAGGCTGCGGTAAAGCGGTAAGACATAAAAAGTAAATATTAAAGTAGCGAAGTAAGGTATTTTAGCTTTATAAATAGCGGTGATTTTTTCTTTTTTGAAAGGTAATGAAATATAATGGAATTAAATGGGGGTAATATGTGAGGGCGGATAATGAATTTTATGGGAAAGATAGTGAAAATATAAGGCATGAGAAAATAAAATACCTTAGGGTTTTGATGGAAATTTATGGAAAATAATAGGAAAACCTAAGGAATTTTTATGGAAATTTTGGGTTCTAATAGTGGCTCCTGTTGGGGATGAGTGATTTTGCAAACCACTACAAGAATCCAGAGTATCTTTGGTAGAGACGACCAAGAAAAGCCATGAAAAATGAAGGCGATGACAGATGGAGGGAATGAACAAATGAATAATATGAAAATGGAGCAAATGGAGAATGGGAAAACCCTAAACTACTATGCATGGAAGGTAATTTTTTAAAGAGGCATTGCTAAGAATTGTCCATGCAATGGAAATCCTTAATCCTCTGTAAATGCTTTGGTTTAAAAAATTAAACCATTAGGGATGGCCCCAGGCCACCTCAAAAAGAAAAACTTGCACTTTCCTCTATAATAAACTTTGTTCTGAATAGAGCTCATCAAATTTCTTTTGAAACTATCCATTCCACCTACCCTGCAATATGCACTATCATTGAAAACCTTCAGGAAATCATTGTATTCAATTTGATTCATATTCATGTCATTAGTCTGCATTTCATTATTCTTACTATCATATGAAAAATATTTGTCATCTTCAGCATACAAAGTGTACCCAAATTGAACAAAACATTCATAGGCATGCTCACTGTCATATGTTGTTGAATGTGCCTGCAACTACACTGGGACCTGAAAATCTGAATACTCCTTATGGCAACCTAAAAATCTAAGGGATTAAGAGGGTATAGGGGTCAAGGGATTAGGGTAGAGGGTATGGGGTTGAGGGATTAGGGTTTAAAGGGTTGCGGGTATGGGGTTTGAGGGATTAAGAGGGTATAGGGGTCGAGGGATTAGGGTTGAAGGGTTGATGGATTAAGAGGGTATGGGGGTTGAGGGATTAGGGTTGAGGGTTGAGGGATCAAGAGGGTATGGGGTTGAGGGATTAGGGTTTAAGGGTTGAGCGTTGAGGGATTGAGGGATTAAAAGGGTATAGGGGTTTAGGGTTTAGGGTTGAAGGGTTAAGGGTTGAGGGATTAGGGTTTGAGGGTTGAGGGATTAAGAGGGTATGGGGGTTGATGGATTAGGGTTTAAGGGTTGAGGGATTAAGAGGGTATGGGGATTGATGGATTAGGGTTTAAGTGTTGAGGGTTGAGGGGTTGAGGGATTAAGAGGGTATAGGGGTCGAGGGTTGAAGGGTTAAGGGTTGAGGGATTAAGATTGTAGAGGGGTTGAGGGATTAGGGTTTGAGGGTTGAGGGATTAAGAGGGTATAGGGGTTGAGGGATTAGGGTTGAAGGGTTAAGGGTTGAGGGATTAAGATTGTAGAGGGGTTGAGGGATTAGGGTTTGAGGATTGAGGGATTAAGAGAGTATGGGGTTGATGGATTAGGGTTTAAGGGTGGAGGGTTGAGGGGTTAAGGGATTAAGAGGTTATAGGGGTTAAGGGATTAGGGTTGAAGGGTTAAGGGTTGAGGGATTAAGATTGTAGAGGGGTTGAGGGATGAGGCTTTGAGAGTTGACAGATTAAGAGGGTATAGGGGTTGATGGATTAGGGTTTAAGGGTTGAGGGTTGAGGGGTTGATGGATTAGGGTTTAAGGGTTGAGGGTTGAGGGGTTGAGGGATTAAAAGGGTATAGGGGTTTAGGGTTGAAGGGTAAAAGGTTGATGGATTAAGATTGTAGAGGGGTTGAGGGATTAGGGTTTGAAGGTTGAGGGTTGACCTTATTTCCCTCTCTACCTCTCTCTCTCTCTACCCTTAACCCTAAACCCTAAACCCTTAAACCCTCTACCCTCTACCCTTAACCATCTAACCTCTATCTCTCTCCTACTTCATCCCTCTCTCTTTCAAGACTCTCCCTCCATCTCTCCCTCCCTCCATCCCACCTTCTCTTCCCTAATCCCTCAACCCTATACCCTCAACCCTTAAAACCTTGAACACTCAACCCTATACCCTAAACTTTAAACCCTCAACCCTTAAATCCTAAACCTCTAAACCCTCTACCCTCTACCCTCAACCCAATACCCTCAACCCTAATCCCTCAACCCTTAAACCCTTAAACCCAATTAAACTCTCTACCCTAATCCCTCAACCCTTAACCCTTAAACCCTCATCCCTCAACTCTCTACCTTCAATCCTAAACCCTTAACCCTAAAACCTCAGCCCCTATACCTTGTACCCTATATGTTGGACCTTGAACCCTAATACATCAACCCTATACCCTCAACCATCTACCCTCATCCTTAAAATCTTGACCCTCAACCCTTAAACCCTAAACCATTAAACCCTCAACCCTCAACCCTCAACCCTTAATCCCTTAATCCTCAACCCTTAAACCCTAAACCCTAAACCCTTATACCCTCTACCTTATACATTAGACCCTCAACGCTAATCCTTCAACCATATACCCTTAAACCTATACCCTAAACCCTCTACCCTAAACCCTAAGAGAGAGAGGAGGGAGGGATAGGTAAAGATGGATAGTTGAGATAGATAGAAGGAGAGAGATATAGGTAGAGAAAAGGTAAAGAGAGATAGAAAGAGGGGGAGGGAGAGAGGAGAGATAGAGAGAGTGGAGAGGGAGGAGAGAGATAGAGAGAACTAGAGAGGTAATCTTAGGTCTCTCACTCACTCACTCACTCACTCTCTCTCTCTTAGGTCTCTCTTTCTCACACACTCACTCACTCCCTCTATCTCTCTTCCCTCTACCCTAAACCCTAAACCCTTAACCCTTAACCCTTAAACCCTAAACCATTAAACCCTCTACCCTTAACCCTCCATCCCTTTGTCTGTCTCCCACTCCCTCCCTCTCTCTCTCTTTCAAGTCTCTCCATCCCACCTCCTCTCCCTCTCTCAGGTCTCTCTCTCACTCACTCAATCCATCTATCCCTCTCCCACTCCCTCTCTCTCACTCTCTCCCACTATGTCTTTCTCCCTCTCTCTCTCCCTCTCTCAGATATCTCCCTCCCACTCTCTCCCTCTCCCTCTATCTCATGTATCTCCCCCCACCCCCTCCATCTCTCTTGAATCTCTCTATCTTGAGTACTCCCTCTCCCCCGAGTACTCACTCTCCCTCCCAGCCCCTCTCTATCTCTCAAGTCTCTCTCTCTCACTCCTTGTATCTCTCCCATCCCTCTATCTCTCACTCTCTCTCTCTCCTACTCTCTTAGGTATCTCCTTACCACCCCCTCTCTCCCACTTTTTCTCCCTCTCCTTCTCTCTCGGGTGTCTCCCTCCCACCCCCTCTCCCTCCCTCTCTCTCACTCTCTATCTCTGTCTCTATGGATTAGAGTTTAAGGGTTAAGGGTTGAGGGTTGAGGGATTAAGCCTAACTTATCTCACAATCCCTCTATGTCAGGCCTCACTTACCTCCCGCCCTACTTTCTTAGGTCTCTCCTTCCCACCCCCTCTCTCCCGCTTTGACTCCCTCTCCTTCTCTCAGGTGTCTCCCTCCTAGCCTCTCTCTCTTAGGTTTCTCCCTCCCACACCCTCTCCATCCCCCTCTCTCTCTCCCACTCCCTCCTTCTCTCACTCCCACTATCTCTCTCCCACTTTGTGTCTCTCCCTCTCTCTGAAGTCTCTCCTTTTCAGAGGAACATATTTGGCGCTTGCCAAATGGGTTTTACCTTGAAACGGTAAAAATAAGGGTTGACCCCGTGATTCAGGCCCACAATTTGCTATGTTTGTCTGGTTCAATGCTTTATCCGAGTCAGAAATGCCTTTTTTCTGTAGTTGACATCATATTGTACCAGTCTATGCTTGATCCATCACTTTTTTACCACCAATCTGCATGGTAGACAACATAGAAGAAGATATTTTGAATTTTCTACATCATTTTACATTATTTGAGGTAATATATTCGTTTTGGTAAATTGAAATGTTTATATTTAGTATATTTGTTTGTTTTTGACAATATAAATTTAATTTCCTTAATTATTTTATTAATCATAACAATTGGACTTAGAATTCAACATTGAATTAGATGGGATTTGCATAAAAAAGTTGAATTTTTATGAGTTTGACGAACCAAAAAAATAAAAAAAACATGACATTTACTTAACATAAATTTACTTATGACTTCTATTTGCATTGCTTATAGTAGTCCATTTCCAGCATGGCTAGTGGAATTCACTGTATTTCATTCTTTTTTCAACTAATATGGAAAAAAATAAAATTCATCTAATTTGGAAAACCTCATTGCCAAAGAAATAGTGAATAATGATAAGATATAGCATCACAAACCCTTCTTTGAATCCATATTCTTCATGACTTTGTTGACAATCAAAAAACTGTTTTTGAGAAAAATAAACACAAGAGTCTCTAGTTTTCATTTAGCTGGCAGCAATTTATACCCTAGGTTTGTGATTCTCATTGATTTGCTATATTGAATAGTTTCCACCCCTCTCTGCATCAAAATATTTGTAAAATGCATTACTTACTTTTGTTCTACATGTGTGTTTGTGGACATGTAGCATTCAAGGTCATGCCGAGGAAATGACTGAAGCCTCTAACACCAAAAGAACGTGCAATTAAAAATGCAAGGATAAGAGAATCAAAAAATGTAGCTTGTGAAGCAAAGGAATTGCAACCCATACAACCGCAAATTCCCGTACAATCTAAGAGAGATGTCAAATTGGAAAAACAAAGGGCACAAATGAGGAAAGTTTGTGGAAGGACAGGAATGGATATAGAAGTTGGGGGCACATCATCAACCATAGGTGAATCTCAATGCACATCTCCAGTTGAAGACACATTGACAACAACATGTGGTTTTCCAGGTACATCGGAAATCACATCTCTAATTGAAGACACACCATCAAAAACATTGCATTTTGAAAAGTACATCAGCAAACACATATCTATTTGAAGGAACTCCACAAACAACATCTCAAGTTGGAGGTACAACATCGTTTACATGTCAATCTCAAGGTATGTCATCAATTGCACCTCCAATTGAAGGTACACGATCTATCCCCGATGTTGTTGACCTTCCCAATATTGACACAAATTTACATTTGAGAACTCCTCCTAGAGTTTTGCATAGAAAACCTACATTTTTTATTGATATTGATTCCAATGTTTTGAAATGGATGCCTAATAAGATTCCAAAATGTACATGTCAAAGATATGCAAAAAGGATATGGAGTTTGTTTTTTGCGAAGCTAAGTGAGGGTGGAAGATGCCAACTATTTGTTGAAATGATGAGGCAACTCAAATTTAGGCCCACCATGAAGGCTCTTGGGCTAAGAGTTTTGAATGACTCAAGTGAAAATTCCATTGTAAAGAACTTGATGAGTGCATACGAGAGCATGGGTTCCACCTCATGCACGAAGGATAGTTGTGCCACACAATGTCTGATGACAACAACACTGTTAAGCAGTCAAACAAGGAACAAGGTGAACCTTACAAAGGAAAGTAAGTCTTTGAAAATAAGTAGATCATCTCTAATGAGAGCCAAAGGAAGGCATGAAAGAGTGGAGGATCCAAATAGCAATGAGTTATGGCCATTTTTGGGTAGAGTACCACGGAAAGACACAAGAATTGCTCAAGGCTTGAGATCTTTAATTGTGAATTATTGGAAGGATAACACAAGGACCTCTCCTAATCAAAGAGATGTTGTAAGAAGGAGAATTGGTAGTATAAACCGTGAGCCACATCCAATGCATTATTTGGATACCACTCAAACCCAAGTTTTTGCTGATTTTGTACAAAAGTTTCCTGAAATTAAAATATGTCAAAGGTATTTTGAAATGCTAAAGCCTTTTTATGTCAAAATAAATCACACACACACTACTTGTTGTTGTAGGTTTCATATTAAGTTTTCTAGCAATTATGATTTTTATCGACGTATATGTGTAGATATGCATACTGACAATGTTTTGCAAGAATGTAACATAATGCCTCCACCTGAATCGTCAAGGAAATTTTTGTCTTCCATTTTATGTGAAAGAGAGGATGGTCAAATTTCTTACAAAAAATCATGTCTGGATGGTACATGTGATCATTGTGGTGGCATGCAACATTTGCCAATTTTCCAACACATGGCTAGTACACACACAATTGGAGACAAAATTGTGGAATTTGGCAAATATACGACAATGGCATACAGTCTAAAAGATGGGAAAGAAGCAAAGAAGTGTGAATTGGTCAGTGATAAGATTCCAGTGTATCGGTTTATGGGAATTTTTCATGATCAGGTGGTTTATGATTATGCAATGCATACACACAGAGCACAATGGTTGGATTCACAGCTCAAGTTATGCAAGGACACATTTCCACTTCGTCATATCATTTCAGTTGTCGACTTTGCTAAGAACTACACACTACAACCACAGAATGAGGTTCAATCATAGTACTACAACTCTGTGCAAGTTGCTATATTTGTACATATAGCATTCATTCATGCAAATGATAGTACAGAGGAAAATAGGAAAGTATTGAGGGAGTATCTTTTTTACATCAGTGATAATCGCACACATTCTACAGAGTTTGTTCAAGGTTGCTTTCATATGTTTTATGCCGATCTGGCTAGTAGTGGCATATCATTTAGTCAGCATATCATATGGTCAGATAATTGTACATCACAATTCAAGAACGCCAGAATGTTTTACTAGTTGAGCAGGATGCATAGGATTAGTGGTGTTCAACATATGTGGAACTTCTCAGAGGCCAGGCATGGAAAAGGGGAGCATGACGAAGCAGGTGCATGTATCAAAAGAGCCCTAGCATGAGAAGAGTCAAAGTACACAAATAGTGTAAAATTGGCAGATGCAAAATCAATTGTCTAGTGGTGCAATGGTTCAATAGGTCCAAGTAGTGAAGGCAATTCTTTAGTTCATAGATTTTTTCATTTAGTAGATGATACTAATATTGCAAAATATGAGGATTGTTGTACACTAAAAGGATCGAGCGAGCTACACTCTTTTAGAAGCTCCAATGCAGGTACATGGACTATCCATACAAGGAAGATGGCATGCTTTTCTTATGCATGTACACTTCAATCATGGAATGATTGCGAGTCAACAGAGTGGGTTGATGAATGGTCTATAAGAAGTCTAACCCCACTTGACACTTATCAGCTCCCGATGGCTCTACAAATCATGGAGATGCAATCATCCATTGACTTTGATCATGTATTGGACCTACTAGAACCAGGTAATATATCTTACTTACAAGTTTTATTATGTTGGTCAGTAAATAAATCTAACAAGATGAACATATCAATGCAGGGCACATTTATGTGGTGATTGCAGATGAAGACAATGAAGAGGGTACAAATTATTACCTGTGTCATTGTATCGAGGCCAAAAAGAAATTGGAGTCCCCAGTTATAGACGGAGAAAACATAGAATATCCTACAGGTTCGGTGGTTGTTACTAGAACATGGCTTTGAAGGTATCCAGTTAAGAATGTTGCAGTTTGGTTGTTTGAGGAATTCGACATGCATCAAAAAATTCTTCACTATTCGAACCTTTTCATCGCCACCAACATTCATTTGATCAAATATAAGGGTAAACCTGCGAACAAGAACTTGTGGAAAGTGCATCAATCTGACCATGAGGCAATAATTGACACAATAAAGACTAGAGAAGAACTAGATGGTTCCCTGGGTTGATTTATAAGTATGCACATTGAATTTGTAAAGCCATGTTATTGATCACTCTTTTGGACCAACACCTTGCAATAAGGCTTTTTCACGATTACTATTTGATGGCATATGCATTTATGACTGTCATTGATCCTTTTCTGATTGTGACTGTAGGTAATACTGAAGTTTCTCAAAGTATATAAGAAAAGAACAACATCGGTTGCTGGTGCAAGTGTTCAGTGGTATGAGAAACATCGGTTGCTGGTGCATTTTCTGGTTGTCAATCTTCTCTTTCTTTTCCATCTCCTAGATTTATCGAATTCTTATATGCTACACATTTTATGTTAAGCCTCTTAGTGATATATTTGAAATTTATATGTAGGGTCATCAAGTGATAAAGTAGAGAAGGGGCACATCACCATTTTAGGACCTTCAATCGACCTCCTTATCTAGCATGCATGAAGGTGATAGTAGGTCTCATCAGCTATATGACTGACATTATTTAGTTATTACTCTTTTAATGATTTTTATGTGAGTCTATGTCTAAGATTAAGAGGCTTTTGTAGGTTTTTTGTGGACCAAATTCCTATGATACTACACAACCACAGAGAGGCTACTACCCATGTGTTTCGTAGGAAGCAGGGGATGTACATGTTTTGAACCATTTTGGAATGCAAATAGTTGGGCCAGTTGAGGTGGAATGGAAAAATGAAACTGGACAGGAACTCCTTTTGTCCCTTTCTCAAGTACAATATATTTCATGATTTGTGTTGGAAATGGGAGGATTATTTCCTTGCATGTATTGCTACAAGTATTGACAAATGGGAAGATTTTCAAGATGTTCTTCCATAACTATTGTAATATTTGTCATTGACTTACTACATTTTTTGAAGACTCCACATTCATAAGAACCTATTGTTGCATACACAACCATAGCTCTTGGAGTCTTTAGACACTGACTCACATAGACTTGGCAGTCATAGGACATTGACTGTGGCGAGTGAATTTGATTGTCAAGCACTTTATAATCATAGACTCACTATACTTAACAATTGATCACTACTCATTTCTAATCTGTCCTTTTCATTTGCACATTGCCATGTACATTGACCCTTCACAGTTCCCTTGTGTTCATACATTCATGATGCTTGTCTTAATGAATAACCTTCCTTTAAATCTATTGTCCTTTGATGAAGTGACAAGGTAGGGGCAATGTATGCCTCAAAGAAATCGATGCAACCTAGGTCATATCTAACATACCTTAGGGTATGACATTCAACAAAACAACTACTATGGTTCAACTGACTCGATCCCTTAAGGGTGCAAAGTGCAAAAGGGAAACAATATTTGACAGGGTATTACTCGTAAACCGTGGTGATTAGGAAATATCTATCTGAACCTACAAGATCACGTTGGACCCCTCTACAATAACCTCTCTCGATTATTGCTATCTCAGAGGCATTTTTCTGTGGTGGGGAATTTTCACTCGGGGAAAGAGTTGTCAAATGCAAGTAGTTGAAAGTTGCAAAGTGGTGCAACTTTCGTTCTACAGCTCGTGTGACCAAAAAAAATGTTTTAATGCATTTGGGTGGGTACGTTTACGGTAGGCATGGTCCTCTTTCACACCTAAACATGCGGAATCGCTCTGAGCTACGTTCAACCAGATCGATCCCTTAAGGGTCCAAAGTGCAAAATGGCTACAAAATTTAGCATGTTATTACTCAAACACCATGATGCTTAGAAAATTATTCTCTAATCCTACAAGATCATGTTAGGCCCATCTACAATAACCTCTCTCGGTTTTCGCTATCTCCGAGGCATTTTCCTGTGCTTGCGAATTTTCACTCAGGGAAAAAGTTGTCAAATGCAAGTAGTTAAAAGTTGCAAAGTGGTGCAACTTTCATTCTGCAGCTCATGTGACCAAAAAGACTATTCCAATGCATTTGGGTGGGTACATTTACACTAGGCATGGTCCTCTTTTGCACCCAAACATGCAGAATCGCTCTGAGCTACGTTCAACCGGATCGATCCCTTAAGGGTCCAAAGTGTAAAATGGCTACGAACTTCAGCATGCTATTACTCGAACACCATGATGCTTAGAAACTTCTTGCTTGATCCTATGGGATCATGTTGGGCCCCTCTACAATAACCTTTCTCGGTTTTCGCTATCTCAAAGGCTTTATCCTATGGTGGCGAATTTTCACTCAAGGAAAAAGTTGTCAAATGCAAGTAGTTGAAAGTTGCAAAGTGGTGCAACTTTCGTTCTGCAGCTCATGTGACCAAACAAACTATTCCAATGCATCTAGGTGGGTACATTTACGCTAGGCATGGTCCTCTTTCACACCTAAACACGCAGAAGCGCTCCGAGCTACGTTCAACCGGATCGATCCCTTAAGCGTCCAAACTACAAGATGGCTGCAAAATTCAGCATGCTATTACTTGGACACCATGATGCTTAGAAACTTTTTGTCTAATCCTATAAGATCATGTTGGGCCCATCTACAATAACCTCTCTCAGATTTTGCTATCTCAGAGGCATTTTCCTGTGCTGGCGAATTTTCACTCAAGGAAAAAGTTGTCAAATGCAAGTAGTTGAAAGTTGCAAAGTGGTGTAGCTTTCGTTCTGCAACTCGTGTGACCAAACGGATTGTTCCAACACATTTTGGTGGGTATGTTACGCTAGGAACGGTCCTCTTTTGCACCCAAACACGCAAAATCGCTCCGAGCTACGTTCAACCGGATCGATCCCTCAAGGGTCCAAAGTGCAAAATGGTTATGAACTTCAACATGCTATTACTCGGACACCGTGACGCTTAGAAACTTCTTGTCTAATCTTATGGGATCACATTGGGCCCCTCTATAATAACCTCTCTCGTTTTTCACTATCTTGGAGGATTTTTCCTATGGTGGCGAATTTTCACTCAAGGAAAAAGTTGTCAAATGCAAGTAGTTGAAAGTTGTAAAGTGGTGCAACTTTCGTTCTGCAGCTCGTGTGACCAAAAAAACTATTTCAACGCGTGCAAGTGGGTACGTTTACGCTAGGAATGGTCCTATTTCACACCTAAACACGTGGAATCGCTCCAAGCTATGTTCAACCGAATTGATCCCTTAAGGGTCCAAATTGCAAAATGGCTTCAAAATTCAGCATGCTATTACTCGGACACCATGACGCTTAGAAACTTCTCGTCTGATCCTACAAGATCACGTTGGGCCCATCTACAATAACCTCTCTCGGTTTTCGCTATCTTGAAGGAATTTTCCTGTGCTGGTGAATTTTCACTTGAGGAAAAAGATGTCAAATGCAAGTAGTTGAAAGTTGCAAAGTGGTGCAACTTTCATTTTGCAGCTCGTGTGACCAAACATATTGTTCCAACGCATCTGAATAGGTATTTTTATGTTAGGAATGGTCCTCTTTTGCACCTAAACATGCGGAATCGCTTCGAGCTACGTTCAACCGAATCGATCCCTTAAGGGTCCAAAGTGCAAAATGGCTATGAACTTCAACATGTTATTACTCGAACATCGTGATGCTTAGAAACTTATCGTTTGATCCTATGGGATCACGTTGGGCCCCTCTACAATAACCTTGCTCGTTTTTCGCTATCTCAAAGGATTTTTCCTATGGTGGCGAATTTTCACTCGAGGAAAAAGTTGTCAAATGCAAGTAGTTGAGGGATATTATCAAACAATTCACTGCCTTGTCTATGGCTTTTCATGGCATTCCATCACCATGAGACCACTTTTCTTTGAAGAATTTTTTCAAAAAGTTCAATGGCTTGTCTATGCTATTACTTACTATTATGCTTTAATAGATTTTTTCCAAGCATCCATAGCTTGTTCGAAATCATCTGTTTTAGGCTTTTAGCCATAGCAAGAAGGCAATGAACTATTTGATAAAATGCTCTGGTAGACATATATGAAAAATGTCATAGCATAGACAAGGGAATGAACTATTTAAAAAAATGCCTCAAAGAAATGTGGTCTCATGGAATGCCATGGCAAGCTAAAGCAATTGGCAGCTGCTCCTAGTTATTAGTTATGCAATGTGAAGTAATTGCATAACTACTTAGGTTGACTTTGTCAAACGCTAAATTGTAATTGAAATTTTGTCATCTATCATCTCATCTAGTTATTCATTATGCAATGTGAAGTGATGCTTTGAGTTTGAAAGATGTGCAATGCATGAATAAAAACTACAAAAGTCTATTTTCTACATTTCATTAGTTAAACTCTTTATTTTATTTGCTCTCTATATCTCTATGCTATGGAAATGCATTTCGATTTCAAAAAAGATAGTTTTTATCTCTTGTTATACAATTTGTTACGTTTTTTTATCTCTTGTTATAAAAAGGAGCAGATATACAATGTTAAAGAAGAGTGAAAGCACAACTAAATTTATCATTTCAAAGCAATTTTTTGATGCATATTTTCAAACAGTTCACTGCCTTCTCTATGCTATTGCTTACTATTATGCTTTTGATATATTTTTCGAAGCATCCATAGCTTGTTCAAAATCACTTGTTTTAGGCTTTTAGCCATAGCAACAAGGTAGTGAACTGTTTGAGAAGATGCTTTGGTAGACATGTATGAAAAATGTGGTAACATAGACAAGGCAGGGAACTATTTGAAAAAATATCTTAAAGAAATTTAGTCTCATAGAATGCCATGATAAGAAAATGCAATTGGTAGCTACTCCTAGTTATTAGTTATGCAATGTGAAGAAATTGCATAACTGCTTAGGTTGAATTTATTCAAACTATATTGTAATTAAATTTTCGGCATCTATCAACATCTACTTATTAGTTATGCAAAGTGAAGTAATGCTTTGACTTTGAAAGATGTGCAATGCAATGTAATCAATGACATGAATATAAACTACAAAAATCCATTTTTCATTTATTAGTTAAAATATTTATTGTATTTGCTCTCTATATTTCTATATGCTATGTAAATACCTTGCAATTGTATTTAAAAGGCTTAATAGGTCAGTTAGGTGGTATTTGCAAAATCAAGTTGTGAATGAATGGTAATTAAGAGCAAAATTGGCAAATTGCCATCTTAGAAGTCTAACAAAGGGTGGTTATGGTGGTTGATCGGCTCAAGGGGTAGTTGGAAGGTGGTATCAAGACATATTGCTGTAATACCCCGAGTTGAGGGTTGATTTTGTTCAGTTTCTAATAAGAAAATATACTTGAAAATGTTGATCACTAGTTTTCTTTGTTTTCCTGAATTTTCTTTGCCTTGCATAGGCCCATACAAGTCTATCATGACTTGAGGCTTTGGATACTTGATTGCATATGTGTTTACTCTCTTTGCATCTATTCTGAAGGTTTAAATCCACCGTTGGTGTGTGTGGGATCAACAAACTTGGTTACTGCTCTATTTTTTGTGTTAGGGGTTTTGAGGGCAACACCATGACACATTAGCCAATCCACCTACTGTTTTGACCCTATTGTTTAGTGGATTGGCCTGTACCATGATTATTTTGGTGTATGAATACTTTGGAGGCTGAGAGAATGAATAAGCTCAGTGGGGTGTGAAGTTCTAATGTTGTTCAGGGGTGTTTCCACCATAAAAGTAAGCAAAACAAGTACTGAATCTGAGAAATACTAAAAGGAATGGGATTTTGAGTGTCCTTTAAGTTAGGTCAGAGGTATTGTGGGGTGTTTGGACCTTTGGAAGGATTGGGGGAGGTCAGGAGTTATGAGTTTCTTTAAAACCCTTGTTTTTGTGAAGGTTTACGATGGTTTGTGAGTAGAGGAATAGAAAAAGTTCTTGGGGCTCTTAAAATGGGAGAATCTTGAGTTTGGTGAGCATCCCTAAGACTATTTCAAGTTTCCTTGGTTTGGAGGTGAGTTTGTAAGGGGGATCCTTTTGAAATTAGGCCTATTGTGAAGCCTAGAGTGAGGGAGGTGTATTGAAAGTTCATTTTGGTCCAAAAGAGTTACTATTGGTTTTGGCATATGTTGTGTAACCCTAAAAAGGGTATCTTAATCCACCTTTAAATGCTCAGGTGTTTTGGAAAGGTTTGGAGAAATCAGGCTTGGACCTGGTTTTGAGTTTGATGCAGGAGCACCTACACCACATCATCATTTTTTTTTAATTTGAATACATCAATAGGGAAATGTTAGTTTCTTTAGGTTTATTTCATCTAATAAGCTTTGAGAGATCAAGCATAATGCAAATAAAGGGTGTTTTGTGTCTTAGAAGTCAATTAGAAATCATATAAGTTGTAAAATGCTGACAAAGCAACTTTAACACAAACAAATGTAATTAAGGGACCAACTAATCCCAAGGTTGGTTATGGGAATTGGGGAGAATATGGTTGTTGGAAAATGATTTAAAAATCCTTACCAAAACTCGAATGAGATAGTGGAATAATTTTTGTAACAATTTTACACAATAAACACCACAATTTTGAGCAATTTTCTAGAAAAATATTGTTTTCTTGATCTTTTTGAGTGTTGTACGGGCACATACAGGTTCTTCATGGTCTAAGAATTTCAAAGAATGTGTCTATATGTTTTCTAATTCATTTATTTTTTATTTTGTGTCTTAACTCTTTGTTTGTAGAGAGAACCAACACAAACAGTGACTGTCCCAGTGTTGCTGAATCAAGGGTTTGAGGGGAAATTTGTGATGTAACAATCAATCCACCTGTTGTTTGCTACTATATCTCAGTGGATTGATTGAAAACATATTATAATAAGTGTTTCAACTCATTTTGGAATAAGGAGTGATAATTATGTGGTGTTTTTGTGACTGTTCTAAGATTGAACAAGGGTTTTCCAACATGGAAGTGAGGAACCAAAGAGAGGTTTTTAAGAATTAATGCCTGTAAGGGTTATGTGAGGGTCTGATGAGTCTATGCAGAAGTATTTTGAGGTGTTTGGGGCTTTGTAAGTGTTGAGAGAGGTCTGGAGTTGTATGTTTCTTTAAAACCCTTGATTTTGTGAAGGTTTAGGAGGGTTTCTTGGGTTTTGTGAGTTAGAGGCTCTGTAGACACAAACTAATGAAAAAATTTGAGGTTTGGCACCATGACCTAAGACTGTCCAAGGCATTTGGATAGATACCTAAAGTTGGAAGGGTGGTCCCTTTCGAAAAAAAAGGGCTAATTATGAAGCCAAAATTGAAGTAGGTGTGTTGAAAGTCTATGTCGGTCCAAAAGAGAGACCACTGATTCTTTGGTATGTTGTGTAGCCCTGAAAAGGGTATCTCAATCCATCTTGTAATTGTCTAGTGTTTTGGAAAGGTTGGGAGAAATTTGGCTAAAACTGAGTTTTGAGTACTACAAGAATAACCAATCACAAATGTGAGTTTTGGAAACCTTGATGAATCTGAATTAGGGATTGTTGTCAATTGATTCAATTGTCATTGTATGAATGTTGATGGTCTTTGTAGGGCCTTGGTGGAGTCTTGTTGTTCATTTGCAAGGTTGAGGAGTTGAGACCCTTGAGGGTGGGTTGATGCCTATTAGGCCGAATCATTATGAAGAAGAGTTCTTGATTGAGAATTGACATTTCCATTGTTGTGAGTCTTCTCCACCTTGGCTCTGCATCACAGTGCTACAAGGGTGGATTGTTGGGTAAGTTGTTGAATGAAGAGTTTGGTTTGATGGGGTTTTGAGGTTGTGTAGATTGCTCAAAATAGGTTGTATTAATCTTGTTAGGATCCCCTTGAACGCAGGTTGTTAGACTGATTGGGTTTGACCCTCCTTGCCTCTACATCGGTGAGGAACAAGTAATTGAAGCATTCCAAAGGATACAAACCACCACGAATGGAGCTTACTTATACAATACACTTTAGATGGGGCTTATTGAGCATTCAACAATAATTAATTAAGCATTAGATGTAAACAAAATCCATGCCTATAATATTCAAGCATACAACTTACACGATACGCATGATAACATCATTCAAGAATGGCAGTAGCAAAATAAGAGTTTCTTCAATAAAAAATCCGAAAGGCTATACAATGATATATATTGATAAACGTATATAAATATATCCAAAAAAACCATATAGGCTTAGTACAAAGGAATCATTTGGACATAAAATATCACGTATATATATATCAATAGTACAAAACATATGTTCCAAAATGCCACATAGGCATACAACAAACAACACTAATACTTAGTCATCTCCCTATAGGGGAAGTAAATAGATCCCGTGTTGCCTTCGAAATTCGGCTGGATGGAGTGACTGTTGCTTGTCTTATCTTTCGAACACGCCCGCTAGTCCTCCTATCTTCACTTTGGACCTTCAACTGATACGATTAAAAGTAAAGATGTTAAAACATAGAAATTGAATTATGGAATGGCATATAACAAAATATAATCACTTACCACAGACATATAGTCATCATGCACATTTAAAGCATCACCATGTCCACGATCTGGAGTGACAACCACCTGTAGCAACCATGAAGATAGAAATTAAACTACATAAAATTATCGTAAAAAATTTCTATAATAGACCATAAAAGAGAAAATATAATGTCAAATCAACTAATCTATTCCATACCTCTCTCAATGGATCAGAACTGGCTATTGCTACAGCAACTCCATGGTCCATTGTGCCACCAACACCACCAGGGCTATCTCTTGTCAACAACTACAAATGAAACAATATTGCAAGTATCATGTTGATATAAGAGAACATAATGTGACACGATCAGGGAATACTTGAAAGCAATGTTTATATTTCTCATCAATTTTTTAGATTTTTATATACGCAAAATTATGAAAACTAGCTAACATAGATTTACAACCCTATTAATGAATAAAGGCTACCTGAGTGTACGTTGTTTGAGGATATGAATCGCGAGGTGTGGAGGAAGAAGGTGCACCAAGAAACTGTTTTAAATCCGAAGCATGTTATGAGACAAACATTCAAATATAACATTCAACTGTTCAAATGCAATAATAATATCTTTAATACTAGTTGCATACATGTGGACTCATCATCGAGAATGTATAAGGGTCTATAGGAATAGAGCATCCCTCATGAACAATGCGACCCTGAAATTTCATCATATCAAAATTCTACTAATTTATTTATTCTTAAATTTCAAAATATATTTTAATAAACAAGATTAAAATAACTTGCTAAATTTTAATTAAGTGTCAATGCCGAATGTATCATTCGGAATACCTTTTGTGAAAGCCACCACCTCTGCAACTGATGTAGGTTGTGTAGCTGCATCACGAGCACCCTGATAATCGTACATGCAAACAGCACCACAAGTGCCACAATGGTGGGGTAGAGCTCGGGGCCTACACGTCTCCTCCACACCAAGCTCTACTAGAGGACTTGCATACTGTAAAATGGTATGGGTGAGTGAGCCAATCGACTTCATCATGTCCACCTCTACACTGTCTTTAACAATGGAAGGAACAATGACATGCTCCACCATGGGTCTTCCCAAGGCTCTCGGTGCCAACTATGGATTACATCGTGCAGTAGGTCTATTGTGTGTGGAGCCCCCACCTCTACCCTGAAAGTCTAAGATGTCAAAATAGTTTGGCATTTTATTGAGGACAAACTCGCAATATAGTTTCCTCAAAAAGTATTGTGGCACCTCATGGTTATTGCATAGAGGTTGGTCAAATACCGTCCACCACCGCTCCCAATATTTGTTTCTAATTAAATCATGGTGGAACCAATGGATGGGGAACCTCCTACATGCATGGGACAAAAGTTCATTGGCTTTTGGGGCTTTAAATAGGGCACGCAACTCGACTTTGCTAATTTTTAGTTTTTTGACATCTGCATATGACAAACCATTAGCATAAAATTGTCTCATCTCATCTCTCATAGTTGACCAAAAATTCATTTGCTCGCTCATTTCTCCTACATGAGTTAAAATTCACTTCAATGATTCAGCGATCCCTCTCCTATAAGGGTGGGTTTCGGCATGATCAGTTAATATTGCAATTAATTGTTGAATGTCTCTTTTATTATTTTTAATTTGATTTTGAATATTTTCTTGTGTTCCTCTAGGATGCCTGTGAATTGATGGAGGGGTTTCAGGTTGTTCTTGTATAGGAGGCTCTTGATGAGGGGGTGATTGTGAATTCTCAATATTTTGAGGTGGAGATTCATTCCCTAAGAATTAGAACAAAGTTTTATTATAAAAATCTATTTAAAGTTGCATTCCAAATCAAATTCGAAATAAATAGAATAAAAATACACACCTCTTTGCAATCTTTGACCTCTCCGACGTGTTGGCGGCATTCTCGTGGAAAATGGTAAGCTAAGGATGCAAAGAATGGAGGAGATTTGGCGAGTGCAAGTTGCAGACCTAAAATCTTCCTTTTCAAGCCGCGAGTTGAAGAAAAAATGAGGGTTCCAAACCCGACTTTTGCATTTTATGTCTAGAAAGCCATTTGGTGCATGCCAAATTTGGCGTGCGCCAAATGTCTTTTTAGAAAGATGGCATGCGCCAAATGTATTTTTAGACATTTGGTGTGTGCCAGACTGCTTTCTATTCATTTGGCGTATGCCAAATTTGGCATGCACCAAAGGCCTTATTTCGGGGTTTTTTTGATCATTTTTTCAATTTAGCACCTAAATTGTGTCACAGATTCGTGCAGTTACCCAAAATTTGAATTTTGAAATGTAAACAATGTGAAAAAGGTCATGTAAAGGTCATATGTAATGTATTCAAAGTCTCAAAGAGGTCATTAGGTGATTAGAGAAGTGATATAAAGCATGTAAGGTCAAATTAGGATGTTTTAGGTGTGTGTGTGTTTATTTATGCAGGGGAATTCAAAAAACAAAGGAACACACCTTTAAACATTCAAGAACCCCCTTTAATTTTTGAGGCAGTAATTATGATGTATCCAAACCCTCAGATCCACAATTTGTCTCAAGACAAACTCACTCCACCATGCCAAACCAAAACCCTTATTTTATGCTAGTATAAGGAAGGTTTATTGAAAGGAATGGTTCCACACCTTACCATAAAATTCTACCACCTCAAACCTTCTTAAAATCACCTACGCAAACTCAAAAGACAATCACCCAACCTCTATATGCAATATTTTATCAAATCCTAGGGTGAAACCTCATTTTTCATGCCCTTTTCCATCAAAATCTACAGGGGCAGCAACTCAAACCCCATAAAAATGATTCCATTTCACTTAGAAATTTCTCATTTGATCCAACAGGATCGCGTTGGGTCCCTCTAGAAAAACCTCTCTTGGTATTGGCTATCTCGGAGTGGTTTTCCCGTGGCAGTGGATTTTCACTTGATGGAAAAAGTATCAAATTCAAGCTATGCAAAGTTGCAAAGTGGTGCAACTTTCACTCTGCAAATCATGTTACCAAAATAACTACTCCAAAGCATCTGAATAGGTATTTTTATGGTAGGAATGGTCCTCTTTCGCACCAAAACACGCAGAATCGCTCTGAGCTATGTTCCACCAGATCGATCCCTTAAGGGTCCAAAGTGCAAAATGACTGCAAACTTCAGCATGCTATTACTCAGATACCATGATGTTTAGAAACTTATCATTTGAACCTATGAGATCGCATTGGGTCCCTCTACAAAACCTCTCCCAGAGTGATTTTCCTCTGGCGACAGATTTTCTCTTGATGGAAAAAACATCAAATACAAGCAGTGCAAAGTTGCAAAGTGGTCCAACTTTCGTTCTGCAACTTGTGTGACCAAGTAGACTGTTCCAACACATTCGAATAGTTACTTTTATTCTAGGAATGGTCCTCTTTCACATCGAAACATGCGGAATCGCTCTGAGCTATGTTCCACCGGATTGATCCCCTAAGGGTGCAAGTGTAAAATGACTACAAAATTCATCATGCTATTACTCAGATACTATGACACTTAGAAACTTCTCATCTGATCCTAAAGGATCATGTCGGGCCCCTCTACAAAAACCTCTCTCAGTTTTGTCTATCTTTGAGTAATTTTCACGTGGCGATGGATTTTCACTTGATGGAAAAAGTGTCAAATTCAAGCTGTGCAAAGTTCCAAAGTGGTGCAACTTTTATTCTGCAACTCGTGTGACCAAGCGGACTATTCCAACGTGTCCAAATAGGTATGTTTACATTAGGCATGGTCCTCTTTCGCACCGAAACACGCAGAATCGCTCCGAGCTATGTTCCACCGGATCGATCCCTTAAGGGTCCAAAGTGCAAAATGGCTGCAAACTTCAACATGCTATTACTCGAATACCATAATGATTAGAAACTTCTTGTCTAATCATACAAGATCATGTTGGGCCCTTCTAAAAAAACCTCTTGTGGTTTCAGCTATCTTGGAGTGGTTTTCCTGTGACGGCGAATTTTCACTTGATGGAAAAAGTGTCAAATTCAAGCTGTGCAAAGTTGCAAAGTGGTACAAATTTCGCTCTGCAACTCGTGTGACCAAGTGGACTATTCCAATGCATTCGAATAGCTTTTTTTATGCTAGGCATGGTCCTGTTTTACACCGAAACACCCAAAGTCGCTCTACGCTATGTTCCACCAGATCAATTCCTTAAGGGTCTAAAGTGCAAAATGGCTGCAAACTTCAACATGCTATTACTCGGATACCATGATGCTTAGAAACTTATCGTCTGATCTAACATGATCATGTTGGGCCCCTTTACAAAAACCTCTCTCAATTTTGGCTATCTTAGAGTAGTTTTCCCGTGGCGGTGAATTTTCACTTGATCGAAAAAGTGTCAAATTCAAGTTGTGCAAAGTTGCAAAGTGGTGCAACTTTTGCTCTGCAACTCATGTGACCAAACTAATTGCTCCAACGCATCTGAATAGGTATTTTTATGCTAGGCATAGTATTTTTTCACACTGAAACACACGGAATCGCTCTGAGCTACGTTGCACCGGATTGATCCTTTAAGGGTCCAAAGTGCATAAATGGTTGCAAACTTCAGCACGCTATTACTCAGATACCGCAAGGCTTAGAAACTTCTAGTCTAATCCTATAGGATTGTGTTGGGTCTCTCTACAAAAACCTCTCTCGGTTTTGGCTATCTTGGAGTTGTTTTTCTGTGGCGACGGATTTTCACTTGATGGAAAAAATGTCAAATGCAAGCAGTGCAAAGTTGCAAAGTGGTGCAAATTTCGCTCTGCAACTCGTTTGAACAAGCAGACTATTCCAACATGTCTGAATAGGTATGTTTACGCAAGGAATGGTCCTCTTTTGCACCAAAACACGCGGAATCACTCTGAGCTATGCTCCACCGGATCGATCCCTTAAGGGTCCAAAGTGCAAAATGGCTGCAAACTTCAACATGCTATTACACGGATACCGTGACACTTATAAACTTCTCATTTGATCCTACAAGATTGAATTGGGCTAGTCTACAAAAACCTCTCTTGGTTTTGGCTATCTCGGAGTGGTTTTCTCGTGGTGGCAGATTTTCACTTGATGGAAAAAGTGTCAAATTCAAGCTGTGCAAAGTTGCAAACTGGTGCAACTTTCACTCTGCAACTCATGTGACCAAGTGGATTGTTCCAACGTGTTTGAATAGGTATTTTTACGCTAGGAATGGTCCTCTTTTTCACCGAAACACACGGAATTGCTCTGAGCTACGTTCCATCGGATCGATCCCATAAGGGTCCAAAGTGCAAAATGGCTACAAAATTCAACATGCTATTACTCAAATACCATGATGCTTAGAAACTTCTCGTCTAATCCTACAAGATCACATTGGGCCCCTCTACAAAAACCTATCTTAGTTTTGGCTATCTCGGAGTGGTTTTCTCGTGGTGATGGATTTTCACTTGATGGAAAAAGTGTCAAATTCAAGCTATGCAAAGTTGCAAAGTGGTGCAACATTCATTTTGTAATTCATGTGACCAAACTAACTGCTCCAACACATCCCAATACGTAGGTTTACGCTAGGCATGGTCCTCTTTCGTACCCAAACACGTGGAATTGATCTGACTTGCGTTCAACCAGCTTGATCCCTTATGATGGCATGCAAAACACTGGAAAAAAGAAACATACAAACGAAGGTTGAGAAGTTTGAGTATTCCACACAAAAAACCTATGATCATTGGTGTAGAGTACCTTGTTCCTGCATTTGATGAAGAAGGTCTAGTTCAGTGGTTTTAGTGATTATCTGATGGTGAATAGGTTGGTCAATAGGTTGTTGTGGGTATTTTGAGCATGATTTTTCTTGAATAAGGTCAATTAAGACTATTAGGTATGTTTTAGGGTGACTTTTGGTTCTAGTGATAAAAAATGTGAAATTTTCAATCTTGCACTAGAGGTTGTCTTTGTAGCCTTTGAAGGAAAATTTGTGAATTTGTATATGATTGTGAAAGAATGGAGTTTTTTCGATGTAATAAGGCTATTTGTATACCATTTGTGTGGGTTTAGAGGTCATTATATGTACTCATTAGGTTGGAGGAGTCTAAAGTTGCAAATTTGTAAGTTGCTTAAAGAAACAAATTTGAAATGCAATGATTACTTGTTTTGAAAGTTGGTTTTTAGTTAGTTGAGGGTGTGGATTAGTTAGAAAAGTTGTAAAACCCTATGTAAAGCCTTGAGAGGCTCGAATGGAGGTTTTTGATGAACTTTTGGAGAAGATCTAATAAGAATTATTCACACTGTTCTCTATTTTTTAGATTTTTGATACAAACTTGTTGATCCTATACTTGGTATGACCTCCAGCTTTTAGATAAAGAACATATTGGAATATTTTTATGAATCATTTCATGGAATTCCAATTGTAAACGTGTTTTTTTCTTTTAGATAAAGTTGTTTAGCATCAATCAATTAATATTCAAGAAAAATCATGAAGGACAACAATGATCAATACTAGGGCTAACCAATTAATAATTATACACGTGAATACTTCAAGCATGTACATGTCAATAAGGGAAGCACAAGTACTCAAAAACACGTAAGCCTCAAAAAGTATACACACGAATACATAGTATACACAAATTAATACAAAGTATATGCACAAATACAAGGTATACGCATGAAAACACGTAAGCCACAAAGTATACACGTAAGTTGTAAAGTATACATTTGAATACACGTAACTCATATCTATTGAAGCATCAATTTAGAATGAAAATATGGACAGGCATCGATAAAAGATATTTGTATTAACCAAATAGCCATGTAGGCATACATCAATATATGTCGGTATAAGTATGAAATATATGTACAAAATAGCCATATAGGCTTACGAGAATCCCATATAGGCATACAATGTCAAATATGTCCAATAAAAATATGTAGAAAATTGCCATGTAGGCATACAACAAAGGGCTCTGGAATCAAAAGGCATTGCTCTCCATGCCCTGGAAATAAATTTTGTCCCTTTCCTTTTCGATCGGATGGTGATAGGTCTATCACTCATTTTTGTTGTGTTCAAGGAGTGTTCATGCTGCTTCTCCTAGTGTTTAGTTCATGGTGAAGTTTTAACTATTACAATAAGAAGTAAAGACATTAATATATAGAAATTACATTATAAAAAATGATATATTTGACAAAATAATCACTTACCGCCATCTCATGATCTCTCTCCATGGGGGAAATATTCTCAAGCCCATGCCCAAGCGTGCTCAAGCCCTGTATAAACCATACAAATAGAAATTAAACTACGTGAATCAATAATGGTTTGATTTTTCACTAACTAACATCTATAACAACAAATGTAAATTGAAATTTACTAATTTTCCTCATACCTCTCATGTCAGAGCCATCGAGGATTGTATAGCACATGACACACCAATATCCATTGCCCTCATCATATTTATAGGTGTTTCGGCTTGCATCATCTGAAAATAAAATAATAAATTATTCAACGTAATCAACGATGTGCATATAAACTACATAAATATATTAAGTACTTGATTCATTAGTTAAACTCTTTATTCTATTACCTCCATGTAGGTTTGAGTAAATCCACTACCATTGGGAAGTGTTCCATCAATACCTCCAATATTAGTCTGTTCAACATCCAAAATCGCATGTTAAATTACCATTCGTAAAACAATGTTACTAACATGCAATAAATTTATAATTGTTTACTAGTTACATACCCCAGCGATAGGTGTATTGTAAAAATAAGTTGGTGGGGGGCTGGTGTATCCAGTCTCAACACTGTTACCCTACAATTTTATTAAAATCATAAAAAAAATTTAGTTAATCTTGCATTTCAAAATCAAAATTTAATAAATTAAATTCAATGAACATGCACTAACTTTTACCTGACTATCAATGCCATATGCCTCATGCAAAATGTTAGCTACCCTCTCCATCTCCATAGTTGTAAACAGATCCTGCGTACTAGTCTCCTGAGTGTCGATGGGGTCATATGAACAAGTAGCCCTGCAAGATTGACACACATGTGTTCGACAACCACCACTCGAAGACTCCCTTGGATGGCGATGCAGAATAGGGCTAGTATGATGGATAGCACTTTGGGTCAAAGTGATGATCGCCTGTGATGTCTCTACGTCAGCAATTTCCTTCACGACGGAAGGCATAACAACATGCTCATGAGGTGGCCTAGTGAGAGCTCATCTACCTTCTCGCGTAGGATACGATTGTGCACCAATTCTATCCTAAGCTGACCCCCCACCTCTCCCTTGGAAATCCCTCATATCAAAATAATTTGGGATTTTGTTCAATATGAACTCACTGTATAGTTTCCTAAGGAAATATTGTGGGACCTCGCAATTGTTGCATGGTGGGTAATCGAAGACCATGTACCACCTATCATAAAATTGGTCCCTAATCTATTGGTGGTGGCACTAATGGATAGGAAACCTCTTTGCATTGAGGGTAAGATTTTGATTTGTGCGTGGGTCGGTAAATAATGAGCATAAATAACCTTTTGTAATTTTTAAATCCTTTACATCTTTGTATGATAGTTTATTTACATAATAATCCCTAGCCGCCTGCCTCTTATCTTGCCATCTAGTTATTTGTTTGCTAATTAAATCTACATTTTTTGCCATATCTTTCAATGAATTTGTTAGGGTCATTCTTTTTGCGGTTGAACCATTTGGATCACTCAACCTACTGATCAAATCCTTAATTTCACTCATTAAATTTTGTTGAGTGCTGGGAGGGAGTTGAGTGATTGGTGGAGGAGGATGTTGTTGTGGTTGATTTTGATCTTGAGGATTTGGTTGGTCTTCCTGTTGAGGATCTTGAGGGTTTGTAGGTTGATTTGCATCTCCTAAAAATTTAAACAAATATATATCAAATTCAACCTAAAACTAACTAATTTAAAACAAAAACCACAAAATTCTTACCTCTCACATCTCCTTGTCATCGTGGCACCATCATTGCAAAGAAATAGAAATTGTTGGTGAAAAAATTTGTTGAATTTCTCCTCCTAGAATGCAAGCGCATAAGTATGGGGGTTTTGGCCATGGCTACAAGAAAAAAATAGTCGAAATAGCAATGACAAGTTTTCACTTTTCTTTTTCTTTTAACAAGAAGTAACGCGAGCATGTTATAATGCGGTCGCGTTATTGCTTTTCAATTTTTTTTTGAAAGGTGTCCACGAAACTGCTACCCGTTTCCATGCACCTGCCCATGGATCAAGAATTGTAATCAAAGGTCCAAATTGCTTGAGAGAATAGAAAATTCCTTAATTTTAGTAGCAAGTGGGAGATATTTCCATGTGGAGGGAAATATTTGAATTTGAAAAGAGAATATTTCATGAAAATATTCTTTGAATGATTGGAGGAAATTAACCAACTAAACAATTTAGATATTATTGAATTGTGCAAGTGGAGGGAATACAAACTTTAATTAAACAATTAGAAATTATTTAATCAAAGTGGATTTATGAAATTTAATTAAATAATTTATATTATTTAATCAAAAGAGAAGGAAATTAGTGTGAATGACGAATTAATCAAATAAAATTAATTATTCGATTTATAGGGGAAAATAGTGAATTTAATTAAACAATTGACATTATTTAATTAAATAGATGAAATAAATGAATTGGGAGAGAAATGGTGTTAATATGATAAATCTATGTGTGTGATATGCTCGAGACATTTTTAGGTGTCTACACATACAATTAGCATTGACAATTTAAACAAGATGTTTCCAATGCCCATGATTTGGTAGATTTTGTGCCATATTGTATACAAACATTTTACAAACAGAAAGAAGTGACATGAAGAAACTTGAGGATAAAAATGTGATTCTATATATCACTAACAATAACAACTAACACAAAACAAAAATATAAAAAATAATCCCATATCCAAAACTTCTTAAGATCCTTCAAATAATCAAACCAAAAACTATAAACTATTCCAGTCTACACAAATACAACATATGAATGAGATTGCTCTCCTAAAAAAGGGGTTTCATCCTCTAACTCTTGAAACCAAAGGTTTCTCATCCTATGATCTCCAACAAATTGAAAGTTTTATGTCCAAGTAGATTTGATTGCTTGAAGAAAATCACTCAATAAATTTTTTGGCAGTTTTTGTAGAATAAAATAAGATGCCACAAATGTGAAATTTCCTATAAATAAATAGATGCTTGAGGCTCAATTTGGCTTCCAAAATCAAAATTTATATCTTGAGAGAATCAAAATGAAATGAAATTTCTTTTTCCCACTCTCAATAATTGCTAACTATAATAAGACTATAACTCCACAATTACATCTTGTCATGTGAAACTCTTAAATTGTCATAAAATCTGGTATATTTTTTCTCAGGGGTTATAAAGGCTCCATGAAGAAACCCACACTGCACATTAAGAAGAAAAATAATATTTAATATTTAATTAACGAAAATAACTTAATTCTCTTTTGTCTACAATTAAATATCAAATAAATTATTTCTTATTTTTCATATCTTAGCCTATTGGAAATAGGAAATAAGGTAATATAACCTCTAATTAGAAATAATTAGAAACAAAAATTACTATAATCATACAAAAACATTGAAAATCCACCATTTTAGGGAACAATCATTTGCATTTTGGCACATAAACATCCTAGCACATGTGAATCACCCAGAAGAATTAGAATCCACGTGCATGTTTAAATATTTGTATCTTTCATGGGCGGTTGGGTGGGAAACTTCCGAATGTGGGAAGTCCATTCTGGGGGGTGTGTTGGAGCGGTGGCTGGGGGTAACATGGATGCGAAGTCAGCAAAGCTCTAAGAGCAACTCACACTTCCCCTGTGTTCGTATCGGTATGTGTTGGCTGCAATAATGATTTGGACGGCTCTGGTACCGGAGCAAGATTTTGGCGATCTGAGTAGTCGTGTCTTGTCAGATTGCATTTGCATTTGGACTACTCACTCCTCCGAATGGCGGTAGATCGTGATTTTTTGTGCCGTTCTGGGTGGCATGCCAGCATTATACATAGTGATAGATCTTCAAGCATTTAAGGCATTGGTAGTCTCGCATTTCTGGAGGTGGTAATTTTGTTGCATTGTTTCCTTCTCTTTGGCTCTGGTTGGTGAGGTTTTGGGGCAATGGCGGAGAGAACAAAGTTTATGGTGCATATGTCGGTCAATTCTCTAGTCTGTTTCGGTGCCGATACCCCAATTCAATTGGGATGCAATGGTTATCAAAATGTGTTCTCTGGGATTACCGACCAGCGCCTCAAGCACATTCTTCTCAATATTGACCCTTTGACTGTGGTTGCAGTGAATATGGTACTCGGGTTGGGACATTTGAAGCCGTAGGAAACTTTGAGGGTTAGCTAATTCCCTAATAGTCTCACAGTTTTTGGCCTCCCTTTTGGACTACACATGGACAAGGCGGAAGCTAAAGCACTAGGGGAAAGGATCCAGTAGTTGAGCATGTTTCAATAGTTGTGATAAGAATTGTTTATATAATATTTAATAATTGTTTATATAATGTCCAATAATTGTGATATAAGTATCCTAACTTAAACAAAATGTATCCCTTAGATTTAAATAACAACCAATCATGTGATGTCACATCAGCGCTCAACTATTCATGATGTGAATGCACAAGTATTGGTAGCACTTTTTTTTTGGGTCTTTTTGGACACCTTGACAAAGAACATGTTGATGTGACATCATATTTGATGATGTGGCCTTGAAACGAAAGTTATAAGTAGGGAACTTGCCATGTATGCTGCTGTAAAAAAATTGGAATGATTTGAAATTTCCACGTAAAATTTTGGGAAGCGCAAAATTAGGATGCACAACTACTAGGTCCTCTCCCCTAGTGTGCAAATTGTTTAAGAAGGGACTCAAGGAAGGCCTGAATGAGATTTTGAAGGTGGCAGTTCCTACGGTTGGGGTCCCACGACCAAAAGATTTGGAGTTGGTTAAAAAATCGGGGGAAGTCATAAAGATTTACCTATTCCTGCTGGATCTCAAGGGCATGGTGTTGGTTCGTAATAGGATGATTGCGGCGATTGGAGCCGAATTCCTCAAAAAGGTGCTACAACTAGTGGTGGTGGAAGATATGGAATGGGTGTCGGAGTTTGTTACTTTTGCCAAGGCTAATGGCTTCATGTGATTTTGTGCAAGGGTAATTTTCTACTAGAATTTTTTTTGTTGTGGTTCGGTCCTAGGCCGGTTTGTCTGTAAAAATGGTTTGGTGCTCTCTCTAGTTTTTGGGTGTGACAATGGGGTCAGGTTCAGGCGATTTTTTGTTATCTAGTATGGAGGGTAGGGTTTTTGTGTTGCTAGCAGTTATACCTTGGTGTTCTCGGTGGTTCCTGCATTCTGGCAGACGCTTGTAAATTTCGATAAATTTTAATACAATTTCTCATTATGTAGCAAAAATATATATATTTGTATCTTTCAACATATTTATAAATATACTCAACTTGATTGAAAAACCTTGAAAGTGTGATAAAGAGTATTATTGCTTAGTAGTCTGGTTTTTGAAAGTTCATAGGACAAAATCTAGAGATCATCAAAGACCAAGTTTGTAGATATAGAGCAATTTTGTAGGTGCACACAAGACCCAAAACAACAAAGTTAATCCAACATAAAAATAGAATATTCAAATTTTGATCCATATACAATTATTTTAAACACCTGCAAACTTCAATGCACATAGATCTCACTGTTATCGACAATTGACATATATTCAATAGTCACAAAGCTAAACAATCTCTCTTCATTAATTTTATAATTTATAATTGTAATTATTATCTTGATAAAATCCACTCCCATACATATTAATAGCTACACTATATTTAATCTTTAAATTAATTTACACTTAATTATGTTGATTTAACTATCAAAACTGATAATAAATGTAAAGTTGAGATTCCTTGTAAAATTTACTAACAAAATCATATTAAAAAATACATTTTAAATTTAATATATTGACTAGTATTAATCTGACAACTTAATGGAAGAAACTTCAAGAATCAAGCCTAGAAGAATGGTCAATGCTGCAACTCCACCGCCATGCGGTTCTGATGTCAGCGGTTACCTCATAATCTCCGACTTCTTGCTCCCTTTCAAAATATCCATACCTACCCTGTCTATGTTCAATGTATGTAAAATCTATATAACCATTCAGCCACTCCACCACAGTTTTAATCTAAACAAAGAAAAAACAAAGCGCCACGCCGGGAGAAACAAGAAATTCGTAACAATGGGAATCGCGACGGTCGAAAGCAGCGGAGCTCTGAAGTTCGAAGAGAGTTTTATCCAGAGCAAAGATCATCGTCCCAACCGTTTCTCCGCTTCCCCTGACAATAATGTCGAAATCCCCGTTATAGATTTGGAAAAGAGCTCCGCAGAGGAGGTGGAAAAGACGTGCAGAGAGTGGGGTTTCTTCCACCTCGTCAACCACGGCTTTCCAGATCATCTTCTGCACCGTCTAATATCCGCCGCAGCCGATTTCTTCTCATTGCCTCTCGAAGAAAAGAGACGAGTATCAAGACATGCAGAAAACTCCTTGGGCTACTTCGATACGGAGCATACAAAAAATGTGAGGGATTGGAAAGAGGTGTTCGACTTTGCGCCGCGAGAGGAAATCCAATTGCCCACATCTGGTGATCCCCATGACACCGCTACAGAGACCGTCACAAACCGCTGGCCCGACGGCCTTCCGGAATTCAGGTTAAACTTCCCTCTTCTCTGATTTGTTCTTTACTTTTTGACTTTGTGTAACGATGAGTTCATATTTGATTTCTATCTTGTGGGAAAATGTTGCAGAGAAGCTTGCCTGGCCTATGCAGAGGCTGCGAGGGAGGTGTCGTTGAGGGTGCTAGAATTGATAGCACGGAGCCTTGGCTTACCTGATACCCGCCTGAATGAGTATTTCAAAGATGATATGAGTATTGCACGGCTAAATAGTTACCCGGAATGCCCGAATCCTGAGCTAGCACTGGGCGTTGGCAGACACAAGGACATTGGAGCCCTCACCCTTCTTTACCAAGATGAGGTGGGCGGATTGGAAGTGAAGTGCAAGGACAACGGCCAGTGGGTGCCTGCTCAACCGATGCCCTCCTCTTTCGTTGTCAATGTTGGGGACTGCATGCAGGTAATTTGTTTCTTTTATTTTTCAACTGTTGGGGGATTCAGGTTGTGGTTTACTGATTGTAAATAGGAGATACAGTGATGTTCTTTCATTGAAACCTATATTGAATGCTATGACTGATTCCTTGAATGGCACGGCAGGTGTGGACCAATGATAGGTACGAGAGCATAGAGCATAGAGTTGTGGTGAATGATAGCCGAAGACGCCTCTCCATTCCATTTTTCTTAATTCCTTCCCACTATTTGATGATGAAACCTCTGGAGGAATTGGTGAGTGAAGAGAATCCTCCCAAATACAGGGAATACAATTGGGGAAAGTTTACAAAGCAAAGGAAAGATGGCGATTTTAAGAACTTGGGAGTTGAGGATGTACAAATTGACCATTTTAGAATCTGATTAGTATATGATCAGTATAAGATTGTGAATGTATGATAAAATAAAACTTCTACATATATAGACCATTTAGAGTATATAAAGATTGCATCTTTATAATGACTTTTTATTATATGTTAATACTTCTATATAAAATGAACTCTCAAGATTAAAATCATAAAAATGAGAGATACAAACATAATACTTTTTCTACCATCCATAAAATATTGAGTTCTTCACTTAATTAACTATTTCTTTCCAATTAAACCAGCTTAGTGTGTGAAAATACTTAAAAATAAATATTTTACATTCCCCATCATGTATAAAATTATAAAACTTTATATAGAATATTGATATCATCTACAATATATAAATATATTTATGTGTTGTTTGAATATATGTATATCAATTTTAATGAATGAATTTTATGGAAATCATAGGAGTAATCCTTGAGCCAAAACTTGTCTATTTTCTCTAATGTATTCGCTATCAAAGTCTTCTCATCTTTACTATGTTATTCTATTTGCACATTGTACATCATTATTGTCCATATTTTATAATGTTAAATGATAACATATTTTAGGAAAAATAATAATCAAATTAAAAAATCCATAAACTTCATTTGATCTTATGGGAATGTAAATGAAATTCACTAGATCTTAAATAATTATCTTGTTAGAGTGAATAATTTACCTATTCACTATATTTAAGAGTACTTAGATTGATGAAGCTAGAGAACATCTTGTCTAAGTGAATGTGCAACTTTTGGGTCTTTAGAGGTTATCAAGTTGTTTGGTAAACCTCATATACATACCTTTTGAGGTCGAAAGACTTTACATCTCACCTCAAAGATCACTCAACACTTATCACCAAGGTTGATGACTTGATCAAATAGATTATTGATTTACACATTCCAAATGATTTTAAGATCAAATAGATCAATTGAATTAAACATAATCCTTGATTTTTAAGTGATCTATAGGCCGTGAGGCCATGATTCATCATCCCTCACCCTCATTCAAAGGTAGGCCCAAACACTGGTTGGTGATTTGCTCTAAGGTCGCGACTCTTTTGGATGGGTCATCAGAGCGCATTGGAGGTCTCCTTGAGCCCGCGCGTACACCCCAAGACCCCCCTCGCCTCTGTGTGCTGGCTTCCTCTGGTAGGCCATGATTTTTCCTTGGCGTGAAGGCATTTGATACGCACATTTCACGCATAGTGCCTCAGGCCGTGCGGATTGACAGGGACGCTATGCAGGCCACGACTGACAGGCTTCCCACAGCCATCCCTATGGATTGACTGTCTGCAACCAGTGGAAAGAAAGACCCGCGTTTTATCTCTGCTCAAGCGTGTTCAAATCTCTACCATAAATCTGTTGAGGTGTTTGAAGGAGAACATGAAGGTTTACAGTTACCTATCCTTTGTCTCATTCAAGTGATTGCAAAGGCATGAAGCAAGTGATTGCAAAGGCATGAAGCAGTCTTCTTCCATCAGTGCCACTGTACATACTTGAACATCGACCACATGCTCTATGAAATTTGTTTTTTGTAGGTTGAGTGTCCAAGCTGGCAGAGCCTCCACACACCCCTTGATCTGCTCAAGCAAACTCCAACATTGTTGGCCTCCATCAAAAAATTTCACCCTCCATTCTCCCATCGACCAAGTCAACTCCTTCATTGGCATGCCATTATTACCTTCCACTTCAGCGTGATCTTTAGCTGGCCATTAAGTTTTTGGTTTGTTAATAATCAAGGCACTCAACATATCTGCCATTCGACTCGGGCCTTTCTTTCCTACAATTGGCAGTCTCAAGGTGTGTAAATGTTGAAGAAATCAAATAGGATATAATAGCCACATGGACTCAAATTCCAACGGGCTTTCACTTGATCATATTTCCTAAAGCAATAATTGTAATATTAGCATTTTACGGTAATAAACATTTATTGTATTCTTGATTTTTTTGTAACCACTAGTGGTTAGTTTAAACTTTCTAAGTATTTATAAAAGGGAGGGAATTATTTATTTTGCAGCCAAACTTGGCAAACGGGGTTTTTTTTTTGTTTTTCAATAATTTGCAAATGAGGGGATCATCTTTTATGTTTTTTGTCATTTTATTGAGGTTTGAAAGGCATATTTAATATATGTCTTCATTATTCACTTCATGACATAAATGATATAAACTTATAAGAACTCAATAAAAAATAAGTTTATAAATGCACTCACATAAAATCCCTCAAAAATTGAATGTGTTCCTTAAAGAGCGAATTTGAGAATTTTACACTTACGTTGAATTATAAAGTGTAATGGGGGGTTGTGTAGTTCCATGATTTGACATCACAGTTATGGATCCTCGTGATTCTCGCCACATGGTGTGTGTTTTCTTGATTTGCCATCACAACAATGGATCCTGGTGATGCTCGCCTCATGTGTTTGTGTGTTTATGCACACCCTTTTCAATTTCTTGTAAATCTTTTGGACCTAAATGTAGGTCTCAAATCCTTGCACACTTTTGTGCCTGATTTCAATTGGTCTCCTTATATCTCTTAGCATTATGGGGAGATTATAATAGTGTTATACTAATGCTTCTTTCAATGGAGCAATGGAGGGGCCTTCTATCTTTATCTCTCAAATGGGGGATTATTTTAGTGGATCATATTTTGTGAGATTCTAGTACTTATTTAGAGCATAATGATGCACATTTTAGCAATGTACACATGTCACTCATGTATTACTCTAGAATCATAGTACTATCTGTATTTTCAACTTCACGGGCATCTTTGTATTCATGGTTGAGTAGTGTTCATGTGTTCACTCATGCAATGTTTTGCATCTCTTATCTTGATCTACATTTATTGGAGATTTGTTGATTCTAGCAAATACCAGTTCATCTTTGCTAGAGTTTACAACTTCAACATGCTTCAGTAGTTCTTCATCATAATGTTCCTAACATCATGGGACATCTTTTAAACGGTCTTAAATCCTTCTCTTTCTCTTTTTTGGATAGAGATTTTGTTCCCACTTGGTTTTCTCCTTTTTCTCCATTTGTGAGAGAATGTATTGTACATGGGTACCTCACCAGGGCTCATAGCCATGACCTATTTCTATCTATTCCACTTTTGTGATATCCCTAATTATCACTTAAGGGGGGGTGTTCAAGTGAATAGTTTATCCATTCACTATACTTAAATGTACTTATGTTGATGAGATTAGATACCATCTTGTCTAACTGAAGGTGCAACCTTTAGGCCTCTAGAGGCTACCAAGTTGTTTGGTAAACCTCATGTACATACCTTTTGAGGTTGAAAGACTTTCCATCTCACCTTAAAGGAAACTCAAGGGTAAGTGCACCAAGATGGTGCACAAAAATGGGGTCAAAAGTGGCCACATTTTTCTAAAACCAGCTAAACTTAAATGTGGAGGAGTAATTTGAGATTCATACACTCAAATTTGAAGATACAAAAGGAACAAGAATTGTAGTACTCTGAATCTAGTTTCTAAACTACTAATGTTCTTCCAAAATGGATAAGATTAAGAGGATCAAAAGCTTTGTACACACAAAAGTATTCATATTTTCTCAAAAAAAAACATAACATAGTGTTTAGCATGCGCCCCTCACTTAAAACACAATAATTAATAATATTAAGTTATTATTAAATATATATAAATATATTTCAAGAAAATCATTATTATTTTTCATTTAATAATAATCTTATATATATATTAGACTGCAAGAATCGGTCGGGTATTCATCCCCCTATAAACTGTAGTGCGTCTGGTAAACTTTTTTCACATGACCAATGGCGCTGGCGTGACACACTCTTTGGTACCATAGGTTTGAGGGGAGACTAGAACTCGTGACCTCTTGCTTGCAACAGGATGCTTTAGCCAATCGAGCTATGCCCCCCGCTCCTACATATTTATATATATTAATAATAATACCTTAATTATATTATTATTAATTTATATAAATATAATTTATAATTTATTACAAAATAACATTAATTTAATATCCCTTATGCTAAACCCTCAAACAAAAAATATTGTCCTTGGAAAATTCCTCTAGAAACATATGTGTTGAAGGACAAGGAAAGGGATGAACCCCAGGTGGATAAGCCGGTGGCCTACTTGGAGGATTCTCCAGATGACGACATTGCAGAACCTTTTAGGAAGGAGATATCCTCTGCCTCTTTCCACTTTGTTGACAAAGAGGATAGACCCAACCCTCATATGGACCTGAATCATGATGACCCTACTTTTGAACCTGATAGGGACTTTTATGGCGATATTCTTTCTCTCGCCAGAAATGGAGTGATTGATAATTTCAAAATTTTGAAGTGGGCCTTTCATGAAATTAAGGACCTAAATCTTAAAAACAAAGCTATCACAAGTAAAGTGGAAATTATGGAAGCCAATATGGCGGAGCAGAACTCGGCTGAGGCTTTGTGGACGATGGACGAGAAGATGGCCATGGCTAACTACCTCCAGAAAGAAGTGGATTTCACAAAAAACCTCAAGAAGGATGGGGAGAACCTTGGTAAAGAGATAGAGAAGATCAGGGAAGCTCTGAAAGCCATGATATAACACAACCACATAATTGTTAAAAATAACTCTACTGTCTTGAGAGATTTGGCGGAAAAAAAGGACAACAGTCAGCAGGGACTTTTGATTGTGGATCTGGATGCTGAGAAGAACAAAAACAAAGCTAAGGATTTGGGCCCTTCAAAGAGAACCAGAGCCAACATGAAGAAAAGATAGGATACAACACCTCTGGAGATCCAGGATATGAAGATGGTGGCCCAGGATTTGGACATCTTGAAAATGGAAGTGGCAGAGACCTTAAAGTCTTTGGGTTAGGTTTGGTTGTGTTTCTATTGTCATTGGTTTTTTGCTTTCCTTTTGCTGGTGGCTGCGGTTATTTTCTGTTTATCTTTGGTATGCAGCCTGTCTTTTCCTGGACTTTCTTATGATCTATCTTTTATTGGTTTGTAAACTTTGTGGTTTTGGGTCCCTATAAAACCCATTTTATCCTCAATCAAAAATATTAATTTAATATCAAACTTTTGAAACAACTACTTGAAAGACATTTTTTTAATTTTCCACTTATGTTATTTTTCACAAACATAATAAAAATCATAAGGCGTAAAATTATTTTTCCAAAACATAATAGTAATAAAACGAATCATTACGCACAATAATATTGCAATCATAAAAAGCATAACACAATCATGCATTGCATAGAGAATGCGACTACATGAGTGTGTGAATGCCTCAAGATTCCATCCTACAATTCATTTATCAAAATGACTAGGAAACCCCCACCTTAGCCATGTTCTTAGCTTCGACAATTTCTTGCTCATTTTCCTATGCTCATTCACACTCAGTTGCATGTTAATAGGTTAGTCCTTGAAAACCAAGAAATTAAACTCATAATAAAGACCATGATAATTGTTTCCATTTAATTTTAATGTATATAGATTAATCATCAAATTTATAAATCACACACATGTAGATACCAGATAATCAAGCAATCATAAATGATATCCAATAGTCTCATTAATATACTAAAAAGTAAATGAAGCATAGGATCGAGATGTGAAAAACCAGAACTTAAGCACAAATCCTACTAAACTTCATGGACATTCATCAATCATACATACACATATTAACATAACATGTTTCCATTCCAAATTCTTAAAACTACTCAAAGTTATATGAAAGGTACGAAAGGTCTTGGTAATGCCTTAAAGTTTAGCAGAAAGTAATGATAAAATATATGAAACAACAATAAGAAACTAGTCAACTCTATAGCCCATGAATTGCAACCCTACTATTGGTCTCCCACAAATATTATTGTTTACTACCAGTTGCTTAGTTTAAAAATAGGTCACGTGATAGAACAAGATCAAAAACTTGTACCACCTAGACCAAGTTTCAAATTTTTCAGAAATACTCAACCAATAAGAACATTTCCAATCACCTATACTTTACACATCATCAAAGTGGGCTCATTGAGAAGAGTGCCCTTATAAGGTACATGATGTCAACCAGGAGTCCATTTGTAGCCTTTCCATAATTCTACGACTTGAAATGGGACCTGCCGTGAAGAGCTTGCAAACTTGCAGAATCCAATGAAATCATGCCACATGTCACCCTTCCACAGTTTTGCAACTTTATTTTTTCTTTAATAATGTAGCTCCCACAGACATGCAAAAACCAATAGAAAGAGGAAAAGTATCACCCTTTCCACGGTTCTGCAACTTCAATTTTCTTCAATAAAAAATAACCTATAAATCTACAAAAACCAACCAAATGTTATCACATGTAGGGGCAAAAATAGATATATCTAAATTAGACTTTTGGAAAAAAGGTCCAAATATCCAAAAGAAACCTAAAGTTCAAATGGGAAAAATAATTGAGAATAGACTTTTGGACTTGATCCAAAAGTCTGTTCAAAACTCGAAGTTTCAAAAGGATAAGATCAAAGGAAGTGGAGAGGAAAGAAGGAAGTTGAGGATCCAAAACAAAATTGAGCCTTAGTTCGAAAGTCCTATTGGGACCCAAAGTTATGAAAGACTCAAAAAGGGAGAAAGAAGAAAGGGAAATCAGAGAGCAGAGACAAACTTGGATAAAAGTCCAAATGTTTGTTTGGAGTCTGGAACTCTAAGAGGATCAAGAAGAGAAAAGAAGAGTGAGAAATTGAGGATTCCGAACGGATTTAGAACTTTTTCCATATGTTTGTTTAAGACTTGAATCCTTGAAAGGACTTTGAGAAGAAAAAGAAGATGAAGGGGAAAAGCCATCTCTTGGACATTTTTGCAAATGGGTTTTTTGAATGTAGCTTGGAAAAGGGGGAATGCAACTACTAGAGGTATTCTTTGAACACAACATGAACCCTCACAAAATATATGAATTTATCGATATTCGAATAATCAAAAAAGTAAATGGAAAAAAATTGAAAAAACACCACTAATAAGAAAAGGGCTAAATAATGTATTATCATAGAGAGGAATTTGCAACACTCATTTAACCATTGCCCTTGCACCATTTGAAATAATGCATGCATGATATACAAAGGAAAATCAATCACATGAATTATTTGATAAAATGTCTCAAAGTCTTGAGTATATAAGGCAAGGAGATTCATAAAGTTGTTATTACCAGCATATGTTTAGATTCAATTATATGGAATATAGTTGGCAAGAAAAAATAAAGTGATATGAAACTTATTGATTACAAGAATGCATTGTATAATATAAGAAGATTTGAGGATGAACCCTCCTATGATTTTCATGATAGATTTATGAACATTTTGTTTGCTATACCAATATCAAATAGACCTGGTGAATCAATATGTATTGATTTTTTTTTTTGAAAGACTTGAACCAGGTATGAGTACCATGCTAGCTTAGGCAGTGAGATTGACTTATTTCCTGAACGTCATTAACATCGACCAACCATGCATATTCATGATAGTTTTAGTACTAACACATTTTGAATTAATTCATCAAATCAACATTGTATACATCCTCCCAAGATCATAACAACAACATCAAAATAAGGTATTGACATATGTCTAAGCATAGAAAAGTTTCATAAAATTAATCTCACTTCCTTTAGAAAAACATGACCTTCAAAAACTAGATTCATAGATAGATTTTAGTTAATTCAAAGAATTCTTAGCTAAGAAATAAGAAATTTTGACTGATGATGTATCTTAAGGTCAAAATTTTGGTTATCTACATAATAAAAATAATCAAGATCTACATTTTGTAGATAGTTTGGTTAACCCAAATATTTCTTGTAGACAGTTTGATTAATCTAGATCTTTTCCAAGATTATACCTTTTCCCTAACAAAAAAAATGCTCAAATTCACTTTCACATTATTATGTATAGGTCCATATTTATTGTAGAGATTGTTCAAGACTTTGAGCTAGGTGTTAGCTAAGAAGAAAAAAATCTAAAACTTCTCATAGTCTTTAGGAATAAATAACCAACCATCATGATATCAAATGTTTAAATCATCTAGAAAGGAGACATGTTCAATACTAGAATTAGTTAAACAAAATCCATGATTTAACTTAGTTCTAACAAATCTGACAAGACCTTTGGTGAAAACATCATGGTAAAAAATTTATGCAAATGAAAACCTAAGAATCTTGCCTACAAAAGCATATAACCCAAAACCCAAGTAAAAGCATAATTTTTAGTTCCAATTTAGTTAATAGTCAGCATAAACGAGGGAGGTGGTTGTTATTGTTATTATGATAAATATTTTGTATAGACAATTGAAACATAGATGCAATGTACAAAAGACCCTTTGCATATATGATGCATGGGATCTAGTAAATGCAAGGATTTATCAATAATAATGTGCAATAATACTAGTGGAGAATAATGAGTTTTTAAAGCATTGTGTTGGTTTGTATTTGCAGTGTCATATATACGAATAGAATGTAACTAAATCATTAATGGCTAATGTCTAGTCCTTGAGGCATTCTATCAAGATCTTGGATTTAAAACCCTAGTACACATGTCTACTCTAGCTTTTCTTATTAAAAAAAACTATAATAACGAGAAAAAAAAAAACAAAACAAAACAAAAAAGCAAAAGAGAAGAAAACTTACCTTTGGGACCAATAACAAGAACCACCAACACCAAATTCGCCTTGCTAACAACAAAATCCAAACAATCATATCATTATTAATGAATTTTCTAGTGCCAAAACCTTAAGTGCTCCAGGTTGCACCAGGGTGCAACACACCTGCCACTTCGAGAATTTTTTTCAAGCATGTATGCAAAATGTGTCCCATCACCATTTGCCTTGCTTTGTCTTGCTTTGTGATTTTCTTTAGATGTTATCATTGCAACAACCCTAGCAAGCATGTATACAATATGTGGAAGCATAGAAAGGCACGTGAATTGTTTTAGAATGCCACCTACAAGCTCTTTACTAAAACCAAATAATGTTGCACTTGCCGCCCATGACATTCATCCTTTTTTTAATGTCGATAAAAACTACTGAAAATTCAGAGTCGTGCAATCCAAAAGCATGAACAAATAAACTTTTTTTTAAATATAAAAAGAAAATTTTGTTTAAAGGTAATTTATCTTTTTTTATTAATGATATACAAAATACAGTTTAGATTGGAGATGGGAATATAACCTTCATCACTCATCTCCAAATGGAGATTAAATTTCAAAATTTCCATCTCCACCACTCGTCACATCTTTAAACTAATCACCAACGCAATTGTCAGATTATCTGATGGCAGCTACTACGTCATAACCCACGATATGACCCCTCCCATTCGACGTCTCTAGAACTTGTCTACGTTCAATGTATCTAAAACTTAATAGAAGTTTTCCTTCCACGCCCCAGCTTGTTTAGGGGGAGTGAAAACAATGCATAACCACGTAACTGCAAGAAATTAGGAAATAACAATGGGAGTGGAGACGGCCGAAAACAACGAAGCTCTGAAGTTCGAAGCGAGTTTTATTCAGAGTGAAGAGCATCGTCCCAACCGTTTCTCTGCTTCCCCTGACGATAATCTCAAAATCCCCGTTATAGATTTGAAAAAGAGCTCCGCGGAGGAGGTGGAAAAGGCGTGCAGAGAGTGGGGTTTCTTCTACATCATTAACCACGGCGTTCCTGATCATCTTCTCCACCGCCTCGAGTCCGTCGCAGCCGACTTTTTTTCGTTACCTCTGGAAGAAAAGAAACGAGTATCAAGGGATGCTCAAAACTCTTTGGGCTACTTCAATACGGAGCTTACAAAAAATGTGAGGGATTGGAAAGAGGTGTTCGACTTTGTGCCGCGCGAGGAAATCCAATTGCCCGCATCTGTTGATCCGCATGACCATGCTACGTACAACATCAAAAACCACTGGCCGGATGGCCCTCCGGATTTCAGGTTGCCCTTTGCTCTCCGCTGCTTAAATTATTTGAACGTACTTAAAATAAAAACACCTAATTTTATTCGGTTGTCATCATTTATTAGCGTGACAAATAGAAATTTGCAAGCCATAATAGAGAAATGGGTATCAGAGGTCATGTTTCTTTTAGAATTTAATGAAGTATCTTTTCTTATAATTCTCTCTGAATATTTTTCCTTATCAAGTCTTATTTGAGTTTATGGATTTCGTTGTTTTGGAATATTATTGCAGAGAAGCTTGCCTGGCCTATGCAGAGGCTGCAAGGGAATTGTTATTTAAGTTGCTAGAATTAATAGCACGGAGCCTTGGCTTACCTGGCAACCGGCTGAATGAATATTTCAAAGACGATATAAGCGCTATGCGGTTGAATTGTTACCCGGCATGCCCGTCCCCTGAGCTGGCACTGGGCGTGGGAAGGCACAAGGACGGCGGTGCTCTTACCCTTCTTTACCAAGACGAAGTGGGTGGACTGGAGGTGAAGTGCAAGGGCAATGGTCAGTGGGTACCGGCTCAACCTATCCCTGGCTCTTTCGTTGTCAATGTTGGAGACTGCATACAGGTAATTGTTTCTTATAGTTACTAAATTATTTTGTTGTGAGCAAAACTGGGCTCTGATTTCAACTCCCAACCGGGAATAGTAGGCATGCTGATGTTCTTTCATTCGAATCTGTGCCATGTTTAATAAATTCTAAGGCCGTTTAATACATGCAATAGACCTACGTACATGTAATTGTTGCCTGCTATATTAAACGATAGACTGATTCCTTGAATGGCATGGCAGGTGTGGAGCAATGACAGGTACGAGAGCGTAGAACATAGAGTGGTGGTGAATGATAGACGAAGACGCTTCTCCATTCCGTTTTTCCTCAGTCCTTCCCACTATGTGATGATGAAGCCTCTGGAGGAGTTGGTGAGTGAGGAGAATCCTCCCAAGTATAGGGAATATAATTGGGGAAAGTTTTCAAAGCGCAGGAAGGATAGCAATTTTAAAAACTTGGGAGTTGAGAATCTTCAAATATACCACTTCAGAATCAGAATCTGACTGGTATGAGATTAGCGGTGTGGGATTACTTAGTGCCAAAGAGCAAAAATGTCTTAAACAGAAGTTGCTACTAATGAGTAAATCTCATAGATGTACATATTATAAATATGGTAAAAGAAAATCTTTATATGTATAAATCATGGTGTGCAGAAAGATTGCATCTCTAAAATATATCTTTTATGAAATGTTATTATATCAGCATTCAAAAGCTGATTCTTCGTTGTGTAGGCGATAATTTGAACACCTCATGAAGGTTTGAAGTGCTAAAAAATTGTCTTGATGGTGATTTAAATTGACTACGAAGGTTTGAAATGCCCTGTTATGTTTGCGTGCCTTTCACCTCTATGTGTCGGGTCTTGGAGAGTTCGTGTATGTATTATATATATTTCCCAATCTTTATTGATAGATTTATTATGATATAAATTTTTAAAGCAAGTTCAATTTATTTATTTTTAGAGTGATTTTCTTTTGTAAATAAATTTGGGTTGTGGAGGAGATTGGTAGAGTCTATCAATTATTATAATTTTCAAAATTAGTGTTTGGGTTTATTAGATAGATTTTTAAGGTTGTTAATAAATAAGCTATTTCTCAAAGATTGTTATTTTTTAAAGAATAAAAAAGATAATGGTTTGATAAAGAGTGAATATTTCTGATTTAAGGATAGCAAGATGTTATATGTTATGATATACATGGATAGATTGTGAGGACTTAATCTTACATTGCCTTTGGCACTTTTTAGCATATACATAGGTAAGGCATGCCACCTATCTAGCATGATCCACAATCATTTTCTCCCTCATGTTAGCATAGTAATGAACCACTCTTTCATGGAAGACATTTAGCTCTATGGTTTCTTTTTTGTTGTGTCATCTCTTTATGGCCCTAGATCATGTCTTAGTGGTCAAGATGTTTTCAACTTCCACTAGACATGGCAAGGGAAAGAGAGTTTCAATTAGTGATACCATCGTAAATATTTAGTGGTGAAAAATATTGGAAAATTTAATAATATAAAATAATAAGAGATGAATAATTTGGATCATAGGGCCTAGGTCATCTATCTATGGTAGTTAACCAAAACAAATGGATGGTGCTCCATCTATTAGAATTTAGGAGGTAATGACTAAACTTCTCTTAGAACCTAGTCAATTTCTCATGTTATTATAGAAGATATGATGCATCAAGTTTAATATTTCTTTGATTATTACTTGAACCATTTCCATTGCTTTAAGGTAATGAAAAATAAAATCCATAATAGATTAGAGGAGATTGCTAAGGCTATAAAGGTGGACATATTTCTTGGTACTTTTGTTGTGGACACACAATGTTGTAAAGAAGAGGATGAAGGTGATTTTGTGGAAATTCATAATCAAAATGTGATTAAATGATAATTTGTAACTTGAATATGGTGGGGTCTAATCAAGGTGTATGTAATTTTCCATGACTCCAAATATTTATCTATTAATTAACTTGGGTTTGTCTTAAAAAATTAAAACTCTTTTTTTCTAGTTCAAATTTTATGTAGACAAGTGATGGGAGTAGCCATGGTAATTTTCTTAGCCTTTCATCTATTTTTTGGTCTTTTTAAGTACCACAAGCACATGTCTCTAGTGTATAAAGGAAATATGATATATAGTAAGCTTGATATAGAATGGTTGCTCTCTAGATCTAGTTTTTATCTTAGGAACTACTTGGGGACCTAGATATTTGTTCATGTAATTTCCTTAAGGTCTCAATACTAGAGGCTTAACATTCCTTTCCTAGACTAAATGTGGTGAGCTCCTTGATACCAAAATCTAAGTGAAACTGCTCTTTTTTGTCACTCCAAAGTGCCTTACTTAGGTTTATAACAAATTAAAAATATAATTAAGGGAATTTTAATTCCAATTTGTTTGATAATTTATTTTTTCAATGAAATTTACCAATAAAAAATATTTTAAAATATTTTTTTATTTTATAATATGGAAGTTAAATTGTTTTTCTTACTAAAATGAGATTAAATGATATTATTCATGGTGAAAACAAAGAAATGGTGATATTATTTACCATAAATAAATGAAAAATTTAAAGGTAAATGAACCATAATAAATGAATAAAAATGACATAAATTTCTAGATTCATACCCTCTTAAATTCATAGTTTTATAATTAATTTACTTTTACTTTCCTAATTCAATCAATATATTTTAATGCTATTAATTTTATATTTTTAATATTTTTTCAAACATAGTGGAAGGGGGGAAGATAAGAGAATATCTCCAAACAACTTTCTCTATATTAGAGTTTCATTAAAAATATGAGATCCAAGAATCTTAAAACAACTATCAACCCAAGAGGTGAATTGAATCAAGATTAAGGGACCTTGAAATATTTCCTTTACACATGGACAAGGTGGTGGGCTAGATGTTAACTTGGGGAGAAGCAATTAGGCTAATGAACAAACTCTAGTCCTAAATCTAATACATGAAATGCATGAATTAAACACAAAACAGAGAGAATCTGTGACTTTTCTGGGAAAATAAGAAGGCAAGGATATTGTGCACCTAGTGAAATCAAAATTTTATGTGAAGCTGACAAGGACTCATTCACCACCAAAGGTGGATGGGTCTTGGTAGGCCTGTTCCAGAGATTTTGAATTGAAAACATAAGCTTGTAATGCTTGTGATCTATTGCCTCTCAACCCCTAACAGGGACTCATTCACCACTAAAGGTGAATGGGTCTTCTTAGGCTCTTCCAAGAATCTTTGAATCTGGGTTTCAACTTCCAAGTCTCCTCTTCTCCTTTGCACCTCGAAATTCCTATTTCTGAATCAGGATCTACGAATAACCTGAAAAAAAAATTGGTTTTTGTTGGTGGATAGGGGCTTGCCTTAGTCAAGCCCCTTGATGGTAATTAAACCTTTGATGATGAAATAAAATCTGAAACATGCAATAATGTGTGTGATCCTAATCTTAAGTGTTTCTAAGACTAAGATCTATGAGAATGTAAAGGAAATTCTACCCAATTATGTTAGGATAAAATCCTTGAATGCAATATAAACAATGTGAAAGACTCACTAAAGGAGATGTCTAATCTCTTTAATGAATCATAAATCTAAAAATACCTCTTAAAGGCTAAAAATAGGATGATCCTAGAAGATGGAATCACTTTTTAGTGTAATTAATTATTTATTACACTAGCATAAGTTAACTTAGGTCTTTTATTTATTTAATTAAGTCCTAGGTTTTATTATTAGATAAATCATAAATAATGGGATAATTACCCTTTCCATGTATTTAGGAGATAACATTCCTTCTAGAAGATGAGTTATCTTTTCTAGAACTTATCTCTATCAGTTCATCATTCCCTACTTGTAGTTAGTTAGGGTTTACATGTTTTTACATGTTGTTAGATCAAGGCACATGGCAACATCATAATGCATCATGTATTTCACTCTTACCTATATAATCAAGGCACATGTACATTTGGATTGTCATTCATGGGGGTTTTCCTCTCTATAATGTGTGTTGACTATCATAATGATTGTCTTCTTTAATCTACTTTAATATCAGTTAATGAAAGTTCATATATTTATGATTGACAAGAACAACATAGCATGGCATAACTATTTGAAGCCTTAAATAACTACGACATATTTGTGATCAAAACTCCATTCAACAAGGATGGTTTGTTCCAGTCAATCTACACATCAAACAAACTAGAATTTATTGAATTATGTTCTGATAGTTAAAATAAATTTGAGACCCCCACTGAATTAGAGTGTTTGAATTGGTTTTGATCTAAAGTTTTTGGAGCTTCATGCATTAGCCTTGGAAAAGTTCCAAGATCAAATCCTTCTAAATTCGTTCTTAGAGAGTTTGTTCGTTGTATGTCCTAGTTGTTGATTTTTGCAGCAACTCATCAAAAGGTAAACACTCGTTTTATAATATCCCGTGATGGTGACAAAATAAATTAAGGATTTTCATGTAAAACAAATAAACACTTTGTTTCTTGAGTAAGATCTTAAAAAAAAATCATGAATTAAAAGACTCTTCACCCCTGCCTTTTTCCTTAGTAGTGAACTCCATATTCTTTGTTGTATTTCATCAACAAGGTCCATACTATTGGTTTTAGTAGAATCATATGTCTAGTGGCATTCAAGAATAAAACAATAACCTAACTACCACTGCCATTCCTGATTAAAAGCTAACTGCCACTATCATTCCAGATTTGGAAGCAACCTAACCTCCATATAAAAGAATTGAATCTCTAGGTGACTAACCTTGACCCAGAAGAAATGGTTTATGTTTCTTTCAATATTAGCATAGGGGAAACACAAGCAATACTATGGCTCTTGATTTTATCTGAGCAGTACCACATAATAAACTAACTTGCAACATAGTTTTATTGATTTTGGTGCATAGATATTGCATAGAAAAGAAACACAATCATCTCTTGGCGAAGGTAAACTACCCTCAACATGTCTTGTAAGCATCGTGGGTCTAAAACTGTCCTTGAATCAATTTTTTTCTATAAATGTGGCACTTTCCAAAATGCCCTATAGACCACTTCTCTTTATTTTTTGTGCATACTCTACTCATTCATAGTGTTTATTCACTTGGTCATGGACATAACACTTTGAAATCACTATTATCATTGCCTTCCAACCTTTGTAGTTGTTATCTACTGTATTATCACATTTGAGTTGCTATTAATAAACTGGTATGTGGAAAATGTTAGTCATATCTTTTACCTATTGTCATGTGTTCCCTTTTTCCCTTTAAAAAACTCTTCTAAATTTTGGATATATTTCTCCTTCACATCACAATAGAGAAAAATCACAAATGAAACATACAATATCATGGAAAATTCCTCTTCCTTGTATGAGGACTATCATCATAAGTTTTTTTATATTTTCTACTTGATTTAACCCTTATATTCATGCATTCTTGATTATTTGAAAACTAGAATCCGAGCCCATTTACTCTAACCATTAGAAGCTCATTTGGTGATTGGATGGTCCATCCCATTGAAGGACATTATTTTTATGCATGACTCAAAGATGCACGACACTATAGATAAAGCCCCTTTTCCTTTTTAAAGATTCATTTTGACTGCCTATGAAATATCATGAACTTTATCTCAACAGACTCTAAAGGGCTACCATACACAGTCAATCTTATTGTATGCATGACATGACCTAATATATAAGTGTTTTTATTTGGGATTATCTTTTCACCATCCCCCGGTACTACCCTTTCTCAAATGTGAGCTCTATTACACTATGTGGCCTCTATCTTTCCTCTCATGAATTAGCTTACACATGGACTATCCTTTGAGACCTTTTTCATAGGACTAACCTTTCATATGACTACCCTATGCAACAATAAGTGACAACGAGCAATATTACCATACATAGTGACTATCATATGTAGATTTTTTTATGGTCATTCTACTTTACCATTGTGTATTATCAATGAAGATTAATCATGATCTTTGTTAATCAAATTCCATTCACTTTCAACCTATGCCCTTTGCTTCATTCAAAATTTCCTTTTTTTTCTCATAATGTTGTCTTCAAGAGAATTTTACCCCTATATCTCCTTTAGGCCTATGATAGACCTATCCATTTACTAAAAAATTAAAACTCCTTTAGGTGTCTATCTCTTTTTTCCTTGAGGATTGGTATTTTATCATTTTAAATGAGCTCTTAAAAGTTTTCTACAATATTTTTACAAACTTAAACCTCTATTTTTCTTCTTAAGGATGGTTTTAACCCTACATCAAGATATATGCATTTGATACTTGTACATCTATTTTTCATGGTTTTATAAAAGAACAACCCACAAAACCTAGATTTCTCATCCACCCAAAAAATATTTGAAGAGTTTTAAACCTTAAACATAATAAGGGATATTGGACATGATATGAGGATAGAGATGCATCTTCCAATGTGCCCTAAGTTTACTCAAAACTATGAGTCATGGGACTATATCTTCATAGACTCTTTCAACGCCCCTTTGTCCTCTTCAAATTGCTACAACGTTGTAAAGATCTTACATTTTACAAGCTGCAATATGGTGAATCAAAATAGGAGGATACTCTTGCACCATACATGAAACTTCAATGCAACCAACAAAAACCCCTAGAAACTCTCTTCCCACATGGGTGAAAGAATAAGAGAAAACAAACTGATTTGTTTGTTTTTGTCCATCTTCCACTTTAGTGTTGGAAAAGTAATAATATTTTTTGACCTTTTCTCTCTTTTCTCCTTTTCTCTGCTGACTTAGCAAGCAATTAAAATTGCTCTTATAATTTTGGTTTTAACAACTATCAATGATAAAATATCAACAAGACTATAAAAAATGGATGATTAAATAATTTTGACTAACAACGAGATACAAGTGAATAGTGATTTTATTAATTAAATAATTTACGAGAAAATAAAAATTAAATAATTAATTAAATAAATAAAAATTTATTTAATCAATTATAAAAGAAATAATTGAATTATTAGATAATTGACTATATAAATTTTAGATGTCTACAATATGCAAATTTCAAACTTCAAAATCTTATCTTCAATGTTCACATTTCTGACCAACTTATCCAAAGTTAATATATATTGCGGGTAGATAACAATTTCAAGTGATTCACGGCTTAAACTTTATTCTGAGCAAGCTATTCTTGCTTTCTAGAGCTCGAATTATTTTGAATCATGACACAACTTAAAATGTCATTTTCTAGATTTTAAAATTTATTACATCGGCAACCCATCAAGCAACTTAACTACTGGTAAGGAACCCCTGATGCAACTCCAACGTAACTTTATGTCACCTCTTACGTCATAACCCACGAGGATATGCTTCATTTCGATGTATTCGTTTCTTGCCCAGATTCAATGTATGTAAAAACCTATACAATTGTTCTGCGCCCCACACCCTCCACAGCTTCTTTAATCGAAAGAGATCGACGGCAGAAACAAGAAATTAATAACAATGGGAGTGGGGGCGGCCGAAAACAGCGAAGCTCTGAAGTTCGAAGCGAGTTTTATTCAGAGCGAAGAGAATCGTCCCAACCGTTGCTCCGCTTCGTCTGACGATAATGTGAAAATCCCTGTGATAGATTTGGAAAAGAGCTCCGCAGAGGAGGTGGAAAAGGCGTGCAGAGAGTGGGGTTTCTTCCACCTCATCAACCATGGCTTTCCAGACCATCTTCTCCGCCGCATACAGTCCGCCTCAGCCGATTTCTTCTCGTTACCTCTGGAAGAAAAGAGACAAGTATCCAGGGATGCTGACAACCCCTTGGGCTACTTTAATACAGAGCTTACAAAAAATGTAAGGGATTGGAAAGAGGTTTTCGATTTCGTGCCGCGAGAGGAAATCGAATTGCCCGCATCTGATGATCCAGATGACCTCGCTACATACATCATCAAAAACCAGTGGCCCAACGGCCATCCGGATTTCAGGTAACTCTAAAATCACCTAATTTTGCTTGGTTGTCATTAGATATTAGAACGACAGAGAGAAATTGTCGGTAATACTGGAGAAATGGGTATCAAAGGTCATGTTTCTTTTTTAATTCAATGAAATGTTTTTTTTCTGTTAATTCTCTTACCGAATGTTTTTCCCTATCAAGCTCTAGTTGAGCTAATCTTTGCTCGGGGCCAGCGTTTTTCATTTATTTTCCAGCATTGTTTGCAGTATAGTTCTTAGTTTGGCCTCGTAGAATGATAGTTTCATATTCGATTTCTGTTTTCTTTGAAATTATTGCAGAGAAGCCTGCCTGACCTACGCGGAGGCTGCGAGGGAGGTGTCTTTTAGGGTGCTAGAATTAATAGCACGGAGCCTTGGCTTACCTGATACCCGCCTGAATGAGTATTTCAAGGATGATATAACTTTCCTGCGGCTGAATCGTTACCCTCCTTGCCCGGCCCCTGAGCTGGCTCTAGGCGTGGGCAGGCACAAGGATGCCGGTGCCCTCACCCTTCTTTACCAAGATGAGGTGGGTGGGCTGGAGGTCAAGCGCAAGGACAATGGTCAGTGGCTACCTGCTCAACCCGTGCCCAACTCCTTCGTTGTCAATGTTGGAGACTGCATACAGGTAATTGTTTCTTATATTCCCCTATATTTTCTCAATTAGTTGGGGACTCTAATCCCCTGTTTTCATGCAGCTGTTTAAGATGTTTTCTACTTAAATTTAAGCAGTTTAAGGAGTTGGACTGTTTCCATGCAAAAAATAATTGGAACAGGAAAAAGATAATTTGAAATTTTTTTAAGCAGCTACTGCTTAAGAATTGAAAATAAACTGTGAAAAAAAAAGGGATGTTGGAAATAAGCAGCAGCTGCATAATGTCAAAAATGTCACATGGCTTTACAGATTTCTTTTCCTCTTTTTTAATATTTGGTTTTTTTTTTTTTTCAATTTTTAATTATATAAATTATTATTAAATATTATAAATTCAAATTTAAGCTGGCTGCTTATTTTTAAGCAGCAAAATTAACTTTCATGGGGCCACCAGCTCCACAAATAAGTTAAGCAGTTTTTTAAATAAATTAAACGGTGACTGCTAACCAAAATAAGCTAAACAACAGAACAGAGACATGCCCTAATCTTACTCCTTGATTTGAACGCATATACAATCAGTGTCCTGTTGCCAATACGCCGGGTGTTTGCATTGGTCCCCTGTTTCCACATAAACAGGAGACGTGTTAAGAGGCTAGCGATTCAAACATGTGCCATGCTTATAAATTCCCATAGACACGCGTAACGTAATTGTTTCGTGTAATATTGTATGCTCTACTGATTCCATGAATGGCATGGCAGGTGTGGAGCAATGACAGGTACGAGAGCGTAGAGCACAGAGTGGCGGTGAATGGTAGCCGAAGACGCCTCTCCATTCCTTTTTTCTTGAATCCTTCACACTATGTGAATGTGAAGCCTCTGGAGGAGTTAGCGAGTGAAGAGAATCCTCCCAAGTACAGGGAATACAACTGGGGAAAGTTTTATAAGCGGAGGAAAGATGGCAATTTTAAAAACCTGGGAGTTGAGAATCTGCAAATCTACCACTTTAGAATCTGACTGGTACAAGACTAGTGACGTGGGATTACCCACTACCAAAGAACGAAAATTTCTTCAACGTAAGCTCTCATATGCATAATTTGTAAATATGGTGTTATAAAATGTTTACACGTATTAGTCATGGTGTACAGGAAGATTGCATCTTCATGCTATCTTCTATGGAATATTATTATATCTGCTCCTACAAGGTGATTATACAATGTGTTGATGATAATTTCAATGTGTTCTTTGCTATTTTCTATGGAATACTATTATATCTGCTCCTACAAGGTGATTATACAATGTGTTGATGATAATTTCAATGTGCTCTTTAAAGGTTTGAAATGCTGATTTCAATGTGTTCTTAAAGATTTGAAATGCTAGAATGGATTTGTGGGTCATTTGACTGTGCTTTCTAGAACGTCGTGAGTGCTGAATTTTGAGACACTACTAATAAATAAAGTCTCTTATATGCATAATTTGTAAATATAGTATGATATAATGCTTACATGTATTAGTGGTGTAGAGGAAGATTGCATCTTTATCTTCTATGGAATACTATTATATCTGCTCCTATAAGGTGATTATATGTTGTGTTGATGATAATTTCAATGTGTTCTTAAAGGTTTGAAATGCTAGAATGGATTTTTTTGGTCATTTGAATGCCCTCTAGAAGGTTTTGAGTGCTGAATTTTGACTTTACTGATGAATAAAGTCTTTCATATGCAGAATTTGTAATTACAATATGATAAAATGTTTACATATATAAGAAGATTGCATCTTCACGTTATCTTCTATGGAATACTATTATATTTCTCCTACAAGGTGATTAAAACCTAAAGGTAGGCTTCAAGTCGAATTTCAAATTCTTTTCGAAAGTTATTTATAATTTTCAAATGAGTTTAGTTAATTATTTGTAATGGTAAAAATATGTTTTTCTAGATTTGTGTTTTGGTAATGTCTTGATGTATTGATGTACTTATAAATGGTATATTTTTGTGTATAGTTGGATCTACATACCTAGCTTCACTTGCACTTAGTCCAATTATGGCTTATTCAAATATTTATAGGAACACAATATCAATTCAATTGACTTGTTTGTTTGATTATATTCATTAATTCAGATCCTAATCCATAATCCTAAATTGGTTTACTTACTTAGGTTGTGTTTGCAAGTGTGAGGGCACTCTTAAATGCATGATCTTAATCTTTTAAATTGTAAAAGAAAATTCAAGTATTTAGCTGACTACTTCCATTTTACAATTTGGTCTTATGAGGCTAAAATTGAAATGGTCTTATGAGGCTAAAATTGAAAAAATATCTGTAATTTAATGTTATTTCCTCACCCTTGCAAACTTGACCCTTTTTATTGCCAAATCAATCAAATATTTAGTTGGCTAGTTGTAACAAACTACACCTTCTTACAAAGAGTTACCATGACTTATTCACCAAACAGTAAATAACTAAAAACATAGATGAAAAGAGGTACAATTTTTTTTCTTTAAATATGGAACATGCTCCTGTATAACTGTTACCATAAGGATATAACAAAGAATTTACACAATCTTTTCTAACTAAAAAGAACAAACAATTATCACTTATGTATTTCAATGAAATGATTGCATCTATTTAAGCTAAAACAATAACTTATAGGATTAAGGTCAAAGATCTCGCATCTAAATTCTTTTTGTCTTCCAAGATTTGTCATGTCATCTGCAAGAGGGAGAGCATCACCCAGGTGCTTTACCTCCAACCATGGACTTAAGTGGTCCCTCGCGCACCTTCCTAGTTAGAAGTTGCCCTACCCTTCAACAAAGGGATTAGTCGATAACCCTCTTAGTTTTGCCATTTGAGCTCTGGTGTTGTGCCCTACTTAACTAATGTTGTCGCACATCTATGGATACCCTACAACTATGTATGACATCTCTGACTAACTAAGTTTTTGGGTCACAGTGAACTGACTAGTGCATGCAGAGACAAATGCACTCACTATGGCCATAGTATTTGTATCATAGATACATTCACTGCTAAGAGAGGAGTCATTTTTTCACCCACCCTACTCGACTTGGAATACCTTTCATGACCTAGGGTATACTAGAACTAACTATTCCACCCCACTAAACAATCATAAAGAATTTATAACATGACATAACTTGTCTTTCCAAACATAACTCAACTGAGTTGACAAAAGGTTGTACCTTTCTTGAACCCCTGCATTACTTAGCATAATTATTAGGTATTGGCAACTACCCCTTGTTTGAAAGCCCTTACTAATTCGGTAAACGACTAGGATATTATCTAACCTGATTACCCATGTTACATTCTCGTAACTTCTTGGGACTTGGTAACTCCCACCTATCTAGGTTTTTAATATAATCCATGAGAGTATATGATCTCCCTCTCTATGCTAACATAATTATTGTTGATGACGTACTTACATCGATTGGTTTCACACAGTCACAAACTAAAGGTACCAATAAAGTGTTCAATCATGTATAACAAATTATTTACCTTAAGCTGAAGATTCCTTCTTCTTAATATAGTCTTGAAGGTTCAATATTTTAGCTTTGTTATAGAGCCCTTCCTCATAAAGAGAAGATTCACTAGGTGAATAACTCATCTGGATTGTAGGTTATTTTTGACTCTAACACTCGAGTTACTTCTACGTAACTGCCTGGGTCTTGGCTACAACCACTTGCTTGAGTCTTAACCCTAAACCTTGAAAACGCATACTCTCGAGTTATAAGCTTTAAACAAATCATTACACATAATGATATCTTCTTGACCTTCTTGGTCACAGTGTAGTGCAAATATTACATAGAAAAATGCTACATGGAATAGGTTAAACTCCATCAAGAATATAACTTCCTTTAGATTGTAGGTCCTTCATGCACTTCAATGAAATCTTGTTAACTAAGACTAGACACAATTGTAGACCAATTGGTCCCATCTTACAATCAATTTGCATAATATAAGTGCTTACTCACCAAGTTAAGATTTAACTGGTTTGGTTAAATTCCTTGGGCATTGAATTACCTTGCTACGTATCTGCAACATCTAGGGTCTAGGTTGCTGCCTCTAATTCAATCCCTAACATGAAGCAAAAGGTTTCTCCCTTTTCACCTATTCTTAGGCTTCTTAGCTATATAGATGACACTATGTAATCATCATAGCTTACAAATGGTAATAAAGGAGTTTCTGACGTCACAACATGCAAGCATAGTGATAGTAATATTTAATCAAAATATGGGATTACGACCTCTTACTCCAGTTTTCAATCTAATTACCAAGTTCACAAAATCTCATAAATAATTATAGGGTTTCATGATATACATATATTATTGTGAAGGTGATCATCTGACCTTCCTGGTCATATTATAGTGTAAGGGATCATAACAAACCCCCTTGTTGAGGATTGTATCCCATTAAAGAACATTTCTTGACCTCAAGATTTAGTCTTTCTTGACTCTTAGAGAGGTCTTGCTTAAAAAGATTCTAATTAAATTATAATTTTCTTCAACACAAGTTCATGAACAATAATACAGGATTAGCTAATATAGTAAATGGTTAAGCATTTGGATGAAGGTTTGGCATTGATTGCGTTCTTCTACCAACTCAAACTCAGAGCCAACTAATCTTTGGCTTGAATATCTAACAAAAAAACTATGATTCAACTTTCACTCAATGAAAGTTTCTCAAATGAAAAATAATTATATAAATCTATTATTTGCATTCCTTTTTAACTTACCCATTAAGAAAGTAGAGAAACATATTCTCTCAAAAATGAAAAAAGACTCTCCAATTTCAAATGATAGGTTTCAACTTTAACGCAACTATTTCAGCAAAAATAAGAGAGTTTAAATGGAAGATTATCCAAATATCCCTTTCCATTAAACTCTAAGGCTTTTGTTTCTGCTTGTATGATAAAGAAGATGAGGACAATACTTTCCTGCATAGTCAGTATAACAGAATGAGTTTGCATTCACTCAGCCCCCAAGCTCGTAGCTCCCAAGAATTCTCCAGCTTCTTGAAACATATTTTAGATGTAGCTCTATTAACTCTCTTCCCAACTTTGCATAGCTATTACTAGCTCATAACCACGTTTCTTCTTCACCATAACAATCTTCATCATATGACCAATGTTAAACAATCAATACAATTCCTCCTTATTTAACTGCGTTGGTCTATATGCTTGATTAAGCATATATGTCACGGGGGAAAATCCCGTTAATATTGTCGCTTGTATCCTTATGTACTTTCCCCCCGAACTGAGGCTCCTCCATCCCTCTTCTCCCCCGCGGGTGCCACCCGATAACCTTTTCAAGGTTAAAAGAACAAAATCATTTTTAGCAAAACCGTTCTCCAAACGGTTTCACCCCCCATATCGCTTCCTATTTTCACAAGATTGTCGTGACTAAGGTTAAGGATAGAAACATTTTAAGAATTCAGTTCTTTTAGATATCACTCCCCCTGATTGCCTATCCTAAGACGGAGGTAAGAAAAACGTTAAAAAAAATTGTCAAGGAAGTTATATAATCTCTCCAAAGATATTACCCATGTCGTCCAAGAATGGCTCATAAAGATAAAAGCAAGAAATGGTTTCAAATTAGTTTTCGCAGTTGGTTCCAAAACCCTCCACGTTACCACACATTTCCACCAATTCTTAATAGTTGTCAAGTAACGTTAAAGACTGATAACATGCCTACCTCCACGTGAGTATACCCACCGCCTTGGTTGGTCATAGGAACATTTTGAATAATAACAAGTTAGTTATAAGAGTTAGACTATGTTGCGGCCAACAATGGTCCAAAAGAGCATTTGAAAGATATTAATTTTGTGCCACTATAATGTTATAGGACATGGGGATAGCAAAGACTACAATATTATTTAAATTAAACAAATATAAAAATTGGTATATTTATGCTGATTTCATTATAACCAAAAGTGGCCCTAAGTGTCTTACATGGTTTTTTTGAAGCATCTTCAAATAATAAACCTCAGTCGCTTTAAGAATTACTATGTCGTGGTCATTTAAGACTTAAGTAGTATTTGGATGATATTAAAACTTTTGCCACCTACAACTTATCAGGTCATGGTTATATCCAGAATTCATATATCTATTCCTATATATTCACGTATATAATAACCAAGAAAATTACATTAAACCCAAATATTGCCATAACAAACACAACAAAAGGTCGTGTGTAATTACCTTGGGTTGACTTGTCTCTAGTATGCTAAGGACACCCTAGACATTATAACCTTAGGTTTACGAAATCAATACCCGACCATAGTAGAGCTCAGATGGCATTTTATTTTGAAGATTCCTAACTTCACCCTTCTCCGAGGTGATACTCCCCCTCTCTTTCTAGAGGTGCTCCAATCATTCCTACATTTCCACTCATAAAAACAAATGGTAGTTAGCCAAAAACCATTGCATCAAGATCATATCATAGCATTTCATTAATCATTTGCTTTTAAGAAATAGAATCATCTCATAGCATTTCATCGAATTCATAGTATCAAGCAACAATCATCATTCTATTGAAAGCAATAACATAACATTGCATAATACCATCATAATAAATAACTTCCAAGGTTTCATAATCTCATGATTCATCAGAATAATTACCATAAAGTAAAAAGTAATTTTAGGGGTCTAAGGTGGAGTGTAACACTAGCCTCATCTTGCACTTTGGTCTTAAGTTGACTTTACGCAAATATTCACAATTTAGTGTTTTTTATGTATATAAAAATATATTCATTGCACTCATTTAAAGAGTTCCAATGCTAAGCCCAGAGAACAAGAGAATCAAGTTATTCTAACAACCATTTGCACTTATATTCAATACAAAAAATAAGAAAATAATATGATTATTCTAAAATGCATGCACATGTTTGAAGTTTTCTATCTATCAAGGTATTTTTAAATACTACTAGCTATACTAAAAACATTGAGAGTTGTATTAGACATTATTTCCATTTAGTAGTCTAATTTTCACTTCACAAGATAAAACGCTAGAATATCTCAATTATGGAATGACTTTGTAAGCATGAACGCAGTCCAAATCAGTGATGATTATTTGAAACAAGGAATAAATGAATATTTTTATTTTGATCCACATTAATGATAATTTAAGAAACCTACAAATCATAAGGAACATCATTCTTTTGTTAGCATTGATTTAACATGTATTATTCAATCACATAGCTAGTCATTCTCTCTTCATTAATTATGATTTATGACATGATTGTACCTACTACTTAATATTATCTCATTTAATCCATTCTATTTCACTCTAAAAAAAACTAATTAATCTTGGTTAATTAGTACTTGATTGTTGTATTTAATTTTTTAATTTAGATTACCCGCTAAAGAAAGATAGGATCACCATTTTTCCATTTCATTATTGTCAACAACCTACAATAAATTCAACAAGCCTATTAATATTTATGAAAAGGATTTGGATATAAATATGTACATACAATATTACTATTTTCACTATGTAGAAGTGTATAGGCTATTAGTGATAACTTTAAGAAAGCACCCTAAAAACTATATATGGTCCTAGAAAATCTTAGCCCATTAAATTAATTCTTATTGGGAATCATACCTTGTTTAGGGGAAAATTTAATTTTTGTGGCATATTTGTACATGTTTACCAATAATGTTATTATTTTTGGTAAATTATAGATGGTTAAAAAGTTAAATTACTTTATTTGTCAAATTATAATTCAGTTTGAAAAATAAAACAATTTCTTAGGAAAATTATTGAGTAGTTTAAAAAATTGCATAATGTGGATGGAAAAATTATTCTAATGGTAATAATTAAGGATTAAGGTTTTGGTTAATTGTCAATTAGATATATGATGATTAATTGCTTTAGTTGCATTATGGGATGAAGTGTTGACACACCTACATTTTGAGTTAAAACTTCTAGAATATGCTTATTGAAGAGACAAGTGGAAACGATTAAATAGAATTTATTAAGCCTTATGATATTTGTACAATATTAATACATTATTAATTTAACACCCTTTACTGATTTTAGTGATTGAATTTAATGCGAGATCATTAATTCTCACACATGTGAGAATGATATGTTAAATCTTAAAAGGATAAAGACTAATTTTTATGGTAAAATCTTAGTTTTATTAAAATGTGTACCAATTAATTAACAACAATAGATGTTTTATTCTATTCTTGGAGATAAATTGTATATATTATACTTTTAGGAAGTATGTCATAAATTTTAGCATTATCCATCGAATTTGTTCAATTCAAGGGTTGTAGCTTGTCGATATTTAAGAATAGCTATGACTTGTCCCATAAATTTTCTCATTGATTTGTTAAGGCTTATGTGAAATGGTGGCATAGTGTAAAAATTGTAGTTATAAAATAAGTACTATTAATGGAATGTGTATGCTAATAGGTATCTAAATTTACACACCTTTTCTAGGAAGAACAATATTGTAAATAAACATAATTATTTTACTTTCATTGAAAAAAAAAGCAATATACATAGGATAGAGACCAAGGGTTTCAAGTATGTTGATAGCTTAGTGCAAGATCATGAGGGTCCAAACTAGGCCCCTAAGTGGCAATGAAAATTTAGAAAAATAAAGTTAGGAAACTTGACATAAAATTTTGAATAGGTTAAAAACATAATTTAAAAAATATGTAAGAAAAAAATTTGTAGAAAATTGAATGTAGTTTCTAGGCTACTAGTCCTATTTTGGAAAAAAGTAAATATATTTTGTGAAAATTTGCAATTTCAATGCAGTAGTACTAAATTTTCAGGAAAAAGATAAAAAGTAGGTGTATGTCATACCAACCTAAGTACAAGAAAAAAAAATTCTACAACTTTCAATATAAGTAGACGACACATGCTCGAATGTGTCGTATTTTTTTTATAATTTTTTTACAAGTAAATAATTAGTTATGATTTTTTTACTAGAAAATTTCAAAATTATTAAAACGTGTTTGTCTGACCACCATAACTTGGTCAAAAATTTATGAGATTCATTTTTTTATCCTATAGTATGAGAAACATAGAATGTGATGCATCTTTTATATTCAAAAAATGTGAAATAGTTTGAAAATTATTGAAGTTTTTCAATCAACATATCAATTAGGACTTTAGTTGTAATGTATGTAGAAAATCAATTATAATTATTTGTTAAATTCAAAATAAGACATATCTTATATTGGTGGAAAGCTGACAATTTATTCAATAAACCCTTTCTGTTTCATCAAATTCGAAATAAAAAAAATTGTCAACCACAAGGGTGAACTTTAGAAAGCTAAGGAAATTTTGTATTTACACGGTTTTTCAGTTGATTTTCTAGGTATGGCAATCCCAAGCCAAATCCCGAGCCTATAGATTTTGTTAGGAAAAATAGATATCTATTTGAAATAGATATATGTTTGTAATGAATATCTATTATGTGCATTATTTATAGTAATTTGTATTATTATTAATAATACATAATTTATATACAATATATTAATATATACTAGGGTGATCCCACAATGCAAATTTACAATTTCTGGGAGATTCTAATTTTTGTTGAAATCACATATATTTAGAAAATATAATGATTTAATCCTTAAAAAGTTTCATTGGAAAGATTCCAATTGAAGAGAGTTTGATCATACCAACTTAGATCAAACCCCCTTGGATAGAACCCCGCTAGTTTTAAACCATACCTATAATGAAATCTCCTTTACACCTATCAAAATGCTGATAAAAAACCACTTTTGATTTACCTTTTGGGGGATCAAATGAATTCATTTATAATTTATTTTTTGTAATTATGAAGTCCTTATTATAAGCTTCCCAAAAAGTATAATTTTAAATAAATTTAATTTTATTATTATATTTATTTTTTATTTCTTGTGAATGTAGGTTTTTCATCAAAAATCAAGCTCTTTGTTCTGCACATGTGGAAAAATAGAAGATTATAATTTTTTTTTGAAAAATATCAGTGCACTAGATATTGAAATCCTTGATCCAACAAAAAAAAATTGAATTTCAATACATACAAAAAAAATTGTGTTATACAGTCCACCTATGTCTGAATTGTAATTGGTTTGACTTTGAAACTTGATCAAGGAAAAAAAATCAATAAAACACTATGAAACCAATTGGAAGCACTGGATATCATTGTTACAAATCTAAATTTGAAAAAAATAGAATTTTATCCATCATGGAAAAAATTTTATGTGTTATACGGTGAGCGTCACTCCTTAAAAATGGTGTTTACTGAAAAAACTAGTTTTTGAAGGAGATGGAAAAAGAAGTGCAATCTGATTCCAAAAATTTTGAAAAAAAAAAATTTAGAATCTACAGACGAAATTTCACAAATCACTAGTTTGCATCATCTTCAAAATCCTCATGGTTTAGTTGCTATAGGTGTCCGAAAGTGAAGATTTAGTTAGAAAAAATCAATTCAGTGTCCAGTTTGGCCAAAAATTGTATACCCGTATTGTGGGATCACCCACTATATATTAATATATTATATATTATCATATAGAGGGAGGGAGAGACTTGAGAGCGAGAGAGGGAGAGAGAGTTAGATCTAGGTAAGGTGGGAGGGAGAGACCTGAGAGAGAGGAAGATAAAGTTATCTAGGCTAGGGTGGGAGAGAGAGACCTGAGAGAGAGAGTGGGGGGATTTGAGAGGGATAGAGGGAGGGATAAACCTAAGAGGGAAGGATTGAGAGAGTTTTTTAGGTATGGTGGGAGGGATAGAGGGAGCAAGAAACCTAAGAGAGAGAGCGTGTGAGGGATAGATGGAGGAGGAGACATGAGAGACAGGGGGTTGGAGGGATAGAGGGAGGGAGATACCTGAGAGAGAGGGAGATTCAAATAGTTAGGGTGGGAGGGAGATACTTGAGAGAGACAGGGGGTTTGGAGGGAGGGAGGGAGCATCCTGAGAGAGAGAGAGAGGGAGGAGAGAGTTGTCTAGGGCACCTGGGAGGGATAGAGGGAGGAGAGACCAGAGAGAGAGAGAGAGAGAGAGAGAGAGAGAGAGAGAGATACCTGAGAGGGAGGGGGAGAGAGATGAGAGAGAGAGAGACTTGAGAGGGAGAGATAGTTATCTAGAGGTGTGGGAGGGAGAGAGCTGAGAGAGTTAGGGGGTTGGAGGGATAGAGGGAGGGAGCATCCTGAGAGATACAGAGAAAGGAGAGAGAGAGGGAGAGAAAGAGGGAGTGGGAGAGACTTGAGAGAGAGTAGAGAGGCCTGAGAGAGAGAGAGAGAGAGAGAGAGAGAGAGAGAGAGAGAGAGAGAGAGAGAGAGAGAGAGAGAGAGAGAGAGAGAGGCCTGAGAGAGAGAGAGAGAGAGATTTTTCATGGTTTGGCCTTGGTTACTTGGAAGGGCTTTAGGTTCAATCATGTGGTTTCATCTATGATAGGAGGCTCAATCATGGGTTGATGCATGTTGCTAAGGGGTAATTCTACTATGTTCTTTTCCTTAAACTTTTAATGGGATTTGAAAAAGAAATCTTCACGAGACCTAATAGGTTCCATAGGTTTGGGTCAAAAGAAATCCAATGAAAAATTCCCATGAGAAGACACAGGATTAAAGCCACTATGGTGCAGAGTAAGGATCTCATTGCCAAATGGAAATTTTAAGAATTTATACACTACCAACAGGATGGAATCTATGAAGCGTAGCCATGGGTAACCAAGCTTCACACAGAATTTTTCTGACGATGGGATGATGATGAATGAGACATTCAATTTTTTCGGTCCATCTTGTAAAGGAAGAGTGATTGAATCTATTGTAGGGAAAGCAAAACCATTGTACATTTTTATCCATGCTTTCGGTTGTTCATAAGAATCTTGGTAAATTTCATGCACAAATCTAGTAATTCTTCAGTGATCACATTCTTTACATACACGATATCAATTAATATCTCATTATTAGTCTTGTCATTGATTCATCTAACAATGTAAAGAGGACCATCGGGTGCATGTATAATTATGTCATTTTGTGAGAAAGCAATGTCAAGGGGCATTTTGGTTTGGCCAAGTTACGAGGTTGCACATCAATGAAGCCAACCATGCATTCTAAGTCTTCCACATTGTCATTTATATTGTCATTATCTGTATCTTCAAGCTTGCCAACATTCATCACATCATTCTTGGCATCATTATCTTTCACAAAAGAGATATTATGATTTGGCATGCGATTGGTAAAGATTTGCAAATTTTAGTTGGGTGGGGCAACATACTTATTTCATTGATCATTAACACCACCAATCTGGATGTGATTAGAATCAATGAGGTCTTGCACAATATGTTTAAGACACTTACATTGTTCTGTATAGTGTCCATTTTGTAGGTGATAATGGTAAAATGCATTCGAGTTAAAGTTTGGAGGTAAGGGCTTAGTTGTATTAATGGCTCTAACAAGAGGTAAGGTAACTAAGTTTTTTCTTATAAGTTGCAACATGATGGAGTGAAGGGTATCGGGTAAAGGGGTAATTGTCTACTCCTCTCCCTAAATGGATATGGATTTGTCATTTTTATAGCATCCACTTGGGTGTTAACATGCTGATTTGTTTGAGGTTTGTTTATTTACAGAAAGCCCTTATTTTTTTCTTGAAAGGTTGGAAATTGTTTTGGCGTATGACTTCAGATTTCTCAAGAGGGTTAGAAGGAGTTTTTGCTTCACGATGATTAACCAAATTTTGATAATCATGAAGGGTCATGCACAAGTATGCAAAGGAGAGAAACTTCAACATATCAAGTTTAGCTTGAATATTGGTATGCAAATTTATGATGAGCATTCTTTGAAGGTCGGAATTAGGGATCTTAATGTTCATTTGTGAGTAAAGCAATTGGTATTGTGCTATGAAATCAGTGACCTTGTCATCTTTTTTTTGTTTACATTGCATTAAATCAGCTAAGGTCATCTTGGGACCCATGTGCACTTGGAAATGGTTAAGAAAGGAATCAACAAGTTCATTGAATTAACAAATTGAGTTATTTGGTAAAGAACAAAACCACTTCAAGGCAGTGTCTTTTAAGGATCTAGGGAAAAGTTAGCCAAGAGTTTATCCTAAAAAATGAAGTCGCTACATAAGACTATGTATGTCGAGACATGGTTACTAGGGTCTCCTTTCCCACCATACTTCTTAAATCTAGGAATCTCAATGCCTTGAGGAATTTGTGCTCTCAATATCTCCAAGGACAAAGGGTTTCTTTCTACATATTGTGAAGGTTGGCCATTTTGACTTTGGCTCAATGTAGCAATTTCTTGTTTGAGGGATGAAACATTTTGTAAGATTTGGTTAAGGATGAGATCATTATTTGTGTTGTGAGATGGAGGTGAATAAGGTGGAGGTGTGTATGTATTCAAAGGGCACTTGTGAATTGTAAGTTTGTGAGGGGAGACGGATTAGGAAATATGAGATTTGAATGCACAAAGCTAAAGGAATTCCCAGTGGAAATGTACCTAAGGCAGTATTCACATTGCTAGTGGGTTATTTTGTTGTTGTAACAGTTGGATTAGTGTATGTAGGAATAGAGGTCATAGTTGTTGAAGGAGGAATTAGATTTCCACCTTGACTTTGATTGTACCCCAAAGTTTGAGAAAAATTAGCTATTGTAGGAACATGTTTATCAATAATGTGAGCTAGGCTATTGTTGTGCGATTTTTGCACACACGCCCCGTTGAAGGCAAGAACCCTCTTTTTTTTTGCATCTCTACGTCTTGGCTTTGCCAATTTTTAGTTTTTCTCTTCTTCGGAGGTTATTTTCGGATTAATTCCATACTTGATTTGATGAAGGCTATATTTTGAGGCATCTTGAGGATCTGGGAGAAATCCACCTGCCTTGGATTTTGGAAATGGGGATTTTGAAGTGAATTTTCAATGTTATATGTAAATATTTTTTGTACCCATTGATAGAGGACGAAAAATTAGGTGGGGTTGCTTTTTGAATTTTTTGAAAATTCCTTCTAGAAAAAAAGTTATGGGGTTTAGGGGATTTTGACCTACCATGGATTTCGAAAAATTCTAGGTACCTCGGATTTTCATTGAGGATTAAACATGGGAAAATTCTAGGTACTTCGAATTTTCCATGAGGATTGAACTTGAGAGAATTCTAGGTACCTTAGATTTTCCATAAGGATTAAACATGGGAAAATTCTAGGTACCTTGGATTTTTCGGAGAACTAAACTTGGGAAAATCCTAGCCCTAACAGATTTTTTCGAAATCCACGCCAGATCAAAATTCTCGAAATTTCCATTTTCAGATAATCCAAGGTCAATCAAAAATCTTAAAATTTTATAAAAATGGAAAATTTTCTTGAAATTTTAAAATGTTCTCGAAAATTAAAAAATTCTTGAAATGGATTTTTTTTTTCGAAAAATAAGAATTCCAAAAATGGAAAGTTTTCTTAAAAGGTTAAAATTATATTCAAGTTTAATTTGGATGTTTTATGGATGGGATTTTTTAACATGTGAGATACTAATGATTATATATGTTTTTCAAGATTAAATAAATTAAGAGGAGACTTGCATATGGATTCGTAACAAAAAGAAAATTTGGAAGAGTTCAACTCATATATTAAATGTGGGGCCTACATAAGAATCTATGCCACAGTTGTGCCAGCTAGGAAGATGTCTGGAAGGTTCATGATCACATGTGAAGCTGTTTTATTTCCCCAATCAAATTTTTTATCAAGATCGAGGTGGTGGATTTCTTTTTTCTCATTGCTCTATAATGTAACTACTTGAATGTAATTGGATGATGATGTACACATTTGTAAAACCCTAATGTAACTTCTTGATGCTTCTAGAGGATTGATCTCAACCCTTGGATTGATTTAATCCTAGCCTTTCATCGTAAAATATAAAATCTATAAAAGGCCTTTGCCTTCTCATTTGTAAGAGGTTAGAATTAGGTTAGAAGCTAAGGTTAGAAAAGCCAGAATTGGCTAAGTTAGGAGAAGTCAATAGCTATAGGAGAGGAGAGAGTAGGAAGACTATTATGTAAATGTTGGAGAAGATAATGCAAATAGGTTGTTGATTTGGAAAACATTGTGTTATGTTTCAAAAGTTCTATGATTTCTTGTTCTTGATTCTTAGTGTTAGATGTTAGATTTCAGTTCTTGTGCAATGATGGTGAGATGTGAATGATGTTTGATCGATCTCTGGTCCATACTTTTAGCAATTTGTTGATTGTAAATTGTTGTGTAAAGTTAGTTTGGGCCCTATTTTGTGTTAAGTTCAACTGTGAATGCTTGTTTACATTGTGCTAGTTATTGGGTATATAGATGAATGTTCATAGTTTGAAAAACCTCTGATTTCATTAGAAGATTGCACCATTTCTGTGTAGTTGCAAGCTTTTCATTGATCAAGCAGAGTTTGGTTTTATTGGGGATCTGTCCATTTGCAGCTTTCATCATTCTTGTGATTGATCTTAGGATTTAGTTTTGGAATCCTTTTCTCTCAAACCCTTATCTCTTTTGATCTTTCTTTAAATATGGGTTAGTATTAGGATTGAAAGCATCACCACATTGCTACATTTGATGATAAATACACTTCCAACATTGTTATTTGTAAGGCCCCTTGTGATTACTAGCATTTTCACATTATCTCTAAGTTTTTTTATTGCATTGTCAAGACCTGACATTAGAGACCTTGGGGTTATATTTTGAGGCTTGCTGATAGAGATTTACCTTTCAAGAGAGATAGGATATCATATTCTGTCTGAGTTGTTGTTGTGCAAAAAACACCATCAACAGTTATGAACAATATTTATTCCTTGTTCATTATCACACATTTTCTTCATGTTATCTATGAGAGGAATTGCAGTTGCAACAATGTATTCAGAACTCATAATTTTTTGCAATTTTTTATAAATCTTTGTCCATTTGTCTTAGTTCTTCTTGAGGAACATTACCAACCATTGTGTCAACATCAGTCACATTGGTTGTGGGTAGGGTGGTCATGGGAAATGAGGTATCAAAGGTATGGTCCATAGTGGATTGACTAGTATTAACACTATGAGTGAAAGAGTTGGAAAACTCAAGATCCACAGCAAGTGTAGTAGTGCAAGATGGCATGAGTCTCGAACTACGTCTCACTATAGTATTAGTAATTGGAAACTAGGTTGTGGAGCTCATCCAAGCTTGACCAAACCAAAGGTGCACCCAAAATGGAGAATAGTCACTAGATAAATGTAATCAAACACCATAGAATATGAAGTGCAACACAAATATGTAAAAGAGATAGAAATTTTTAGATTTTAAACAAGATAATTTACTGATTATGCTATGCAAAAACTTGAAAATGATGTTTTTTAATTCCAATTTTGATTTTCAAACAATGCACTCAATTTGACCAATTAAACCTAATGCAAATAATGACAATTTTTTCTTATTTCTGAAACTAAAATCCACATTTAAAAGTAGATCAAAATAAGACAAATAGAGACAAATCGCTACCCAAAAGTTTGAAATAACACCTATACAAAGATAGATTCACCCTAGGGCGAATGGGTCTTAGCATAGGGGTTACAAAAATTTAAATTTGAGTTCAAATCTTGTAGCTAGGGTTTCCTGTTTCAGACTATAAACTATACTTTTAGTGGCTGATTTTTCTAGATTTTGATGTCTAAATGCAGGTGTTTTAAATGACAAGTGATGAACAATATGACACTTTTTGAAATGAAATTTTGACTCAATTTTTTGAATATGAATGATTGAACATACACTATTATGCAAGTACTATGTAAAATTAATGTAATATGCATGCAAATTTTTGAATTTTTTAGATTTTAAAGGATGCAAAATGCAAACCTAAAACCCTAAATGATATGCAAACTGATAAAATGTTAATAACCCTAAATGAGATGCAAATTAATGCAATACAGTGCATACCAATATAAATCAAACTAGATCTAGGGTTTGAATGGACTCCAAATTTAGAAAGTTTATACTGCAAGAACATCAGGTTCACCAAAATGAAATGGAGGAAAATGTGGTTCACCAAAGATGGAATGGGTTGATGCACCTACACTTTCCTTCCTAGTTTTATTACAAAAAAGAGATCCCCTAGGGCAAGATTAGCTTTCAACCCTTAGGTGAGTCAACCTTGGTGGAGATCTTGTTGTTTTCCTTATGATCTAGGATGGGGTAAATTAGCCTGAAATGCACTTGTGGGAGATGAATAAAAAATACTAAATGAATATGATTATGTAATGTAACACATGAAACCTCTAAATTAAACCTTAATCTGACAAAATCCGTAAATAAATTGTAGATCTTAGAAGGACTTGATATTATGCACCTGTCACAAAAAAGGTTGTGTTGAGTGTCCTCCTAGGACCCATTCACCCAAGGGTGAATGGGTCTTGCTACAAGATTTGAAAAATTTATTGCACAGTCCTCTAGTCCTTTGTCTACACTTCCGATTCCTCTTGTTTTCATAGTCGAAAATTCAAAAATAAATTAAGAAAGTGAGTTTCTATGGCTTGATGACAATGTTGACAACTTTTGCAACGTTGATAGCTTTTGCAATTTTTCTCTTTCGATAGATCTTTATTATTTTTCAACGTAATATATGCAAAACACATAAGGGGGAGAAATTGTTTGTTTTCGCTGAATGGGGGTTTTCCTTGGTCAAACCCTATTTTGGTAATTAAACCTTGATTTGAAACAATAAATCATGAAAGGAATGATGAATGAAAAAGTGCTATGTTGCAACTCACCAAAACCTTGATTTGAAACCCTTGAATGTTTGAAACTTATTACATCTCTCCAAGGTCTTGACCTTGCATGAAATTTCTTGATTGATGATGTGAACTTGATGCTTGGAATTTTGATTTGAATGCTTGAAACCTACATCACAATGTTAGCTCCAAAAACATGCATGATGCTTGACAAATTTGACATGATGCTTGAGATCTTGAATGATGCAAAAAATGCTTAAGAAATCTACTCTTGAACACCTTTGACAATAATCTTAGCTCTTGTGAAATTTGAATTAATGCTCTCTTGAAAATCTAAGATTTGAATTGATAAAAAGACCTTGTTTTTATAGAAAATTTTCTAATTTCCTAAAAATTAAACATTACAAGCCAAAATTTGAATTTGAATTTGAGATCATAAAAGGGCCGCCAAAAACATATTTAAAAATTGAATTAAGAAAATAAAGAGGACCCATTCACCCAAGGGCGCAAATGGGTCTTGACCTAAATTGCCAGGACCTATTCATTTTGGGGTGTTAAAACTGATAATTGCATTGATTAAATCATGGTTCCCCTTTCAAAAATTGCAATTGTTTAGGCTTGTAGATGAAAAATAGGGCCAATTAGGGGCTTAATTAAGTCCAATTAATTATGGGACCCAAACATAGTGTGAAAATGTAAAGGAGTACATTTGCTAACACAACAAATAGTAAAAGATTGGTAGGTGCTTCTAACAAATGTGCTATTTCACATACTAAGTTGCAAAGCAACTAGAAGGATATTCATAATTGTGTAGAGGAAGAAAAAGTGTTTCAATTTTGCTTGAAATGGCCTATTTCTACCAAGAGCATAAAAGACCAAATGGACTCAATTGAGTCTTAGATTGCTAAGGGCTTTGAATTTTATGGTCTAATGAAAGATGCAGATGGAACAACAAGGATAGAAATTAAAAATCTGCATGGACAATTTTTCCATCTACGGGAGCAGAAAGAAAATATAATAATGCAATACAATTAGCTCAGAGACCTAGTAAGTGCAAGGCTTACTTCTCTTACTAAAATTTTGGCTGATATAAAGAAGATGCTACAAAAATATACAATACCCAGCTCTCTAGAAGAAGGTGAAGAACTCCATATAAATCTTGAGAAATAGTGTGGGAAAATTACCTTTGCTAAGAAATTATGGAATTATGGGAGACAAAAAAGAGGGATCTAGAGCCACACCTTGCAAAATTGAAGTTTTATTGGAGAAGAGATGAGTATAGGAGTGAAGCGGTAAGGGGGAGTTATTTCCATGTACATATAGATATATATATTCAAAGAGGGGGGTGATCCCACAATAGTGGTTTACACTTTTTGGGACATCCTGATTTTTGTTGAAATCACATATTTTTAGAAAATATAATTATTTAATCCTTGAAAAGTTCCATTTGAAGGATTCCAATTGAAGAGTGTTTGATCAAACCACCTTAGATAAAACCCCCTTGAATAGAACCCCGCTAGTTTAAACCATACCTATAACCAAGTCTCCTTTACACCTATCAAAATGCTAATAAAAAACCACTTTTGATTTACTTTTTTGGGGATCAAATGAATTCATTTAAAATTTATTTTTTGTAAGTATGTAGTCCTTATTATAAGCTTCTCAAAAAGTATAATTTTAAATATATTTAATTTGATTATTATATTTATTTTTTATTTTTTGTGAATGTAGGTTTTCCACCAAAAATCAAGCTCTATGTTCTGCACATATGGAAAAATAGTAGATTATCAAAAAAAAATCTAAAAAATATGTTCCGGTTAGGTATTGATGTCCTTGATCTAGTAAAAAAAAATTGAATTTCGTTACATACAAAAAAGTAGTCTTCCTATGTCTAAATTATAATTGATTTGACTTCAAAACTTGATTAATAAAAAAATATTTAATAAAACACTATGAAATGAAATGAGCATTCTAGATATTGTAGTTACAAAGCTAAATTCGAAAAAAATTGAATTTTATCCTTCATAGAAAAAAAAAGTTATGTTGTTTACGGTGAGCATCACTCTTTAAAAATGGTCTTTACTGATAAAAACTAGTTTTCGAAGGAGATGGAAAAAGAAATGCAATATGATTCAAAAAAAAAATTTAAAAATTATATTTAGAATCTATAGACAAAATCTCACAAATCACTAGTTTGCATAATCTTCAAATTCCTCATGGTTTAGCAGCTATAGGTTCCCGAAAGTGAAGATTTAGTTAAAAAATATAGTTCAATGTCCAGTTTGGCCAAAAATTATAAACTAGTATTGTTGGTTCACCCAAGGAGAATAATAGAAAGCTTAATAGATTGATATTAGGGTATGTGGAGGATCATCATGGAAAAAACAGGCCCTTAAGTGGCGAAAAAATTCAAAAAAATCAGAGTTAGGCAATTTGACGTAAAAATTTGAAATAAGTTATGTATATTATTTCAAAAATATGTAAGAATAGAATTTGTATAAAATTGAATGTAGTTTCTAAACTACTAGTTTTATTTAAAATAATAATCTATTTGGTGAAAATTTGAAATTTCAATGCAATAACACTTAAATTTCAGGGAAAAAATAAGAAGTAGGTGTCTGTCTGACCACCCTAATCACAATAAAATGATAATATTTTTTTATAATATTTTAGATAGAATTAGAGAACTCATGTCCCTATGTGATGCATATTTTTTGTAATTTTTTCTAAGTAAATAATTATTTATGAATTATTTATTACAAATTTTTAAAAATATAAAAACTCGTATGTCTGACCACCTTAACTTGGTCAAAACTTCATGAAATTCATTTTTTTTTAATCCTATAGTATGCGAAGCATAGAATGTGATGCATGTTTCAGATTCAAAAAATGTGATACCATTTGAAAGTTATAGATATTTTTCAATCAGCCTATCAATCAGGACTTTAGTCGTAATTCAAATGGAAAATGAATAATAATTATTTATTAAATTCAAAGTAAAGCATAATTTATATTGGGGCGGGTACATGGAGATGGATAGCCAATTTATGGACAACTTTTTTAAAAAGTTTTGAAAACCCATAACGTGAGCGCGATATAATGTGAGTGCGTTATAACACGCTCGTATTATGGTTTGTTGTTCCAAGCCTGAGGCTCGGCCACAACGATCCAATAACATGAGCGTGTTATAATGTGCTCGTGCTATGACTGATTAAAAGAAAAAAAAAAGGCAAATCAAATTCATTTTTGCATTCGATTGTGTTTTTTCTCTTTCGCACGGCCAAAACCCCCATTTTCCGCACTCACGTTCTGGGAGGAGGTATTTTGAAAAATTATTCATCAACGGTTGCTATTTCATCATGAGGATGCTGCCACATCGATGAGGAGGTGTGAGAGGTAAGGATTGTTTGTTTTTTGTTTTGAATTTGTTAGTTTTAGGTTGTTTTTTATATTTATTTTTTGAATTTGTAGGAGATGTTAATCAATCTGCAAACCTTCGTCAAAATCCTCAAGAAGCACAACAACATCAAGAGGAACAAAATCCTGGACAAGCACAACAACAACAACAACAATAAAAAACTCCACAAGTTAATCAACCAGAACCTCAATCTCCTCCACCAGTCCCTCGACACCCTCCTGGCAGTCAACAAAACTTAATGAGTGAAATAGAGAACAATAAAAAACAAATTGAGGATTTAATCAGGAGGTTGAACGATCCAAATGGTTCAACCATGGAAAGAATGACCCTAGGAACTTCATTGAAAGAAATGTTAAAACATGTAGATTCAATCAACAAACAATTAACTGGTTTGCAGGATAGGAGGCAGGTGGTTAGGGCTTTTTACCAACATAAATTATCATATAAAGAGGTAAAAGAATTAAAAATTATAAAAGGTGATTTGTATGCATTATTCACTCACCCACGGTCAAATGCAAATCTCTCCCTCAATGTGAAGAGGTTTCCTATTCATTGGTGCCACCACCAAGAGATTAGGAAATACTTTTGGGATAGGTGGTACATGGTTTTTGATGACCCACCATCCAACAATTGTGAAGTCTCATAGTATTTCCTCAGGAAAATATACGTTGAGTTCATCTTGAACAAAATCCCAAATTATTTTGATATGAGAGACTTCCAGGGGAGAGGTGGGGGGTCGGCACAAGATAGACCCGGTGCACAGTCGGATCCTATGCGGCAAGCGACACGACCTCTCGCTAGGTTGCCTCATGAGCACATCGTCATCCCTTCCATCGCGAAGGAGAGTGCCAACGTAGAGACTTTGTAGGCCATCAGCTCTTTGACGCAGAGTGTCATCCAACATCCTAGCCCTCTTGTGCAGCGCCATCGAGGGGAGTCTTCGACAGGAGGGCTTCGATCCCATGTGTGTCAATCATGTAAGGCGACTTGTTCATATAACCCCACCGACACTCAAGAGGCTGTTGCGTAGGATCCGTCTATAGCTATGGAAATGGAGAGGGAAAATAACATTTTGCATGACGCATATGGAATTGATACTCAGGTAAAAGTTAGCATGTTCATTGAATTTAATTTATTAAATTTTGATTTTGAAATGCAATATTAACTAATTTAGTTTTATGATTTTAATAAACTTGCAGGGTCACAGTGTTGATACTGGATACACCAACCCTACACCTACTTATTTATGCAGTACACCTATCGGTGGGTTATGTAACTAGTAAACAATTATAAATTTATTACATGTTAATAGCATTGTTTTACGAATGGTATTTTAATATGTGATTTTGGATGTTGAATAGGCTAATATTGGAGGTTTTGAGGGAACACCTCCCGGTGCCAGTGGATTTAGTTAAACCTTCACACATGTAATAGAATAAAGAGTTTAACTAATGAATTGTACTTAATAGATTTGTGTAGTTTATATTCATATCGTTGATTACGTTGCATTACACATCATTCAAAATCAAAGCATTACTTTACTTCCTTTTCTATGCTACCACATTTTTCATACATGTCTACCAAAGCATTTTATCAAACAGTTTGTTTCCTCACTGCTATGGCTAAAAGCTTAAAAAAGGTGATTTCCAACAAACTATGGATGCTTGGAAAAAATATATCAAAGCATAATAGTAAGCAATGGCATAGACAAGGTAGTTAGTAGTTTGAAAAAATGCCTCAAAGAATTGTGGTCTCATGGTGATGGAATGCCATTCCATCACCATGAGACCACATTTCTTCAAGGCATTTCTTCAAATAGCTCACCACCTTTTCTATGATACCACATTTTTCATACATGTGTACCAAAGCATTTTATCAAACTACTCACTTCCTTGCTGCTATGGCTAAAAGCCTAAAATAGGTGCTTTCCAACAAACTATGGATGTTCTATCAAAGCATAATAGTAAGCAATAATACCATAGAGAACGCAATGAACTATTTGAAAAAATGCCTGAAAGAAATGCAGTCTTATGGTGATGGAATGTCATGACGTGCATTTGTTTGTAATGGCATTCCATCACCATGAGACCCCATTTCTTTGAGGCATTTTTTCAAATAGTTCACTTCCTTCTCTATACCACCACAGTTATTGTACATGTCTACGAAAGCATTTTATCAAACAGTTCACCAGCTTGCTGCTATGGGTAAAAGCCAAAAAAAAATGTGCTTTCGAACAAGATAACTATAGGGCAAATAGTAAGCATTATTGATGCAAGAGCATCAATCAAACACCATCAATTCATCTAAGTACTTCTGACCCAACAACAACTGAGAGGATCAATTTCACAATTCCATCAAAAATTCATTTTCCATTCAACAAAAACTATCAATTTCATTGAGCTAACAAGGTTGTCAACAAGCCAACTCATCAAACCAGCAACCAATTAACTATACCAAATCAATTTAAACTCTGAAACAATCCACAACTCACACTACTCACCAAATTCCCATTCTTGACAAATTGAATCTCAAGGAAAAAAGACCACTACTCTCTCAATCTCTCTTTTACCTATTACCAGACCTTTAAATTACTATAATCCTCATATTTAGATTGAAAACAAACTAGTTTACATTCACAAAACTTCAAACCAACAGATTGCATAACACTGCAGTCCAGACTCCATTCTTGCACATAGGAAGCAACCTTGCTTAATCTCCCAAAGATAACATATTTTCCTTCAAACCCTTTCCAAACACTTAGAAACCATTTACAACATCAATAAAGAAGATTTAAATACAACTCTAACATTTAAACCATTGTTTTCATCAAATTCACCATTTTAGCAACCAAAACACCTTAAACCTTCTAGGTCATCAAACCCTTATATTAGGTGATTACTCTTTTGGTTTATTTGTGTCAACATAAAATCATCACATATTTTGAGACCCATTTCAGTCCCTTAAAACATACTTCAAAAGCAACAATACTTATTTTTGGAACAAACATCAAAAAGTTGGATTGAACACTGAAATGAGCTTCCAATTAGGCCAAAATAACAAAGGAGGTATCCTTAAATCATTACCTAATCACCAATTGACTTGAAACAGTCTTAGTCCATGTCACAAAACTTAGGATTTCATCATTTTTAAGGATTGACAGGCTCATTTAAATGTTGCCCCATAAAACCCTAATTTTATGCTCAAAGTAAGCCCTACAAATGAGGGTTTATTGGATAATTGCCATATTCCATACCTCCTGCCACTTGGAAAATGCCTCAAAATCCTTTGAATAGGTCTTCTTATGCTTTATAATTCATCTCTCAGCCTCTTAGAATACACTTTCATCAAATGTTCACTTGTAGCCATCAAATTCTTGAAGGAAAACTCTGTATTTTCTCTTGGAGTAACAATCAAACTAAAATATCTTGCATTCTCTTTTATCCCTGCACAAATCAACATAAAGAAAACTTAAAACAACCTATCTACGTCTACTCCACCAATCTACAAGGCCTAGCTTGGTGGATTAGAGGTCATTTACTCAATAGACTCTCAAAACCTCAATATTGAGGATAACAAACCGAGTTCAAGAAATTTGACTCAAACAAGGAATATATTCATTAGCTTCTCCTCAAAATGGATGTAAGTTAAAGCTAACTCTCTATACTACTTGAAAAAATGAAATACAAGACCCAAAACTATTGTACGGACTATGCAACTGGAGAAACAATGAAGGAAAAGTCTGAAATTTAAAAACAGGGAGCTTTATTTAGTAATATCTCTTCAAGAATACAATTGATTGATTTTTGCTTGACCTTTACAAGCCTTTTAAATAATTTTCCTTGCCTTTTTAACTTCCTTCACTGATCACATCTTTTCTTTTTCCCTCATGACTCTTGATCTTCTATTTTTTTGCTTTTTGTTGCATTTACAATTTTGGCAACTTTTAACATTTTCCAAATCTTGCTTTTTCCCATCTTTTACATCTCTGACATTTTTCAACTCTTGATATTTTGACTTCCTAGAACCTATTTGAGACTTTTAAATACATCAAATACATTTACATTTGAAAGTTCAAGTTTATACAAATTTTCCTTTTGGATGTATTTTGAGGACAAGGTGTTCCTGCACCAATGATAGTCATAAATATATAGTTTAATAAGTACTAAGAATTTTTTTATTATCCCATACATTATAAGTCATGATGTGGATCGCTATTGTAGTTTTTGTGATTGAATAATTTGTTATTTTATTTTTGGTTGTTGCAAGCAAAAACACCTCTGAATGTGACGAGGGCAATGGAGATCAGTGTTTCATCTACTATAGAATCCTTGATGGCTCTAACAGGGGAGGTATGACGAAAATTACTAAATTTCAATTTACATTCATTGTCATAGATGTTAGTTCTAGTGAAGAAGCAAACCATTATTGATTCGTGGTTTAATTTCTATTTGGATGGTTTATACAAGGCTTCAACACGCCTCAACCTGGGTGTGCGAATATTTGCCTCGTGGAGAGTGATCATTAGATGGTTGTAAGTGATTATTTTGTTAAATATATCATCTTTTATAACGTAATTTCTATATATTAATGTCTTTACTTCTTATTGTAACAGTTAAAACTTCATGAAGAACTAAACACTAGGAGGAGGAGCAGCAAGAGCACTCCTTGAGCGCAACATAAATTAGTGACAAATGTATCACCATCCAATCGAAAAGAAAAGGGAAAGAGTTTATTTTGAGAGCATGGAGAGCAATGACTTTTGATTCCAGAGCCTTTTGTTGTATGCCTACATGGAAGTTTTGTACATATTTTGTATAGGATATGTTTGGCATTGTATGCCTATATGGCATTCTCGTAAGCCTATATGGCTATTTTGTACCTATATTTCATAATTATATCAACATATATTGATGTATGCCTGCATGGCTATTTGGTTTATACAAAATTTTTTTATCGATGGTGTCCATATTTGCATTCTAAATTCATGGTTCAATAGATATGAGTTACGTGTATTCAAGTGTATACTTTACAACTTACATGTATACTTTGTGACTTACATGTGTTCCAATGTATACTTTGCAACTTACGTGTTTTCATGCGTATACCTTGTATTCGTGCATATACTTTATATTAATTTGTGTATATTATGTATTCGTGTGTATACTTCAAGGCTTACACATTTTTGAGTGCTTGTGCTTCCCTTATTCACATGTACATGCTTGACTTATTCACGTGTATACTTATTTATTGGTTAGCCCTAGCATTGATCATTGTTGTCCTTTATGGTTTGCCTTTAATATTAATTGATTGATGCTAAACAACCTTATGTAAAAGAAAAAAACACATTTTTAATTGGTATTGCATGAAATGATTCATAAAAAGATTTCAAAAAGTATCCTTGATATTACAAAAAGATATGTGTTTATAAACTTCAATTGTGCAGTCACCCTTTGGTTCTTTCAAAGAAAAATCTACCTATGTCACTATTACACTACACGGGTAAACCAGATTTTGTATTATGGAGCTATATTAAGCTACCACTCTCAAAACCAATGTAACAATGATACAAAATAATGTTTGAGACTGCAAGAAGACATAAAAATGGCTAGTGTAGTAAACAAATTCTTATGATTTCTAAAGAATGTTGATAACTCTACTCAGTTGGCTTCTTTTTTCAAAATCATACAAATTGAACCCTGGCATCAATAGACTATGTATATCAAGCTACCACAATTCAAGTTTCAACGATGAATATTTATCATGCATGTTTTAAATGAAATTCAATTTTATGGTGGTTTTGTTGTTTATATGATGTTATGTGATATTCTAATCCTATTTCATGCTTCTAGGTTGCATATATATATATATATATATAATTTTTTTTTACATGTTTTTTGTACTAATGAACCCAAAACGAACCAAACCCCCCTCCAAAAAATTTTGGCTGAGCCGGCGCACTGAACCCCCGAACCTAAATCCGAACCTCATACAACCTCAAAACCTCTTCCAAAACTCTTCATTCTTCTTGCACAAACTTAATTGACCACCAAATTATGTTGCCCCCTGACTTTACCCACTTTTACTCCCTCAAACCTCTCTTTTTCATTGAAAACCCCTCTTTTCCCAACTAGGGCATCATGCCATAACATAATTTTGACCTCCCCTATGCTTGAAGACATTTTGAACACATCAAAATCCACAACCTCACTCTATTTACAACCTGTTCTAACTTATTCTCAAGCAATTTCTTCTTTTCACCTCTTCTAGCCTTGCTTTTAAGGCCTAAATTTTGAATTTTCAACAGGGGCAGCATTAGCAACCTCTTCCAATGCCTTTACCAATCATATTTTGTTATTCCTACCCCTATCCTACTTACATCAGGCCCATTCCACCGAGACAAAGCCTGAACAATAGGTGGAATGGCCTATCTCAACATATTACACTCAAACCCTTGTATGAGCAAGTTTTAGACCTGTTTCATAAATCTACTTCTAAGTTGCTTGGAACTTAATAGAATTCCACAAGAATGGATTCTAATCAAAGCTAAAACCATTCTACAATAGATTCAGATCATCTTAGAGGAAACTAGTGTTGTACGGACCCGTACACAGGCTGGAAATGAAGAAAATACACAAAAATTAACAAAGAAATAGAGATATTTGATTGATATTCTCCTTCAAACTCTTCAAAAACCACTAACATCAAGTTTTCAATGATCATATGCTTTTTTTGTGGAAAACTCAGACTTATCAACTGTCATGTGTAGGTTTCTCTTTTTTATTGTTTTTCATGCCATCATAAGGGATCAAGTCGGTTGAGCGTAGCTTAGAGAAATTTCGTGTGTTTGGGTGCGAAAGAGGAACATGCCTAGCATAAACGTACCTATCGAGACACATTGGAGCAATTTTTTTGGTCACATGAATTTCAAAATGAAAGTTGCACTACTTTGCAACTTTACACTACTTGCATTTGACACTTTTTCCATCAAGTGAAAACTAGACACCACAGGAAAATGACTCTGAGATAACAAAAACCGAGAGAGGTTATTTTAGAGGGGCCCAATTTTATCCCGTAGGCTTAGACGAAGATTTCGTAAGCATCATGATTTTCGAGTAATAGCCCGTTAAAGATTGCTTCCCTTTTGCACTTTGGACCCTTAAGGGATCGATTTGGTTGAACATAGCTTAGAGAAATTCCATGTGTTTGGGTGAAAAAGAGGACCATGTATAGCATAAACGTACCCATTCAGACACGTTGGAACAGTCTATTTGGTCACACGAGTTGCAGAACGAAAGTTGCACCACTTTGCAACTTTCAACTACTTGCATTTGACAACTTTTTCTCCAAGTGAAAATTTGTCACCACGGGAAAATGCCTTCGAGATAGCAACAATCGAGAGAGTTTATTGTAGATGGGACCAACATGATCCCATAGGATCAAACGAGAAGTTTCTAATCGTCACGGTATCCAAGTAAGAGCATGCTTAAGTTTGTATCCATTTTGCACTTTGGACCTTTAAGGGATCGATCTGATTGAACGTAGCTCGGAGCGATTCGGTGTGTTTGGGTGTTAAAGAGGACCGTTCCTAACATAAAAATACCTATTCGGACGCGTTGGAATAGTCTATTTGGTCACACAAGCTACAGAATGAAAGTTGCACCACTTTGCAACTTTCAACTACTTGCATTTGACAACTTTTTCCCCAAATGAAAATTTGCCACCATGGGAAAATTCCTCTGAGATAGAAAAAACTGAGAGAGGTTATTGTAGAGGGGCCCAATGCAATCCCATAGGATAAGATGAGAATTTGCTAAGCATCACAGTATCTGAGTAACATCATTTTGAAGTTTGCAGTCATTTTGCACTTTGGACCCTTAACGGATCGATCTGGTTGAACGTAGCTCAGAGCGATTCTGCATGTTTGGGTGTGAAAGAGGACCATGCCTAGCATAAAAATACCTATTCAGATGCATTGGAATAGTCCGTTTGGTCACATGAGCTGCAGAACGAAATTTGCACCACTTTGTGACTTTCAACTACTTGCATTTGACAAGTTTTTCTCCAAGTGAAAATTCTCCACCATGGGAAAATGCCTCTGAGATAGAAAAAATCGAGAGAGGTTATTGTAGAGGGGCTGAATGCAATCCCATAGGATCATATGAGAATTTTTTAAGCATCATAGTATCCGAGTAAAATGTTGAATTTTGCAGCCATTTTGCACTTTGGACCCTTAAGGGATCGATCCGGTTGAACGTAGCTCAGAGCGATTCCTCGTGTTTGGGTGAAAAAGAGGACCATTCCTAGTGTAAACATACCTATTCGTATGCATTGAAACAATCCATTTTGTCACACGATCTATAGAACAAAAGTTGCACCACTTTGCAACTTTCAACTACTTGCATTTGACAACTTTTTTCCCAAATGAAAATTCGCCACCACAGGAAAATGCCTTTGAGATAGAAAAAATCAAGAGAGTTTATTGTAGAGGGGCCCAACACAATCTTGTAGGATCAGATGAGAATTTTTTAAGCATCATGGTATCTGAGTAACAACATGCTAAAGTTTGCAGCTATTTTGCACTTTGGACCCTTAAGGGATCGATCTGGTTGAACATAGCTCGGAGTGATTCCACGTGTTTGGGTGCAAAAGAGGACCATGCCTAGCATAAACATACCTATTAAGATGCATTGGAATAGTCCGTTTGGTCACATGAGTTGCAGAACGAAAGTTGCACCACTTTGCAACTTTGCATTGCTTGCATTTGACACTATTTTCATCAAATGAAAACTGGACACAATAGGAAAACCACTCTAAGATAACAAAAACCGAGAGAGGTTATTGTAGAGGGGCCCAACGTGATCTCTTGGGTTCACATGAATATTTTTTAAGCACCACGGTTTCTGAGTAATACCTTGTCAAAGATTGTTTCCTTTTTTCACTTTCGACCCTTAAGGGATCGAGTCGATTGAACGTAGATCAGAGCGATTGTGATCTCTTTTTTATGGAATTAGGTGTGCAGTAGACTTAACTCCATTTTAGTTTTGGTTTTGTTGGATTTCAAGTGATTTTGTGCATTTTAGAAGCTAATTACTGAGGGTCGATCTGTATACCTTGTTTTAAGGGTTTTGAGTGATTTAGTGAATCATGAAGGAATTGAATGGTTCTGAGTTTCTAATCAGGTTTATGCTATGTTACAACCTAATTTAAAATGTGCATTGAGAACCTAAGGTTATAATGATAAACAAACAATGATCAACATGGAATATGCAAAATAACAAAAATGAAAGCAAGCCATAATAAAATGAAAGAAAATGTGTAAAGAATTCACATACCTAAAAAACCAGAGCTTCAAATGGAGGAGTTCAACCTAATTATGTAGCCTTTGATCCTTTTTTCTTTAAACTCCTCAAAAATTTGACTTTTTAAAAATCTTGTTCCCCTCCAAACCTCAATTGTATATCACTTTTGAATGGAATTTAGACTTGAATTGATATTATATTCCTTTCAATGTGAAAACTCTGCTATTTCATGCAAAGGTGGTGGAAAGATCATGAAAAAGGTAGTGAAATGTGAAAAACATGCATGCACACTTCACAACATCATCACAAAGCTTCTTTTTATTGTCGCACGCACAGAACTAGGAGAATATGCAGAATGTGGGCCTTGACATCACAGGTATGTTAAGTTTTTTTACCATTTTTAGTGCAAGACAAAATGCGCTCGCATTATAACATGCTCACATTATAATGCGAGCACGTTATTTCTTGCTAGAATGGCCATATCTCTACTTCTTCAAAATGTGCTCGCTTTATGTGAAAGATGGTTTTTTTAATAGATTTATTTTCTCTCCCTTTGTCTATACCCTCTACCGTAATTCTATATCTCTCCCCTGTACCCTTATAGTAGAAGAGATAGAGGTGAGTGTGTGTGTGTGTGAGTGAGAGAGAGAGAGAGGTAGAGGGAGGGAGAGGAGAGATATATAGTGGAGAGGGAGGGGGGTTGAGGGTTTTAGAGTTTAAGGGCTCAGGGTTAAGGGTAGAGGGTTAAGGGATTAGGTTTAAGGGTGGAGGGTGTAGGGTTGAAAGAGAGAGAGAATGGGAGAAAGAGAGAGTGGGAGAGAGAGAGTTGTAAAAGAGAGAGTGGGAGAGAGAGAGAGAGAGAGTGGGAGATGGAGATAGAGAGGGAGGGAGACAGGGGGAGAGTGGGAGTGGGAGAGAGTGGGAGAGAGGGAGAGTGGGAGGGAGAGGGAGAGTGGAAGAGAGTGAGAGAAGGGGAAAAAGAGGGAGAGAGAGGGAGAGAGAGGGAGAGAGAGGGAGAGAGGGAGGGAGATGGACAGTGGGAGAAAGAGAGAGTGGGAGTGATTGAAAAATGAGAGAGAGACCTAAGAGAGGGAGAGGAGGTAGGGAGAGATTTGAGAGAGAGAGAGGGAGTGGGAGAGAGATAGAGGGTAGAGGGTTAAGAGTTAAGGGTTTAAGGGTTAAGGGTTTAAGGGCTAAGGGTTTAAAGGTTTAAGGGTTAAGGATAGAGAGGAGATAGATAGGAGTGTTTGAGAGAGAGAGAGAGATGGGGTAGGAGGGAGAGTCTCAACCCTTAAACCCTCTACCCTATAAACCCTTGAACACTCAACCCTAAACCCTAAACCCTCAACCCTCAACCCTTCAACCCTTCAACCCTAATATCTCAACCCCTATACCCTCTTAATACCTCAACCCTCAACCCTTAAACCCTAATCCCTCAACCCATATACCCTCTTCATCCCACAACCCTCAACCCTCAACCCTTAAAACCTAATCCCTCAACCCCTATACCCTATTAATCCCTCAACCCTCAACCCTCAACCCTTAAACCATAATACCTCAACCCCTATACCCTCTTAATCCCTCGACCCTCAACCCTCAAACCTTAAACCCTAATCCCTCAACCCCTATACCCTCTTAATACCTCAACCCTTAAACCCTATTCCCTCAACCCCTATACCCTCTACCCTATACATTGGACCCTCAACCCTAATCCCCTAACCCTATACCCTCAATTCTCTACCCTCAACCTTAAACCCTCAACCCTCAAACCCTCAAACCCTCTGCCCTCTACCCTCTACCCTATAAACCCTTAAACACTCAACCCTAAACCCTAAACCCTAAACCCTCAACTCTTAAACCCTATACCCTTAAACCCTCTACCCTCTACCCTCAATCCTCTACCCTCTACCCTCTACCCTCTACCCTCTACCCTAATCCCCCAACCCTTAATCCCTTAAACCCACTTAGTAAACACTCTACCCTAATCCCTCAACCCTCTTGACCCTTAATCCCTCAACACTTAAACCCTATTACCTCAACTCTTATACCCTCTACCCTATACATTGGACCCTCGACCCTAATCTCGTAACCTATACCTCAATCCTCTACCCTCAACCTTAAGCCCTCAACCCTTAAACTCTCAACCATGTATCCTCTACCTTATAAACCTTAAACACTCAAACCTAAACCCTTAAATCCTCTACGCTCTGCCTTCAATCTCACCCTCTACCCTCTACCCTAATCCCCCAACCCTTAAACCCCTAAACCCACTTAGTAAATTCTCTACCCTAATCCCTCAACCCTCTTGACCCTTAATCCCTCAGCCCCTACACCCTCTACCCTATACATTGGACTGCTCAACCTAATCCCCCAACCCTATACCCTCAATCCTCTACCCTCAACCCTAAACCCTCAACCCTTAAACTCTCAACCCTCTACCATCTGCCATATAAACCCTCAAACACTCAACCCTAAACCCTAAACCCTCAACCCTTAAGCCCTAATCCATTAAACCCTCTACCCTCTACCCTCTACCCTCAATTGTCTACCCTCTACCCTCAACCCTAATCCCTCAACCCTTAAACCCACTTATTAAACTCTCTACCCTAATCCCTCAACCCCTATACCCTCTACCATATACATTGGACCCTCAACCCTAATCCCCCCAACCCTATACCCTCAATCGTCCACCCTCAACCTTAAACCCTCAACCCTCCACCCTTAAACCCTCTACCCTCTACCCTATACATTAAACACCCAACCCTCAATTGTCAACCCTCAACCCTTAATCCCTCGAACCTTAACCCTCAAACCCTAAACCCTCAAACCCAATACCCTCTACCCTATACATTGGACTCTTAACCCCAATCCTTCAACCATATGTACCCTCAATCCTAATCCCTCAACCCTAATCCCTCAACCCTATACCCTCAACCCAATACCCTAATCCCTCAACCCTATAGGTCATCAACCTTATACCCTCTATTCTCAACCCTCTACCCTATACATTGGATCCTCAACCCTCATATATCTATGTCCCTCCCTCCTCTTCTCTCCTTCCCTCTATCCATCCATCCATCCCTCTCTACCCTAAGCCATCAAGCCTAAACCCTTAAACCCTTAAACACTCAACCCTAAACCCTCAACCCTCAACCCTTAAATCCTAAATGCTTAAACCCTCTACCCTCTACCCTCTACCCTCTACCCTAAACCCTAATCCCTCAACCCTTACACCATTAAATCCAAGAAAAATATCTACCCTAATCCCTAAACCCTCAACCCTTAATCCCTCAACCCTTAAACCCTTAACCCTCTACCCTTCAACCCTTAACCCTTAAACCCTAATCCTTCAACCCCTATAACCTCTACCCTATACATTGGACCCTAATCCCTCAACCCTATACCCTATACCCTCAATCCTCTAGCCTCAACCTTAAACCCTCAACCATCAACCCTCAACCCTCAACCCTTAAACCCTAAACCCTTAAACCCTTTACCCTCTACCCTATACATTAAATCCTCAACCTTCAATTCTCAACTCTCAACCCTTAATCCCTCAACCCTCAATCCTTAAACCCTCAACCCTCAACCCCTATACCCTATACCCTTTACATTGGACCCTCAACCTAATCCTTCAACCACATACCCTCAAACCTATACCCTAAACCCTCTAACCTCAACCCTAAACCCTTAACCCTAAACCCTTCAACCATAAACCCTTAAACCTTCTACCCTATACCCTCAACCCAATACCCTCTACCATCAACCCTAATCCCTCAACCCTCAACCCTTAAACCCTAATACCCTAGAAACCATAAACCCTATAGGTCCTCCACCCTAATCCCTCAACCCTATACCCTCAACCCCTATCACTTTCTCTTTATCTATACATCTCACCTCTCCCTCCCTCCCTCTCTCCTACCCTCTCTAATTGTCTCTATCTACCCTCTCCCTCTTTCTACGTACTTCTCATTCAATCAATCCCTAACACCCTCTCTCGCTCCCTCTATCCCTTCCACTCTCTCCCACTCCCTCTCTCTCCCTCTCTCTCATGTCTCTCCCTCCCACCCCCTATCTCTCTCAGGTATCTCCCTCTAGAAACCTACCTAGATAAATCTCCCTCTCTCTCTCTCCTCTCTCTATCTATCCCTCTCACCCTACCTAGATAAATTCCCTCTCACTCCACCCCACTCTTTCTCTACCTCTATCAGGTCACTCCCTCCCACACCCTCTCCCTCTCTCAGGTCTCTCACTCACACTCCCTCTCTCTCCTACTCCCTCTCTCTCACACTCCCTCTCACTACCATCTCTCAAGTCTCTCCCTCTCACCCCCCTCACACTCTCAAGTCTCTCCCTTTGGCACCCTACCTACATAACTCTCTCTTTCTCTTCATCTCTCTCTCCCCCCTCTCTCTCTCTCCCTCTCTCCCACCACCCTCTCTCTCTACCTCCCTCTATCCCTCTCACTCCAACCCCTTCTCTCCCACTCCCTCTCTCTTAAACTCTCACTTCCACCCCCTCTCCCTCTCTCCAAACTCTCTCTCTTAAAATTCTTCCCCCCTCTAAAGACATATGTAAATACATACATACAAGAATAATACATATGTACATAAAATCCTACATCCATACAAGCATACATACATACATTTTTAGATACAATCTTGCATACATATATGCATAGATACAATATACATGCATTGATACATACATGCATACATACATACATACATACAAGCATACATGTACATACAAACATACAAATATATCAACATGCATTCAATAGAGTGGAACTTAACATAAAGGAATACATAACACGAGTGCATTATAGTGCGCTCGCGTTATGTCTTGGTTGACATGTTTCCCGCAGAAGCAAAAAACCATGTCAAAACTGAGATATAACACAAGTGCGTTATAACGCACTCACTTTATGTCTTGCTTTGGGAATCCCCAATCCTTTGGACTGGTATTTTCCTTGGAATACCAACCCAAAGGATTGGAGGGCATTCCCAACAACTAGAGACATGTTTTTGCAAATGCTACAACATTTCACATAATCAAGTTCGTGCTCACCGTCAGGATTGCATGTGGTTCAATATCAAACAAATCGAACATCTGGGTAATGTTACGTTCTCTCTTAGCTATCCAACAATGTATTTTTTTTCACTTTCTAAAAATGTTAAGCCTTTCATCCATAATTTCTTTTGTCCATATGTCTCTTTTTTGGCAAAAAGCAGTGTTTGGTGTTTTTTCGTTATAAATTAACTGCTCATTGAAATTTCAAATAAATTACACTTTTAGAAACTAGACTCCATTCTACATTTAAAAATAAATAAAATCAATTATTTTCCAAAATTTGTAGGGGTAGCACGACCAAAATTCTATTTTTTAGGAAGTGTCCACTTCGAAAATTAGTAAAAAATCAAATATTCATTAAAAAATTATCAGAAAAATTGAAAAATTATGCATCAACTAAATACAGTTATCTAAATTCTGACTGTAGCGATTTTAAAAATACTAAAAAAAAGTTCATCGTGTTAGGGTCATACAAGAGTTGCTATGTTATGTTTTTCTGAAAAAAACAACACCGATTTGTGTACGTCCCTCATTTGAAACCCTTAATATCAACCATTTTTAAAATAAATTAGTAGTTTAGAAAGTAGACTCAGAGCACTTCGATCCTTGTTTTTATTCCATCTCAAAATTTTGAGAGTAACTATCCTCAATTTCACATCCAAGGTCAGTATTTCCTAATTTCAAAAAAAAAGGTGTCCACTTAAGTCCCCTTTTCGGGAACCATATTTGTGCACTTACCCATTGGTGGAAAGTTGAGAATCTCCTTTAAAAACCCTTTTCGTTTCATCAATTTTGGGTAAAACAAAGTCATCAGCCACATACCCTACAGATACCCATCATATCGCCACTTTTTGGCCCATCATGATCTTGCACATATCCATTAAGGGCCCCTTTTTCCTTGATGTTAAAGGGGGAGGATATTGGAGAAGATTGGAAGTTTGAGTAGTGTTTCCATCAATAACAAAGGGGGAGATTGTTAAAAACCTAACTTGTTGGGAGAGATTGTTGAAAGTTTGTTGGAAATTTGTCATTGAATTTTGTGTGATGGTAACTTAGGTTGAATGGAGAGATTAATGGAGATTGATGTTATATGGTGTTTCCATTGATGGAAACCCATTATTGATGGCAATCCATGGTAAAGATGTAGAAGCGTGCGTCTAGTGAAGATTAGATGATTCGATAATTACCTAAGTCTAGAATATAATTCCAATGTTTAGAGAGCTATTCTTTTGGTCTGTAGTGAAATCTACCATGAAGAATTTGGTTGTGGTTTTGAGGTAATAATGGTATGTTGGAAGACTCTAAATCAAAAGTTTTATGATCTAATGTCTTCCACAATTGAAGATAATAGTGACAAATTATCGGCCTAGAAATACAAGTGTAATTGTGACAGAGTGTATGATTGGAATGCTTTGCATTCCACCGTGGATGAATATTTTTGTATGTAGATTTTCACTAGTGTTTGAGGATGTCTATAGTATGTTTTCTCTAAGTGGCAAGTGTTTTTGTTGTTCGTTTTTCAAGTTGTGAGTGAACAAATGGTTCATTCTATTGTTACTTCACAAGTTGTGTCAACCTAAGATTTTTGGGTTGTGTAGAGATGAGTAGAAGTTGAAGCAAAATTATGGGAATAAATATAGGTCACACCGACCTATATTAATGTGTTATATGCTTTGGTTCCCTTTACAAGGCATGTATGATTGATTTTGAGCTGACGAGAAGAAGTGTTGCATGGTACATGTTTTGGACCGACCTAATTGATGTTTTGGTTGGTTGTGGTATATTTACAAAGTTAATTCCTTGTGTGATGATGTAATGGTGATGCAATATAATTAAGTGTGTTTGTGAGATTCAAAGAATATGTGTGTGAATTGTTGAGGTGAAGAATGAAGTGTGTTAAGTAAGTATTATGAGCTTCAGTGGAACTATATCTTCAGCATAGGGCAGATGTATTATTTAGCAGTTCATATTTGGTAGTGAGCCACCCTTTTTTCTATCTCTTTCTATTTTGAGTAGTGAGCCCTTTGGCAGTGATCCTTTCCTTTTTTGGACAACGAGTCCTTGGATAGTGAGTCCACCAATTGTATCAAACTTTGTAACTCGTTGTACAATATCTATATTGTGAGCTAATCCTCACCATGGTTTTCTCTTTTTTGGTTTTTCCACATAAATCTAGTGTTCTTGTATTCCTTGTTGTGATGCATGCTTTCTATGTTCTTTTCCATTACTACAAAATTAATGTGATACATTGAATAAATGTTTAAGTTATTAAGAATATTGATTCACCTCCTCTCTCTATATTTTGGGTATTCAAAAAATAGGACCTTTCCTAGCATGAACTCACCAATCCAGATGTTTCGACACTATAAGTTTGGCCCCACAATGCACAAATGCATAGTGCTTTGTGACAACTAAAAGAAAATCACTATAAAGGCAAGCTTGTAGTATTTTGTGTTACTCAGTATGATTAAAACTCATAAAATAGATGGTACTTTCAAATATAGAGAGAGGACATAAAGATTATTTTTGTAAATAATTCTTACACCCTACTTATGTAAAAATCCAGTTGAATCATTGACTTTGAAAATTGAGCTACAAAAGTATTTTTTTGTTGTGATAGTAAATAAATTAAAGGTGAGAGATTATGCTCATATTTTAATGTCAATGATATTTAAGAACGATACAATAGAATCAATATTCTACTTTCCTATTCTAGATTTTATACCCAAAATTATAGATCTCAATGGATTTTATTCTATTAGTTATCTCCACTTTCAAAAGCATCAGAGCTTGTAAGGAAGAGGGTTCCATTCTTTGAAAATTGTTTACATTGAGCTCAAATCTCTAGAGATTTACTTTAGCGGTAAGGAATATAGTTAAAGACATGAAAAGGTAGAACACCTAATAAAAATTGAAGGTTGTCCACTCTAGATAAAAACTTGAGTCTGTCATTGCAACATGCATGGGCTATAAAGGCACAAGGTTTTGAAGACAATAAGGTGGTTGTACACCTTGAGACACTTGTAGGGTGAAGGTTAAAACTTCGTTCTTCTCTACTTAAATCACATGTTCAAGGATTAGGGATCTTATTTTCTAGATCTTGTTCATGAATGAATACTTAGGACTGCTATGGGAGAGTATATGCATAGCTAAGCAATTCCTTCCCATTAGATGTCATTTATTCTATAGTTTTGGTTCTTTGAAATTTGTCATTATCATCATATGATAATTGCTAGTAGTCCCATAGCGAACAATAAGTTAAAAGACAAATCAAATTTGCATAAAAAGACCATGTCATGGGTCTAAAAGAGGATAGTCTATGAAAGGAAAATGTCATAATTTGGTTTTAGTGCAGATTGAAAATCTTACATGAAGATAGAAGAAGTTTAGGTAAAAAGAAGTCATGGCAATGAGATAGCAGTCCTTTATTCTTGATGAAAAGAATAAATAAAGATAATGACAACATTAAAAAAGGAAATGCCTATCTATTTATCTTGTTAGCATATTATTCTAGCACATCTATCTTTCTTTATTTCTGTAGACATACGAAATTAACACTTTTAATTAAACATCACATTTAATCATTCTTCCCTCTTTAATTAATTAAATCTATTTAATTAATTAATCTCCTATAGTTCTTGATTTAATTAAATCACATCTATTAAATCACTCATATTCATTTCTTCTCATTTGATTCAATAAATCAAAATGATTTAAATCAAATGTCACCTCCTAATATCATCCAAGTTAACTAATCTAGATTAATTAACTTCTAATCATAATTAGTCATTCTCTAGCTTTTGATTCAACTAGAGTCAAATCTAAACTCTTAACTAACCCACCCACTTGCACAATAAATCACTTTATTTGATTTATTAAAACACCCATTTTCCCTCACAAGGGAATATTCCCAAGGAATATGCCCTCATTAACTCTCATGTTTGACTTTTTTGGACAAACACAATTCCCCCCAAAAACCCTCAACCACATGCATTTATGGCCATTTTCAAATTTGAATGGGCACATTAGCTAAAATTTGCACAAGAATAGGCCAATCCCATGGTGACAAGTGGCTCTCTCTTATTGGATGGGATTTAGTCCCGCATTTCCTAATCTTGGCTTCTCCTCTCTCAACTTCTCCTATAAATGCAATGTATTTTCTCTCATTTCAACATCCACATTTGAAAGCATCTCCACTATAGGCAACTTGAGTTCAAGAGCATCTCATTGTCTATCATTTTGTTTAGCTTGGCAAGGGTTTGGAAAGGGCTCTTTCACATATTCAAAGAGCACCAATCCATCATAGAATAGGTATCCAACATGTTTTCTTGCTTTCAACTAGATTAATTTGCTATGTCACTTGTTGTTGGATTATTCTATGAAGATGGTGATTATTTGTTTGGTTTAGAATGCTAACCATACTAAGATGTGTGTGTGTGTGTGTGTGTGTGTTGAAGGTTTTCTAACCATTTGTACATTTTTCACCATCTACAAAATAGCACTAGAAGGAGGGCAAATTGTTTATTAGTAATCCATGACTGATGATTAATATGTAGCCTCTCATATTTTGTCTGCTAGGAGTGAGTGATCACTTCTGACTGAAAGTGTTACTATTTTTATAACTGTCATCACTTCTTTATGCTATTTATTTTATCATCGCAGTTATGGTTCTCAAATATCCATGCTAATATACTGCAAAAGACTGACCCATAGTCTTTTTGTAGCAATAATGGTATGACCATTTTCCAATCTGCATAAGTGGTGGCCATTCACTTGTTTTATTTATTTCTATAGTGCCAGTTTACTGAGATTAGTATGGTCGAAGAAGATTTCTTTAAATTTAAAGACCATCTACTGCCCTATGTCTACCTTTACTAAGATACAGTTTTTGTCTCTGAATATTTTTGTGGTTCCTCCATCAGTTTTCCCTTTTGGAAAATATTCATTTAAAGAGATGGAATCATAACCTGGAACAGGCCATTGCTATAGCTTCTTTTTTTTCCGTACTACTTCTCACAGTTGTTATGGAGTTGTCAAGAAGTGACTTAGGGCCATATAAGCTCTATTGACTAATCCATTTTCATATTTACTAAGAACTGAGATTTTGCAGGATATTCAATTTGGATGTTGCAGAACGGGCACTCCATAATTTAGCGCCTCTTTATCTCCACTACCCTTGAGTTGCAAAACAACAATATTGTCTCTTGCCATTCCTCCTTGGGCATGGGCCCTCCAAATCATCTGCAGAAAGGCTGCGCTTATTGCAGAAAATGAAGCCCAATACAACAAAAAAGGCATTCTCTTTAGAATTCTAAATTATATTTTGCGCTTTTCACACAAAGGGAGGATGCTGGCAAAAGCTATACAATTCTAGTTTTATATCTGCCAACATGCATTGGCTCGAAAGTTTGTAAAGGCCTTTTTTCTGTTTAAGACCGCGTCTCTTTGAAGAAACTCGTCAAAATAATTCATTGCCTAGTCTATGTGTCCGAACTTTGAATCCATAAATGGGGTCTTGTCAAATAAATAATGTCTTGTCTACTGTTTGGTTGCTGATAGATAGAGTTTATTGTTTAAAATCGATCTCCTTTGCATAATTAATTCTCTTGACTTTCACTTGGCTGCAGAATTATGATAATGGTTTCTTGGCAGCGAACTTTAAACTTCAGTTACCTCTACAGCATAGACTTTATGGTTTCCGTTATGTTGTGCTTTAACTCTTTTTTGGTTTATTCTGCTGACAACAAAATTTGTGAATAAGCAAGTGGTCTCCATGCTCTATGTAGATTTCACATATTCTGCCTTAGAATCTATCTTAAATGAAGCCTCAGGGTTTTTCTGTATTAATGGTGGTAATTATGACGCATGTGCTTTTTATTTATCCTCCTACGGTAGAATGGACTCCATGTTCATTGACTCTAACTACCACCTTAAATTCTTAGTCACCTTTTTGCTAAAAAGTGCCAAGTCCAAAATTTTCCCTCCTTACTGAGACGTCATGTCAAGAAATTCATGGGTCGGCCCATGTGGAGACTGTCAAAATCCGCGCAAACCCTTCACTGAAAGTTGTTGAAAGCCCTTTCAATCTATCCTTTTTTTTTAAACATATGTTCAATGAATCTGAGTTTGCTTGCACAGGATTTGAAAACACCAGCTGCAGACTTCGAGATAGGCTTACGAATAACTGCAAATTTAGAGATCAGCCAAGTTGGAAAATCGATTAAATGGTCATTTAAGATAGTGTTTCATCTACTCATTGCGCTCTCATTTACAACTGTTTGCTAGTTAGATTCTGTGTGCATAACCCAGATATATGAGTCTACCTTCGTACCTATTATGGATGTGGCTGGTTATGCTTTTATGCCACTATTATTGTTGTTCATAGAATCATGTCTTAATAAATTGTGTTCGGCCGATTCACTCTACACCCTGTTCTGGTTAGTTGACCTACTGTCCTTAAAGTAGTTGGCGCATCTTTAGCAGTATGTTTTCTTTGGCGCAGAACCATTGAAGGGTATTTGTGCATACTATTTGTCCCCACGCCCCACACAGGAAATCCACTAAGTCAACTGTGAGCTTCTCCATAAACTGTCACCTACGACCTACAAAGTACTTAGTAATTGTCGCCTACACCCATTATTGTATTGGCGCCTAGTGGCTTTGTGAGTCTGCTACATCCGTTTCTTCTTGATGTGATCTTATGTTTCTTGATGGGTATTCTGTTATAATTATTTTTATGGCGCCTGGGGATCTGATTGGAGTCACAATATTTACTTATGATATCCTATTGTTATTCCATTGAATGAGTGCGTAGATTTGTTTTTTGGGTTTCTTCACTAGGAAAGAAAGCTTGTTGTCCATACTGGTCTATTTTCTTTTATATAAAGGCTTTTGACTCTTTTGGACATTGTATGCCTAGTAAGAACACCTCTATTGCATGTTCATATACATAGGGTTGCATAATACATATTTGTAATATGGTTTGTAGAAGGAATAAATAAAGTACCTAGTGTTGGTTATGCTCAAATTTTGTAGGCTTGTGCGTAGTATGGTGTGAAGGTGACTTCAAAACTTTCTTCTCTAAGGGGTGTATTCCTAGAAAATATTGTTTGGCATCATCAAAGTGCCCAAAGAAGTAATCAATTAATTGTTGAGAGTAGTAAATGGAACATTCTAACAACAAGTAATACCATGCAAGAGCTTTTCATAGGAGGGTGAGGAATTATTGGCACTGCAAGGACATAATGCAACTTATATTTAACGTGCAATGAAAATGTTAGATATTTGAGTATGGGATGAAGGAATTTATGGAACTATCCCATCATAGAGGAATGACAAGGCCCGACAGTGCTACGTTTTTTGTTTTTTTTTGGTATATCTATCTCACAACATTCTGATATGTGACAAGTAGGAACAACGTTTAGGAGAAGAGCAATCTGCGTTCTAAGTACTTAATGACAAATCATGAAGCAATATTAAATATGATTTTGAATAAACTTTATTTTGCAGGTTGAAAATAGGGTTCATGAAGTAAAGGTTTAAATAAGTTACCTTTTTAGTTGTTGAACTAAAGTTCTCTCTTAAACACTCACTTCCAATGGATTGTTTTCTTGCTTCAATAAGTTTATGAATTCATTATGCTAGGTTATCATTGAATCTTTGAAATATCATGTTTCTTATTTGTGATGAAATAGGTTGACATCAAGGTTGAAATCAAGGTGGGCATTAGTAGGCGAGTATCCAAATTGAACAAAGGTTAAAGATTGAAATTGAAGGTGTTGATATTGTGATCAAACACAAAAGGAAGGCGAATAGAGTGGACTTGGAGAAAAAGCATTTTTTAATGCTTGTTTTAACAATTTAGAACTTCCATTTTCTACCCTTGTTTTCTGTTTCAAACTAAATCACTTTTCAATTTGGGCTTAAAATCAATCACTAATTTGATCTTTTCAAAGTTGGTTAAAAAGAACCTTAGACATTTACTAGATTTCGATTTGGGCTAAAATTGAACAAGGCAATCTCACATTTCATTTGGTGCTTTTAAAATGAACTCATCATTGCTTTATGGATTAAAATGAACAAGTGTTTTCTATGTTTTGCAATCCTTTTCACAAGTTAATATCATTTAAAATGCGTATGCGCTTCTCTCACGCTTCACAAAGATCTTGAGAATCAAAAGCATTTTGGTGATATTAAGCTGTCAAAAAGATTGCCTCCACATTTCAATTTGGGAACTTAAAATTGAACAAAACATGCGAGTGTGAGCACGACATATTGCGGAGGTTTTCCCCTTTGTTTTTCAACGAAGGTTGTGTGAACGACGGGATATGTTAGCTCGCTTTTGTTTATCTTAGAGGGCTTGCCTTGTGGGAAAAAGAAATCACCCAAGGGAACGACCCAACTGGGAACACGCTAAAGCCAAGCGACTTCCTACCGATATATAAGTGTGGATTCTTGAGGAAAGTTCAAGAATCACGAGGATTATTCTGACGATATGGACAGAAATGGACTCTCGCCGATGTTGGATAATCCCCCATGAACGGAATGCCCTAATTAGAACCCTTTGTTTAGAAAAAGGCCAAAACCTTGTCTATTTTGTTGGTGCAAAAGGTCATGTCCTTTGAAGCCACCCCACATTATACATGCGGTTTTGTTGTGGAAATGGAAAGTATGCCATGTGAGATTCATGGGTACTAATGCTTGGCTGACTCGAGAAGTGTGTGTCGTGGAGGGGAGCTAGTGTGTCAAGCATTTAGCCATTCGCACAAAATATGCGTAGCTGGATTTGTCCAAGTGGGAGCCTAACAGAATATTGTCTCATCATCCTAGGGTTGTAAAGTGTTTGGAAGTGGAAAACACATTGCTTGGTTCCTAAAAACATTTGAAGTCAAACATTCACAGGACCTTCAAATTTCAAACCCCCTTTTAGGAAACAAATACCGTTGAAGAATTGAAGCACTCTTGCTTTCCCTAGGGATCATATCCTCAGAGGTTTCTAAGTGCTTTGATTCTATCACCATTTGTTTTCAATAAGGATAAACATAGGAGACTTTTGTCCTATCTTCCTTGATTTCCACATAATGGACTTTGTGGGATGAAAATGAAAGTGGGACATTAAACATATAGTTTGAAAGATAATCAAGCACATGATTTTGGTAAAAAGAATTCACTAAGCCAAGATAAAAAGACAAATTGGATTACACATGTGTTTTCTAACATGATTTCCTGCAAGATCAAAATCCCAAAACCAAAGTTCAAGAAGCTTAGTCTGAAAGCTCGTGAGGAGCATCTTGAGAGACTTTTCAAATTCAAAGAAAGATTGGTTTACAACTTTTACAAAAAAGCTTCAAGAAACAATCCTGAGTTGTATGCATTCTATTATCAACAGAATCCCGAACTTTTTGAAAGGTTTTCTTTCCTCCCATAGGAAATATAGCGTGTTCTTCAACACTGAGGTCTTGTAAGAAGAAGTGTTATTCTAGGTCAAGTCTAGGATCAAATTCAACCACTTTCATCCATCTCTCAACCATCAAAATTAGTCAAAAATCACCTCACCAACAACTCTTGGAAACTTTGTAAACATCTTTAATGCTAAATTTTTAGGCGAAATAAAAACCACTTTGTTTGACTTAAAACACCTAGTCAAACCATCATCTTATACACGATTTTTCTCTAGGATAACACAAATTCCTAGGGTTTACAAGTTCATCTTATTTGGCTTAACACACTTAGCCAAATTATCAAATCCATTTTCATCTTTGTTTGGCTTAACACACTTAGCCAAATAATTGAATCCATAATCACCTCATTTGACTTAACACACTTAGTCAAACCATCCTCTTATGCACAAGTCCACTCTAGGATAACACAACTTCCTAGGTTTTACAAGTGCATTTATCACCCTTGTTTGACCTAACACACCTGGTCAAACTATCAATCACGATCAATCAAAGTCCTAAAAAGTTTAGCATTTCCTTCAAAGTTTCTTTAAGAGTTCCATTCATCTGTATCACTCATCTTTCATTTATCTCATCCTCATTATTTCTTTGATCCTTCAATTATCCTAGTTCTTCGCTTCGTTGAACCTAAGGTTTAGACCAATCTAAAGAATTAGAGGTTCATCTCTTATATTCTTGAAAATTGATCTTCATTTTATGGTTCAAACTCGATCTCAACACAAGAAGAACATGGAGCAAAACAAAGAAACATCCATTTCAAGTGATCTAAGTCAAACCGAAACAACTTTCAATCCGACTATAACAATTGAACTCCCAATCAATCCACCTCAAATGCCTGAAAGTTCTCAAGAGGAAGGTCATATAGAGGACATCACTGACAATGGGATGACACAATCAAAAATTTTGGAAATGGTGCAAAACACTGAAAGCCACTGCATTGTCAGTGCCATGCTGAAATTTTACCCATCCCAATACATGCTTGAGTTAGCAAAAGAAGGGGCTAAACTCCCTTCTGACTTTGAGGTAAGCACTATCGTGGAAAGATCTCTCGGTATCATACCTTTGCCTGCATCCACTCTCCCACTTCAAAATATCACTCAAGATATCCCCCTGATCATATCATCTATCGCTTTAACCCCGCCAGTTGTTAACAAAGGAAGTGCCATGTTTCGCGAGCTTCAAAAACATCATTGAACGCAAGCGCCACATTGGAACAATCCATCCCAATGAATCCATTGCACCCATACATCCCTCTCACATTTCATGATCATACCAATTCATCCTCATTTCACGCAACATCGGATTATCCTCCCTACATACAAACTTTTCTCCCTATCTCACAAGGAGAAGGTGACTTGTTTGGAGTAGGGGGAATCTTGGATCCATCATCATCACTTTCAGGGATTGCACCACCCGTCTTCCCACCATTTCCACCCTTACCGCTCACATCCACATCATCACTTGGGTTGGGTCTCCCTCCTCTTCCCGCCATCAACTATTCAAATCTGAAAACCTCATCAAATACACCAGCTATGTCATCTATATCACAATAATAGATGGCAACCATCCAAGCAACCACAACGATCAACACATCTACCATTCCTCAAAGCATGGTCTCGCAGGGACCAAGCACCTCGATCACACCATCCATAACTCAAACTCTGATCATTAACACAACTATTTTGCTCATCACGATAGTTGGCGTTCTTCCTAATCCACCGCCATTACCACCAAGGCACAACACAACCAATTCATTCACTATGACATTGTAAGCTGCTTGACAAGCTGCCCAACAAAAAGCACTTCAAAATCAGCAAGCTGCACAATTAGCCGCTCAACAAGCTGCACAATTAGCTGCTCAGCAAGCGCAAGCACAACTGGCTACACAATAGGCTGCACAAGCCCAAGCCTTGTTACGACAACAAAAAGCTACACAAGCAGCTCAAGCTGCTCAAACCGCTCAATCCACACAAGCTATGCAAGCCACACATGCCGCTCAGATGGCACAAGCAATCCAACAAGCACACGCTCAAGCATGAGCGCAATTCCAAGCTCAGCAAGTGCAAGCGCAAGCACAATACCAAGCTCAATTGCAAGCACAACAAGAAGCGTATCAGCAAGCCTTGCAAGACTACCAATTAAAATAGCCATATGACCAACAACAAGCGTTGTTGGCACAACAATAACATGACCAACAACAAGGGTTGTTGGCACAACAACAAGCGTTGTTGGCACAACAACAACAACAACAAGACCAACAACAAGCATTGTTGGCTCAACAGCAGGCACAGGCGTCACTTGCTCAACAAATCTTGCAACAAAATCACATCAACATCCCACCTATCAATCCCACACCTCGGAACATTTTCACTCCACCTCCTGATCCGCAAGGTGACGTAGCATCATAGATCAAATTGCTTTTGCAACAAGTGCTAGATCTTCAATCTGGGAAGATAGTTAGGACACCGAGCAACTTGTGTCCCTATCCATTTGACAGAAGCTTAGCAATGGTACCATTCCCCAAGGGATTCAAGATCCCCAAATTCAATAAATATCGTGGGATAGGAAACCCTGAAGATCACATCAGGGAGTTCCAAGTACATTACATGGAAGTCGCCTACAACAACACATATCTAATGCGGCTATTTCCTCGAAGCTTGGCTGGCGATGCCATGGAATGGTTTTCTCATCTTCCTACGGGAATCAAAACATTTCAAGAAATCAAAGATGCTTTCCTCTAAAATTACGCATTCAACATTTATGTGGATTTTAGTTTGGAAGAACTCTCGGCACTCAAACAGAGTAAGGGAGAATCATTCACTGCTTTTCTCCAACGATCGCGAGCAAAAGCTAATCGAAGTAAGTGGGCCATGCCAAAAGAGCAACAAGTCTGTACCATCATCACCAATATAGGCAAGACCTTGGCATTCTATTTGAAGATGCAATGCATCACTATGTATGATCAACTGATCCCCAAGGTGCTCACTATTGAACGATCTCTCGTTACACAAGGGGGCACACCCACTTATCATGAACATCAGGACAATCGCCCATCCACTAGTTTTAATGATAAACCTCGCACATGGGTGAAGAATCAAAATGTCAACAACAATGGTGTAGTGGATGCCAAAGTTGTCATCAGTGCCCCCAAGCAAAACAATCAAACGCAACATCACCAACCACAGAACAAAAATTGGAATAACATGCAAACAAATGTGTTAAACCAACAACCACCCCAAAACCAAATCAATAATCTCAATAATCAAGGGGGAACACCTCCGCGAAACAAGCTCCCCCCCAAACGGAAATTCACAGCCCTTAGGGAGTCAATCGAGTCCATCATGAAAAAGTTGGTCAATGAGAACATCATCAAGGTCCCCACCCATGATAATTATAGCGAACCCCAGGTGAAACCGCCATGGTATATTGAAAACCTCCTTTGTGACTTTTACAAAGTAAAGGGACACACAACTGCCAACTGTATGAAGTTGAAAAACATCATCCAGGATCTCATTGAGGACAAGATCATCAATGTCAAACAACTGGCCAGTAATCAAGACCTCAAGATATACACCAATCTGATGCCAAATCATAATCAAGGGAATAATCAAGGAAATAACAAAGGGAAGCAAAAGTACACTAGCGCAAACCTTGTTTATGAAGATATTGTCGCATGTGTAGATGAAATGGTCACTGTCATTAACGTCAGAGGAGTCAACGCTGATTGTGGAGTCACCACACACAGCAGAAAGCTTACTATTGTACGGGCATCACAACCATCTAAGACCCCCATTTCAAATACAAGAACCATTCCCTATGATTACAATGTTATCGACCAACTGAAGAGAACTCCCGCACAGATCTCCATCATGGAGCTGTTAAAAATTTTTGCTTCCCATAGGCAAATTCTTGATGAAGCATTAGCTGCCTCCACCATCTCCACCACCCTTGACATAGAGCAGTTCGAGGCTATGGTGGGTAAAATCGTTACCCCAAATCTCATTACATTATTTGACCAAGATTCCCCCCCGCAACCATCTCATAAATGCTTACTCCACCTTCAAGTGCTCATCCATAAAAAGAAAGTCAAAAGAGTCCTAGTGGATGGAGGTGCAGGCCTTAACATTTGTTCTCTAAAGCTCATAAAGAAATTGGGATTCGTCGAGGATTCCATTAATAAGAACAAAAGCATCACGATAAGGGCATATGATGATCAAGAAAGAGTGTCTCAAAGCACTATCAAAATCCCCATCCAAATGGGACTAGCAATAATGGAAACCACCTGTCAGGTCCTTGACCTCGACCTACCATATAATATCCTCCTTGGACGCCCGTGGATCCATGGAATGAAGGCAATGGCCTCGACGTATCACCAATGCATCAAGTTCTCACACCAAAACGAAGAGGTCACTATATATGGGGATCCTGAACCTTTTGCCTACTACAAAAACTTGGAAGCCAAGTTTTATAAGATCCCCCAAGTACCAAAAAATGATGAAGGACTATCCACGTCATACATAGACCTAGCCAACCTCGCTTCCACTTCTGCGACAGAGACACCCGCCACCCCTGACATATCCGAAATAAAAAACATGATCTTGGACAATGGATGTGGTGACTACAGAATGAAAAGGAATGCATTTGTTGTAGGAGATTTACCACAATCTCCTAGGTCACATGGACAACCTCAGTCAGCTGAAACACCTATTCACATGTTAGGGCAGAACCTTCTGGATTCCACCGTTGGGGGGGATCTCACTCGAGAAAATGTGGATGAGGGAGACATCTCAAACATATTATACCAAGATGAAAGGCCCACCCCCACCCTACCCATGGAGGAAACTAACTGAGGGTTGCAAATGATGTTTGCTATGGGCTATAATAGGAACAAAAGCCTTGGAAGGAACAGTGATGGACGGTCAGAGCCCATCATTATAGAAAGAAGAATACAAAAACTTGGCCTTGGATGTACTCCTCTGAGTATAACCCATACGTGGCTGAGGTACTCCTAGTAGGGCAGTTAGGTCCTCTCCTCAGGTAACAACAACTACCCTTAGACCACCCGTCTGCCTAGGCATCCCACTGGACAATTTCACCTTTGATGTCACTGATGTTTGCGCCAGTAGTGATGATGATGACACCATAGCAGGCCTACCCATGCTTTTTGAGGATTTTTCCTTACTTATGATTAGTGCCTCACCCACTGAGTCAAGCCATCAAACCCACCAAATCACCTTAGCACACCCTCAACTCATCAATCATGACCAACGTGGACCACCAATTCTAGACTCATTCAAAAACGATGAGGCTCTCTCAGAATTCATGGGACTAAGGGATACAGTTCCATGTGGGGATCACAAGGCGGATTTTGACATCACATTTAACACCCAAGCATATTATGGGGAGATGATTGAGTCCTTCAGTCGCTAAAGAAAAATATTAAGAAGAAGCTCAGAGTTATTGAGTGAAAACCACAGTGTGGCACTCTCTAACAACATAATAGTAAAAATAAAAGATGCATCCAATGGTAAAAACCTCTCTGAGGCACCAGAGGATGAAGGATTCAATCTCCCCCCTACTGCTCTACATCAAGAGAAATCAGCGGTCCTAGCGGAGCAGTATAATCCTATCAACTTGGGAACAAAGACAAAACCATAAATCACATTCTATGCTCAAACACTTCAAACAGAAGAACAAGAATTGTTGGCTGCATTCTTAAGAGAAAGAAAGGAAAATTTTGCATGGACCTATGTTGACATGCCAGGTTTGGATCTTGAGGTAGTAGTTCATCATTTGGCCGTTTACCCCGGAGCGAAGCCAGTCAGACAAAAGTTAAGAAAAATGCACCCACAGATAGCTCTGCTCGTGAAGATAGAATTACAAAAACTATTAGACTTTGGCTTCATACGACCAATTGACTATCCAGAATGGGTATCTAATCTTGTGCCAGTCTCAAAACCGAATGGGGGCATCCGCATCTGCACGGACTTTAGAGATCTAAACAAAGCATGTCCTAAGGATGATTTTCCACTACCCAACATTGACATGATAGTGGATATGACAGCCGAACATGAGATTCTATCACTGATGGATGGCTTCTCAGGATACAATTAGATAATGATAGCAAAGGAAGACCAGCATAAGAGAACCTTTACATGTCCTTAGGGCACATACTTTTGGAACATGATGCCATTTGGGCTAAAGAATGCAAGAGCTACATACCAAAGATCCATGACACTGATCTTCCACAACATGATTCACAAAATTGTCAAAGATTATGTCGATGACATATTGGTTAAATCAAAGAAAAGGCAGGATCACATAGCGACCTTAAGTGCAATTTTTGACCGATTGGCAAAATACAAGGTTAGACTCAACCCAAAGAAGTGTGTCTTTGGGGTACAATCAAGAAAGCTGTTGGGGTACATAGTTTCAATGAGAGGGATAGAAGTGGACCCTACAAAGGTAAAATCAATCCTTGATATGGACACACCAAGAACATTAAAATAACTCAGAGGATTACAAGGTAGACTCCAGTCCATCCGGAGATTCATAGCACAACTAGCAGATAAACAAATAGCCTATTCACATCTGCTCCACAAGGGAGTCACATTCAGGTGGGACGACAAGTGTGAAAAAGCATTCAAAAAGATCAAGGACTACCTACTTACACCACCTGTAGTAATGCCACCAATCGTAGGGAAATCGTTGATCCTATACATCTCAACAACAACGCTCGCCCTTGGTGCCCTTTTAGCCCAACATGATGAAAAGGGAATCGAGCGGGAAATTTACTATATCAACAGAACAATGGTAGGGCATGAACTCAATTACATATCCATAGAAAATTCTTGCCTAGCACTGGTGTTTGCAGCCCAAAAATTCAGACACTACATGCTAGCTCATCAAATTAAGCTAATTGCCAAGATAGACCCCCTCAAATATCTATTATCAAAAGCAATGCTTACATGAAGAATGGCTAAATGAGTGATGATACTATTTGATTATGATATTGAGTATGTCGAGCGAAAGGAAATAAAAGGACAAGTTATTGCAGACCAGCTAGCAGAAGCTCCCCTCTACATAGACAACCCGCTTGTATCAGAATTTCCAGATGAGTCCCTTTTCAATCTCGGTGCAGCGGACCATTGGAAACTATACTTTGACGGTTCCCACACACAACATGGATTGGGAGCCGATGTATTCTTCATCACCCCACAAGGGGATTGCATACCAAGGTCTTATAAGTTGGCATTCCCCTATACGAACAACATTGCAGAATATGAGGCTTTAACCATAGGTCTCAAGATTGTGGCACAGTGGCGAATTATGGCATTAAAGGTCTATGGAGACTCACAACTTATCATTAACCAAGTCAATGGTGAATATCATACTAAAGATGATAAGCTCGCACCATACAAAAAGGTAGTAGAAAGCCTCAAGGAATCATTCATTGACATCACCTTTGAGTAAATATCGAGGGCAAACAAGAGAGTAGTTGATGCAATGGCAATGATCGAATCCCTACTAGATATCCTTCGCATCATCTCGAAATGTGAATTCCTTGTAGAGCAGCTTCTTGTACCAACTTTTGCATTACCAGAGTCAGAATACTTGTGCGAACTCATTGGTCCTAGTGATATTTGGTACCATGACATTTACACCTACCTAAGGTTAGGAATCCTCCCAACTGACATCACCCCGAACCTAAATCGAACCTTTATCAAAAGGGCCTTATGATTTGTCATCCTAGGAGACACCCTCTTTTGTAGAAGTATTGATGGAACCCTGCTACATTGTTTAAAACCTAAGGAGGACATGACTGCGCTAACTGAGGTACATAATGGCACTTGCAGTTCACATTCGAGTGGTATGACCTTGGCTAAGAAGTTGTTGAAAACCAGGTACTATTGGACGACAATGGAAAGAGAGGCATGCGACTTTGTTAGAAGATGCCTACAATTCCAGTAGCATAGAGATCTCATTCATGCACCAGCTCAAGAGTTGCATCCCATTGTTACACCTTGGCACTTTTCACAATGGGGGCTCGATCTCATAGGTAAAATTTCACCCACCTCATCCAATGGCCACAAGTTCATAATCACCACCACCGAATATTTCACAAAGTGGGTCGAAGCAATTCCTATGACCTACATCATTGGAAAGTAGATATCCAGGTTCATCCTGAACTACCTCATTTGGTGATACGGTGTTCCCTAATCCATTATCTTTGATAATGGAACACCTTTCAAGAATCAAGATGTCCATGACTTGTGTGAAAAATTCAAAATCCAACACCGCTTTTCCACTCCATACTATCCACAAGGCAATGGCCAAGCAGAAGCTACCAATAAAACCATTCTGAAAATCCTCAAGAAAGTAGTCAATGACTCTGGTCGTGACTGGCATCTGCAGTCAAATCCTGCCTTATGGGCCTACCGCACCAACATCCGCATGCCAACAGGTGCCACCCCATTCTCCCTAGTCTACGGATCAGAAGCCATCCTCCCTATTGAGATCAAACTCCCGTCACTGAGAATATCTTTTCTAAACCTCATCACAGATGAGGAATATAGGGTCACAAGACTGAATGAGCTGGAGTTATTAAATGAACGGCGCATGGATGCCCTAAACCATCTACAGGTCTATCAAAATCGCTTGAAATGGAGCTACAACAAGAAGATCAGGCAACACACCTTCCAAGTTGGTGACCTTGTGCTAAAAGAGAACCAAAAGAATGTGCCCAACCTGGATACAAAAGGGAAGTTTGAGCCCAACTGGCTGGGACCCTTCATCATCACCGCAAGCTACAAATCGGGGGCATATCAGTTGTCGACACCAGAAGCCGAACCTCTGCAGGAGCCCATGAATAGCTCTCACCTCAAAACGTTTTATGCCTAAACACTCACAAGGTATAGAACCCAAAAATACAAAAAAAAAGAAAAAAAAAGAAAAAGAAGGATTGAAAACAGTAAAGAGAAAAAATCGTTCTCTAGTGAAAACCACTTTGGTGGCGCTTTGGACAAGTACCTTGGTCAAAACCTGGCAAACAAGCATCAAGCGTAAATACAACACTCTCTATCCACTAGGATTTTCATGACTCACTCATCCATTCCATCACAACTCACTCATTCATCCATCCACCCATCCACTTGCATCCATACCATAGCCTGAGCTGGTGTCCATATCATGTTTCACCATAATACTGCTTGGCATATTCCTAAGGTCAGATTGTCCTACCTTTATCGAATTAGTCTATCACATCACACTGGGGGCATGTTCCTGTATCAACATCAGATCAAATTCGTGTTTATTCTTGGAGTCTTCTCGAAATTCTTCAAAAATCCAAAACATCCAAATCATTCAAAAATCCAAAAACATGTCGAAATATCAGAAAATCTTCAGAAATTCATCACTGAGTCTTGTCAAATTTTCACCTTATCCAAACTAAGTCCTCTCTGAGCTTGAACGTAGGAAAGGTTGATCTTTGATCATCCCCCGAGACATTTAGGTTAGTCCTTTAGGCGTCTGTCGCAATGGCAATCCGTTTGCCCATCTATCTCATTAGTAGTCAAGTCAATTGGAGTCTGAACTACGTCGTCTCTAAGCTTGAACATAGGCAAGGTTGATCTTTGATGATCCCCCGAGACATTTAGGTCAATCCTTTAGGCGTCCGTCACATTGGAATTCCGTTTGCCCAGTTGGTTTGCATCTTAGGTCAGTCCTTTAAACAATAAAAGGGGCAATCTGCTTGCCCATCTAGCTCATCATCAAGTTAGTTCGTCGTCATTCGAACTACGTGGTCTCTATGTGTATAACGTAGGCAAGGCTAATCTATGGATCAACTCTCGAGACCCCTAGGATAGATCTTTAAGTTAGTCTGTTCGTCATAAATCTTGGAAATACCAAAAACATTGAAAAATGTGAAAATACCAAAAACAACCTCAAAATATCTGAAAAAACCTAAATGGTGCATCCATTTCATCTTGCCTTCACCCATGATTGTCTCACTCATAATAAAATTAATCATCGCCTTCACCCTTTGGTGAGTCAGTCAGAAGCAAGTTTAGTAGGTTCCAAAGTGAACGCTTAATCGTCAAAGTCTCAGGTCTAAGTCAATAAGAAAGCAAGTTGGTCAACTCAGAGTACCATCTAGCTTATCATCCAATCAGTCTCACCAAAACCTTGATCACAACATGTCCTAGGATGAAGCTTTCCTACGATGGACATAAGCATCAAGTACCCCATAGTAGCTAGTCTTGGCTAGTAGTATGAAGAACATTAGCTTGTTTGGTTTTCTTTATTTAGTCTTTTATTGACTTATCTTATTTTGTGCTCATTCCAAGGACCTCTCGATGATGCCTAAACAAAACAGGTTTAGAGAGAAAGGAATGGGGCAATGATCGTTATCTTTTTATTTGATGTGCTTGTTGGATATTCTTGTAAAATAACTTCGTCATGCATACTTTGTTTTGTTTGTAGGAAGGATGTTTTAGGTATCTTGTTGACCACATAAGAAGGCTTGCCTTTTTATGTTTTGGCTCGAGATGTCTAGAATATCTGAACTACATTCTGAATACGGTTATGTTTGTCAAGTGTGAACAAGAGTACTCATATCTGTTTGACGAGTCAAAGTCCATCACATTAGGCGCAACACCATCCTAGTTCTTAATACCTTGATGCATCGCACCTACGTGTGTTATCAAACATAAATAAAGGTATGCTCTTTTCCCATCCTTGGATAAGCAATATATCATCATCATTCATCACCATATCCAATAAAGTCTCGACGACTAGTGGACTTGTTGGACTTCTACATCTTCTTGGATTCAAGGGTTGATCCCTCTCATTCTTCTATCCTATTTCACACTAACAATGCATCCATCCTGCATCCACACTTTTATCTTGCATAATCATGCCATATCCATCTCATACATAATCACATCATCTCATTTTCATAATCATTTAAGTTGTTTAGGATAATATAAATTTGTTATTCTAAGCATCTTCCAAACATTTTGTTTCCATCATCATTATCATATAGATCATATTGTCTAACCATCCATACATCCATTTTGAACCTCTTTATCGCGAGATCGACCTCAAATCAAATCTTTTCGCTCGATTTCTCAGGGGGGCAATGTACTAACGTACTTCTTTTCATTGGGGCATATGAAAAATCAGAAATTTTTTAAATTTTGATGTCAGCGGCATCATTCTTTGAACCAATGGAACAAGTACATTGCCTCAAAGAGGGGAAAAATGTAGACATACGAAATTAACATTTTTAATTAAACATCACATTTAATCATTCTTCCCTCTTTAATTAATTAAATCTATTTAATTAATTAATCTCCTATAGTTCTTGATTTAATTAAATCGCATATATTAAATCACTCATATTCATTTCTTCTCATTTGATTCAATAAATCAAAATGATTTAAATCAAATGTCACCTCCTAATATCATCCAAGTTAACTAATCTAGATTAATTAACTTCTAATCATAATCAGTCATTCTCTAGCTTTTGACTCAACTAGAGTCAAATCTAAACTCTTAACTAACCCACCCACTTGCACAATAAATCACTTTATTTGATTTATTAAAACACCCATTTTCCCTCACAAGGGCATATTCCCAAGGAATATGCCCTCATTAACTCTCATGTTTGACTTTTTTGGACAAACACAATTCCCCCCAAAAACCCTCAACCACATGCATTTATGGCCATTTTCAAATTTGAATGGGCACATTAGCTAAAACTTGCACAAGCATAGGCCAATCCCATGGTGACAAGTGGCTCTCTCTTATTGGATGGGATTTAGTCCCACATTTCCTAATCTTGGCTTCTCCTCTCTCAATAATTTCTCTCATTTCAACATCCACATTTGAAAGCATCTCCACTATAGGCAATTTGAGTTCAAGAGCATCTCATTGTCTATCATTTTGTTTAGCTTGGCAAGGGTTGGGAAAGGGCTCTTTCACATATTCAAAGAGCACCAATCCATCATAGAATAGGTATCCAACATGTTTTCTTGCTTTCAACTAGATTAATTTTCTATGTCACTTGTTGTTGGATTATTCTATGAAGATGGTGATTATTTGTTTGGTTTAGAATGCTAACCACACTAAGATGTGTGTGTGTAAGGTTTTCTAACCATTTGCAAATTTTTCACCATCTACAATTTCATCTATTTTTCTATCGTGATCATATCTAGCTATCTATCGAGGTGGAAACACCAATGTGGGGGTTTAACTAAGGTAAGCCCCTAAAACAATCCCAACATTTTTCTCGATCTTATGTGTGCAGGTATTGACAATTTATCATTGTTGGAGGCTTCATTTTTGGACTTCTTGTAAGTGCCTTCTTCTCTTCTCCTCTTGTCTCATTATTCGCATTCCATTTCATCCTTTGAGTTATTTTTGTTCTTGTCATTTTGTTGTTATTTTTGGTGTTCTCATGTTTTTTAGTTATCAGACTGTTAGTAGGTTCCTAGCCATCCTCAATTATAAACTTTGTTTTTGGTTTGTACGAGATGCCAGTGCACCATGGGGATGTCTTCATGTTGCACTATCATCCTTGGTCAAGAGAGGTTGTCGGTTTGTCTAGAGGACTTCTGCAATCTACTCTTTCAATATTTTGAAAATATCCCAGATTAATTTTGAATAAAATATACAAAAACCTCTTCAGCTCTTTATCCCATCACCTGAGCATTAATCCCTGAGGTATTTGATGACTATTTTCCCCTTTAAACCTCATTTTCTTGAGGGTGTAGAATCTCCTCCTCTACATTTTTTTGAACTCGATGTGAACTCATATTTTCTCTAGCCTTTGTTGAATATTTTTCTTCTCTTTTTGAAATTTTGCTGGACTAAATGCTCTAATATTCTTATGAGTTTCATGACCTAGTCTACAATTTCTGGACATGTAGTAAGAAGAAGCATTCAACACTCAAATATGGGTTCCAGATGTTAGTTCACTCCAACTTGTTAAGGTCCTGATTTTGAACAATTCACCACAAGCCTATCACCTAGCTATACTCCTTACATTTTTGTTCATGTGGATGTTAAAACAAGTTCTCAACCTAACATTCCATCTAAGTATTCTTCTCCTATAGATCACAAATATTCTCTTAGGGTCCCCTTTGATCAGGTTCAATCTTTGGAGGAAAGACTTAAAGAATTTAAGGAATTTCTAAATAACGATAACTTATATGCTCAAGTTGCTCCTATCATATATGGTTTGAGAAATCTAATCATCTCAAACTGCAAGGGTCTTGATTTGCTTCATGGAATAAATAATATAATAGAGACTCATGTACCCTTGTACATGAATGCCTTGAGCCACCCTCAAGATACCCAATCAGAGATCACTGGCACATAGTTGAATCTCCTAATGCCAGAGGTATCCATTTACATGGTAGATACTAATCCCTCTAGATACCTTCCCTCAAATTTTTTGACAACACAAACATTGTGCCTCTTGTTAATCCAGGAGTCAATGTGAATCATGTTCCTTTGGTGTATGAGATTCCTAAATCCACATCCTAAATCTCTATTGCCATGACTAATAAAAACCCACGCCTCTTCTATCCAATCTCATCTTAAATACCCTATTGCAAAATATGGGTTGGATATATAGTCACAATTAGCCAACTTAAGCAGCACTTCTTCTCATTCCACCTTGAAACCTTATTACTATTGCAAGCCTTGAACTCTAAATTTTTTAAATGTTCCTATTCCCCAAGGGTGGGAATTCTAAAGTTTGATAAATACAGTGGCAGGGGTGACCCACAAAATCACGTCTCATCATTCACTGCCATGTGTAGCGACTTCCTCTATCAGGATGCATTGTTAGCAAAACTATTTCCATAGTTCCTCAAGGAAACTGCACCAGAATGATTTTTCCCCCTTCCTGGCAATTCCATCTTCACCTTTGAGCAATTAATTAATCAATTCTTGCAACAATTTCAGGCTTACATTGGTTTGAAGGTCACCAAGTTACTAATCTTGGCCATCGTAAGTAGGGGGCTCACAAGAAGGTGATTGATTTTATTGCTCACAACCAACCTTTGTTTTATCAAATATTTTATTCCCTGCCTCATTCTAATGTCCAACATGTGTTCATGAGGAATCTACAACTAACATTGAGAGAAAAAGTTCTCTTAATGAAGTATCCCTCTTTTGTGCATTTGTGTGTGGTGGTTAGAGACTACTAGTAGAAGGTGACATAGTATGAGGGTTCCTTGTCATCCTCTCGTCCTAATATTTGAATAGTTGTGTCTTTCTAGAAAATCCAAAAGAATAATGCAATAATGAATGTGGTTTACCTTCCTAGTGAAAAAGAACAATGCAAGACGTAACAATTTTTTTAAAAACCATCTAAATCTTACGTCAGTATTCTTCAGTTACTATTAAAATATGACTTAGTATACTCTCCTAGAAATCAGATGGCTACTCAATGACAAACTGTATCCTAGTTGGTATGATGCATTTAAAAGTTTTGCGAATATCACCGTCCTAGGCCATGACATTGAACGTTGTGTGTCTTCAACATGTAGTCCAAGACCATATAGATAGTGATGCCATCTGACTTGATGATAGAAAAAAAAGCTCAAAAAAAGCTTTAGCCAAGGCTAATAGCCAACTAGGTGATCCCACAATATTGGTTTACAATTTTTGGCCAAACTGGACATTGAACTAATTTTTTTTACTAAATATTCACTTTCGAGCACCTATAGCGGCTAAACCATGAGGAATTTGAAGATGATGCAAACTAGAGTACCTTTTGTGACATTTTGTCTTCAAATTCTAAATAATTTTTTTTCAATTTTTTTGGAATCAGATTGCACTTCTTTTTCCATCTCCTTTGAAAACTAGTTTTTAATAGTAAACACCATTTTTAAAGAGTGACATTACTAGCTAACACATAAAAAATTTCCATGAAGGATACAATTCTAATTTTTTCAAATTTAGATTCACAACTATGATATCTAGTGCATGGAATTGGTTTCATAGCATTTCATTGAATATTTTTTCTTAATTAAGTTTCAAAGTCAAACCAGTTACAATTTAGACATGATTTATTGGCTAAAACATAACCTTTTTTGTATGTATCGAAATTCAATTTTTTTTTGTTCGATCAAGGACATCAATATCCAGTGCACTAATATTTTTTAATTTTTTTTTTATAATCTGCTATTTTTCCACATGTGTAGAACAAAGAGCTTGATTTTCAGTGAAAATCCTACATTCACAAGAAATAAAAATAATAATAATCAAATTTAATTTAATTAAAATTATACTTTTTTGGAAGCTTATAATAAGGACTACATACTTCCTATTTTTTTTAAAAAAATTAATTCATTTCATCCCCCAAAAGATAAATCCAAAGTGATTTTTTATCAACATTTTGATAGGTGTAAAGGAGACTCCATTATAGGTATGGTTTAAAACTAGTGGGGTTCTATCCAAGGGGGCTTGGTCTAAGGTGGTTTGATCAAACCCTCTTCAATTGGAATCCTTTAAATGGAACTTTTCAAGGCTTAAATCATTATATTTTATAAAAATATGTGATTTCAGTAAAAATTAGGATCTCCCAAAAAGTGTAAACCACTATTGTGGGATCACCCAACTATATATTTACATAGATCTTTTTTCATCTCATTCTGCCAATCTAATCACATCTGCTTCCACTTCTTCTAAACCTAATCATTGTGAGTATGTGAAGAGGTCTCATTCACTCATATTCCTCTTGTGAATCATGTGGATAAGATTCTTTATATAATTTTTAGACCATATAATCTCCTCCTCAACAAGGATCTCTCTCCTCTCTACATCCCCGCTCAGGTCAATAATAACATTGTAACTGGTGTTATGGTTGACCCTACTAGTAGGGTTAATGTTATCATAGAGGAGACAATTTTCATTAACAAATTACATAAGGAGAAATATGAGGAATTGAAAGGTGTAATCCATACTCACGATGGCCTTTTTGTATCTCCCATTGGTTATGATTCCTTGTCGGTCCTAGTTGGGTCCAAATCCATCGATGTTTCTTTTGTCGTGATTCTTGAATCCGACATTTCAAAGTAAGACTAAGCATTCCATGGCTAGTCTCCATGAATGTGGTCACATTAGTAGTCCATAAATGTTTAAAATTTCCTCAAGACAACATAGTGCATACTCTTCATTGCACTAGATGCAAACCGCTTGTGTCGCACGATGTCTTTTCTTAGATTATTTTTGGCCTACTCTTATTGGACCTTTACTACCCCATGGAGACTTATTCTACAAGGCCTACTTCATGTACAGGATGAGAGCTGCAACCCCTAATGTTTTTTCCCATTTGTCTCATGCAATCTCCATGAAGGCATCTATGCATGCACAACAAAGCACCTTGTCCTCTACACCTTCCTCCTTGAAGGCTATGAACAAGAAGGCTCTCATGCAAAGACCTTCTATGGTTATAATTTTACAACATCCAATGGTATACTCATTTCCTTCTACTGTGTCTAGCACAGGAAAAGGAAAGATTCTCATGTTGATGAAATCTAAGCCTTTGGTCTTCTAACTTCCAATTTTGTGCAAAATTCCCCACCCCACCTTATATGGTAAGGGAAAGCATGCCAATAAATTTGGTGTTTCTTATGTTTCTCCTGTATCTTAGCCCCTGAGGCCTCCTCTCATTCCTCCACATACTTACAAAGAAAAAAAGAAAAGGAGCCCATGGTCGAGACTCAGGTCTCTATCTCTATGGCATCTCCTATCCTTCTAAGGAGCCTAATCTTTCGTTAGTAATGGCTATGAGGATTAATCCTCCAACGGAGTAGGATACCCCACAATCTTCTCAGACTTCTCTTCTTGGTAGTCATGATCATTGAAATTGACTTATGTGCGAATGCAAGTGTCATCGACGAGCATTGGTCGGGGAGCATGATTCCTTGCAGAAGACTGAGGGTGAGCCTTCTATCTGTATTCCTATTTCTATTTTATCTCTACCAGCTCTATTTTGGTTCCTGCTTCTACTTTTACTACCTCAGTTTTTCTTCTAGCTTCCTTGATGGATCTCGATGAACCTCACCCAAAGTGTGTCCAAGTGTTCATCGCTCCTTCCTCAAAGCCTCCCTTGATCACTTCTCTACTTAATCTTCCTCCTTTCTCAAAGCTTGTTGATATGCCTCGCACAATGTTTGTGCTTTTCCCTAGAGGACCCTTGATACCCTTGTAGGTATTTAGATATATAAGGTAAAATCTATCGTCAAACTTCTTCTATATATTTCATCATTATTCTCTTTGTCGTAAAACCTTGCTTTTCACACCAAGGATGATGCAAAGTGTTGGGGCATTTAGGCCTCTTCCATGTTGACCCAAATTTTTATTTGTCTTCATGTGCTCTCCTTCTTGTTCCAATCTATTTTAGGGGCGATGATAGTTCATATAACTTACACTATATATATGCATACATTTATGATCAGTTCTAACCCTAAATACTTGGATCCCCCTATGCTTTTGATCTCTTTATCTCTTCTTTTTCTTGATGTTCTAGATTCTATGTTTTATCCTTTTTGTGATAACATTCCATGGATACATCTCGCCATATATATATGTCATGGCACATCTTTCTCTATATTTATTTTCCTTAGAATGTCTTGTGCTCCTTTGTGTAGCACATATCATTCTGAGGGGGGCCTATCATATCCGATTATTCTCATTTTTCAAAAATATATCTTAAAAAAAAATCTTGATGTCTTATGATCTCATCATCTAGCTTGGGGACAACCTGACTTGACTTGACTTTTATCTTGATCTCATCATCTAGCTTGGGGGAAACCTCACTAGACTTGTTTCTTTTTGTGAATGTCCAGTAACACAGTTTGCAACAACCATAGGCCTATTCACTTGCCTATGGCCTCTAGCATAATACAACTTGCTAGCCATTCTTATCAATGATGTCTTTATATTGGATCAGATTTTATCACATCTATTTTTTTCTTTTTCGCATAATGTGTTTTTCTATAGCTAATATGTTTGTGGTGAATTTGCAGTCAACTTTGCAAGATAGTTCAGACCTGTGTCCTCTTTGTGTCCTAGCTCAACTTTACAATCACATATACCGAATCGAAGACCCGTGTCCTCTTCATCCTGGGTATATTCTCTTCAACCTCTTTCTCTCTCTACTTTATCATATATCTTCTAGAATACATATACTCGCTAAAGTGGGGGGAAAATGTAATGTCGTAAATTACATTTGATACAATTTTGCATTCCATAAACCTCACCCTTACATAAATTATATTGATATTGTAATATCTATATTTATCCAACATTAATTTTACTCTTAACCCTTTTGTTCTTGATTCTTAAAAGGGTGAATTTTTATCTCAAAAAAATGCATGTTATGCAAAAAGCTATGCATTGCGCAAATATACCCAAAAGATTCGTGACTACAGTATTTGTTTAGACGTTAACATTCTCACCTTTGCAAATCGCAGGAACACTATAATAACCCTTTGCATGCATATACCTTCTCAAAACTCCTCATTTTTGGTCTCTCTCAATCAATCGTTCATTCATTATCCCAATCTATCTCCTTCTAATCTCCCCATTCTCTCAATATTTGTTGCTCTTCTACACCATAGCAACTTCATTCTATCATTGTTATTGCATGTTCTTGCTCTCATAAGGCACTCAACATTGTTTTATCAAGATTGATATCTTCCTTTTGACATTACCATTTTGCTAAAGGGAGGGTAAATCTGATTTTCTTTTATTATCTATTTATTTATATATTCATGTTGTTAGCATATTATTCTAGCATGTCTATCTCTCTTTATTTCATCTATTTTTCTATCTTTATCATATCTGGTTGTCCGTGGAGGTGGAAACACCAATGCGGGGGTTCGACTAAGGCAAGCCCCTAAAACAACCCCAACATTTTCTCGATCAATAGATATTGGCAGTTTATCATTGCTAGAGGCTTCATTCTCAGACTTCTTGTGAGTGCCTTCTTCTCTTCTCCTCTATTGATACTAATAATATCATGGCACATCATTGACAATTCATAGTGATACTATTCACATCCAAACTCTAGCATCACATAAAAGAAAGGAAAGAAGTCCCCATTTAGAAAATTGTTTGATCAGATAATAGATGAACAACTAGTGCACCTCAAAAGAATCACATGGAATAACATAAAAAAATATTGCACCATTGATCAATATACAGGTTGATTTGGAGAGTGGGTCCCCCCACATGAAAAATATAGTACCTTGCAGAATCGTCCATCTCCCTTTAAATTAATGACCAATTCACCAAATTAAAGTTGTTAGGAGTGTTAATCACAATTTTTGTGCCATTGTTTATTCTAAGCCAAGCTGGCATGTGGGCCTAAAAAGAAAGGTTTAAGTCTTTTCTTCACCTCATGTGACGATCACATGTTTTATTTAAATCTCTTTAAAGTGTTTTATTAAATTTTTTTAAAGGATAAGAAGAGGATCTATGAGATAAGGGTCGTGGAAAATGAAAACGAAGCAATGAAGCATATGCATAAATATAAAGTGAAAGCTTTATATTTTTGTATGTCTTGAATATTACCAAAGAAAGCTACAAGAAAGTAAAGTAGAAAACTCAACAAAAGTAAGAAAAAGCGAGAAGAATATAGTCAATTACAAAGGATATTTTGCATGCAAAAAAGGGTTTTTTTTACTATAAAAACTTCTTGTTTTGTTCTATATATGGAATTATTCGTTCAGACAAAAAAAAGTTTTTTCATTGTTGAAGCTTCGATGTTTTGGTATTTGAGCCTTTGAAGAAAAATATTTTGCAATCATTTGAGCTCATTAATAATAATGTTGCAATTGTGCATCTATCCTTTTCTATTTGCTTCTTAAAATAAGTGAAATAAAGTATATTTTTTTATTAAGCTTCATTTTGTTTAACTAATAGAATCATTTCCATTCTCTTATCTCACATATGTAGTCTTGATATAAGAACTTAAAACTATCAAACCTCTTACAAATTAATGAGTGTGTTGATTTTACATTTCATTATTGTTCTTGTGCTTATTTTGCTTCACAATTGTAAATTCTACACAAAATAATCATATGCCAATAAGAGATTTTAATTTGAAGTTTTGGCTTTTAGTTACGATTTTTATTTTTATTTTTCTTGTTCTCTTTCCATGCAAAATTTGAAGTGAATTCCTTGAAGATCCCACAAAGAATCAACTTCTAAATTCTAAAAGTTATCTTGGAAGCCATGTCTCACATTTACAAAATTTTACATGTTGACATTAGTTGACATACAAATGCAAATTTGAACATCAACAATTATTTAGGATAATGTATGTATAATCTTTAAGAGACCAAAGATTTAATTGATTGTCTATTCTAGATGAACTCGTACTTCCATCAAAATCACTTTTTAACCTTTAATTTACACGTGTTCGAATGCTTTAATGTCTGCCACCTTAACTAAAATACCAATACAACCTGTCAATTTGGCTAGACCATGAAATAAAATGCGCATCATTAATCTAAGACTCTTAACCACTTATCCTAGGAATCGATGGTCCAATTCCAACGCAACTGCCAAACGATCTGATGTCAGCTATTACATCATAAACCAAAGGAGATTCCCACATTCAATGTATCCATATTCATATCTTGTCTATGTTCAATGTATGTAAAACCTATACAACCATTCGCCCACTCTGTAGCAGTTTTTATAAGGCGAGAAAACAGAGCATAACGGGAGAACTAAGAAATTTGTAACAGCGGGAATGGGGACGGCCGAAAACAGCGGAGATCTGAAGTTCGAAGCGAGTTTTATTCAGAGCGAAGAGCTTCGTCCCAAGCGTTTCTCCGTTTTCCCCTCTTTACATTGTGAAAATTCCCGTTATAGACTCGGTAAAGAGCTCCGCGGAGGTGGAAAAGGCGTGTAGATAGTAGGGTTTTTTTCCAGCCCATCAACCACGGCTTGCAAAAAGTGAGGGATTGGAAAGAGGTGCTCGATCCAGTTGCCCACATTTGTTGATCCGCGATGGAGATCTTCACAAGCCGCTGTCCTGATGGCCATCCAAATTTCAGGTTGCCCTTTGCTCTCCACTGAGTTTTTTCGGTTTTAACTGTTGCTAATCTGGTATCAGAGTGCATAGGATATTATATGTTGACAGTGTTGGAGGTTTATTGGGAGGGAGGTTCGAAGATAGTAAAAGTTCATAATCTACGTTTATTCATTGAGGTTGACAGCGTTGAGGGTTTACTTAGAGGGAGATTTGAAGACACAGATTATACTATGAGATGTGGAAGTTGTGAAGAATTAGATATCTGCGCATAAACTATGTTCGAGCCGCATGTGGAAGCTGTGAAAAATTATGTGCAGTTCATCAGGAGGCATATAATTCTTCACAGCTTCCACATGCGGTTCGAATAAACTCATTATATATTCTCTGTCTTAGAACCTCCCTCTGGAATAGCCCTTCAATCAGACTAGTTGGTATGCTAAATGAACATAATGCTCTTTTTATAAAGCATGGTAAATGATGTCTCTGAACATTTTGGGGGTTGCCGGAAGGAACCGGTTCCTTCCAAGTGATCGTACAACATTTTGGGGGTGAGCCTGGTTTTAAATTGGAGATTGGTGGCGTATTGTCCTCGAGAAAGAATTTGCTTGTGAAAGAATGTAGGGGATTGAGGTTCGCAAGAGAAACCTGACCTAGTATGGTGGAGGTTAGGGATGTGACTCCAAGGAAGGGCAAGAAGGCGGTGGATAGAAGGTTGGCGGTTATGTTTTTCTGGGCTTGCATGGAGGGCAGCAGCTAATTTTGGTGGGTTATTTGTTGTGTCTCGCAGCTTGGCATCCAGGTAGGATCCATTTCACCATATCTAATGCAATAATTTTAGGATGGCCTCTACAGAATCTTCAATTAATAGATAATTATTTTATAAATTATACATTTTACTTGTAATTTTAATTAAATCTAATTGAATATTATATTTTATTAAAATATGTTTGATTTGTTTGTTTGGGGTTAAAAGAATTGAATCAAATGTAAATAAGCAAGCTGTAAAGTGGCTGTCTTTGTTAGATTGATTTTTGAAATTGAATTTTTATTGGACATTGTGGAGCAATCTTGGTCCATTGGTAGTGGGATGTGTAATTAAGGATTTCTTAGGTCTCATTGTTAAAAGCATCTTTGTAAAACTACCTTTTAGAACAAACAATTAGGTGGAAGTAGTTGACTTTTCCATAAGATTTCAAACATCTCATCATTAAAGGAGATTTGATGGTTGTTCTTAACATTGCTTGAAATAAATGGTCTCCAAAAAAGAAATTAAGAAACATTCTTAGATCTGTCTAACCATTTTTGGACAAGTTGGGTCTCCTTTTCTACTAGACATTATTTCTAAGGAGCAAATACAATATCATACCTTAAGACAAATTTTAATCTCGACGCTCTTGAAGAATTAACATTCATTGTTTCCAAGAAGTAAATAAGATAGGATACCTCTAGGCTATTCACAATAATGTGAATAGATGGAAACTATTAGGGGACCACTCTTGAAGAATTGACCATTCATAATAAGGTGGATAGATGGAAATTGTTGAGGGACCTTTTGATTTTGGAATTTTTAGAGGGATTTAATTTCAATGGTTTGCTTTTGGAAATTTGTTTCATTTTTTTGAGCATTATTTAGGTGCAATGAGTGTTGAGTGGACCATTCATACTCATGAGGGATAGATTCATGTGAATTATTACTCATGAAATAGGGGTCAACGAGTTTGATTCAAAAAATCTACAAATAAATTCTAATAAAACAACATAATTTTATACACTACAAAAAATATCTCTTACATGTAATCTCATTCCAATGGATCTTCTCTCTTCCTCATGTGAATGGGTAATTAGTTATCCTAAGCCTTACCTCAGTGATGGGAAATTCAAAGTGACTCTTATATAGAGATTTATTATGATCAAATCATCTAATAATCATTAAGGTAGGCTAGAGATAATATTTTTTGTGTAAGGAATTGTTGGGTGTAGACAATGTCGAGGTAGAGATGCGCGATTGTGTCAAAATAAAGATGGCCTCAATGTTCTTTTAGAACATACTAGATTTCAATAAGGATAACGAGATGGCGATGTTGATTGCAAGAGAATATGTTCACGAGAAATACAGAGGTAACAATTTATGCTCAAGGTGTTAGGTTTAGTTCAATCTTATGTCAATTTGTGGTGTAAACTTGTGAAAGACGTATTGGTTGTTTGCTCAAGGATTGTAGGTACTAAATTTGAATGGATACAATTCAACTATCTCTACAAAGAATTTGTAAAGACGAAAATCATTCTCTAGTAATTGTTTAAAAACTACTATATGAACTATATGTTTAAAAAATATTACTAATAGAAATTATTTTATAACTAAATATGTTTTAACTATCGTATTGTCAAAGCAATAGATAGTTTAAGTATATGTAAACTAATATAAGTTGTTGTAATCATTCTTAATACAAATTGCTAATATAACACTTCTTGTAATAAAACAATATTACAATTTTACAAACTACAATTTCACATCAATCATATAGATTAAGATTATAGAAAAGAACATACAAGATAAAAAACAAAAAATAATTTCACCAACACTTCATGAGAGTGGATCGTCCTCTTGTTCCATGAGGTGATTGAAATAATTTATTGCAAATTCTTCAAGATTCAATTGTATTCTTTTATGTTCTATTTTGGATAAAAAATACACACATACATATATATATTTATTCCTTCTCATGTTGAGGTTTATACAGTTTTTATGGCTCATGATTTACAATAGATTGATAAAAAATATATGGTAGTCATTTGTCTTGCAGCCACTCCTCACCATAAAATATAAAACCAAAATATGATCAATCACAACAAAATAATATAAAGTAATTTTTGGCCTATGGTCGTTCTATATCATTAAAATACTAAACTAAGACTTTATCGATTATAATAAAAAAGTTAGTATTCAATTGAGAGTAGTATAAGAAAACTAATTAGCAACCAAAATTAGATTTGTTGACAAGTGCATCCACATGCTACAGGAAGTCCTATTCTCCATTCCTATTTGATCACACACAAGCCAAGTGTAGATCAATACATCCTACTTTGATTTTCCAAAGTTTATTTTATTCCTTTGAACTTATTAAATACCTTCATTCTAAATAAACTATTTTTGGAAACAAATAAGAGGTAAAAGCTAAGTTGGTATATGAATTGGACAAACAAGCTAAACTCTTATGACAATAACATACAACTTATGCAAAATTGCATAGGTTTTTGACTTATTAAAACTCTTAAATTTTCATTTATTTTCGTGGCTTCTTTTAGAGAATTGATAAAATCAAGATGAATAATAATTGTATGGGAATGGGTGTGTGAATAGGAATAATTTGTGCATAATCTAGGTGAATATATTAGAATGTGTTTCTATATGGATAATATAGAGGATAAATGTGTGATGATACGTGTAAGTAGATAAGTAAAATTGATTTGAAATTAGATCATATCATAAGATTTACATGTCAATTTTTAAAGAATATTATAGTGTTAGAAAGTTATTTTTGTCAATTGGACACATTGAGGAGATGTGTAAAGGGTTTTTGAAGAAAAAGTTTGTCGACAACTTTAAAAATGGATTTTTTTGGGCTCACATTAGCAAGTTTGCCCCTATTGACAATTGGATTACTTTGACGAATTGTATTGGATTTTTGATAGTTTGTACATGGCAATGGAACTAGAAAGAATTGTTTGTTTATTTCAACTTCCAAAGGTCAAAGTTCTTGTTTTTCATTACTTGGAAAGTTCAAGCATCTACTTAAGGAGTTTAGCAATCCTTTTGGAGGTGGGCACATGTTAAGCTTCATTGAAATAAAAATTATCTAGGTTTAGCCATTATTTCTATAAGGCTTTAGACAAAGAATGTTTTGGATGGAGGGAATCACTCTTGCGACTTTTTGAGAATTTTAAAGGTTAAATTTAGATCCAAATACATTCATATTGATTGTACTTGACTAGTTGTAGTGGATTAAGGAGAATATTTACTTTTTCGATTAGAGTCTTACTCTATTTTAGGTTTCACTAGACCAAATTGTATGTTATTGTTATTGATTGATATTATGATATGATATAATGTGATTTTGAAATTGATTGAAAAAATCATAATTGTGATATTGGAGGTGATTGAAAAAATCATTGATATTTAGATTTGAAATCTTATATATAGACAAGCTATTAATTTAATTTAATTTTATAATTATTTAGAATTTAATAGTTTAATCGACACATTTTCCATGTTATCAATATTTTTTGTTGGTTCTTATTGCTTTGGTTTACATTCTTTAATTGAACTCACGTTGACCTTGTTTAAATTGGTGGCATTAGAATGTTTTCTAGATATATTTGAAGGGGATATCAAATCACATATTCTTTATATTTACTAATAGGGAAATGCTAATTAAACTTTTCAAACTGTGCACCCCTCTTTAATTGGTTCAAGAAAATGATTAAATGCATGTTAATATTCATCTCAAGATATCAATATATTATAGCCCTCCATGAGGTATCAATCCACCAAAGTAAGTATGAGAGTGAAAGTTGTGCCCATGTGTGATGGGTGAGGGGTGGTAATAAAGTGCACAATAAAATTTATGTGGCATAATTAGATATTATGTTTTCAGATTTACAGTTCCCAAGAATCCTCCTTTTATGTTTCAACTTATGTGGCTTTGAGAGTCTTCTTTGCATGATCTTATGGCTTAGTGGTGGCGTGATGGAAGCCCTGCTTATGGTACAACTATGTATACCTTTGTTAAGAAACTTCAGTGTGTCAAATTTTGCCTTAAGAGATGGAATAGGTTGAGTTTTGGCAACCTTAAGGTTATGAAGAGGAATGCTCAGGAGCGCCTTGATGTGATTACTCACCAAATTTGGGATTTTGGTTTCTTTGATGCTTTAGGTCAAGCAGAATCCCAAGCTGCGAGAGTAGTGGAGTGGGAGCTCCGAGAGGAGATTTTTTGGAAGCAAAAGGCTCGAAATGATTGGCTTCAGGAAGGGGACAAGAATACTGCTTTCTTCCATCATTCTGTGTAGGCTCACCGCAATAGAAGTTTTATCTCCTCCCTGGTCAATGCAAATGGGATCCACATATCTTCTTTGCAGGCTTTGTCTCATGAGGCTAGACAATTTTATTTTTCTTTTTTTTTGAGGATTCACCCCTTGCAGAAGATGAGGAGAATTTGATCTTTGCTTGCATTCCCTCCTTGATCTCGAAGGAGATGAATGATTTCCTCATCCTCCCAATTTCTTTACTTGAATTGGAAGATGCTGTTTTTGGGATGAATAAAGGTAAAGCTCCAGGTCCAGATGGTTTTCCTGTTGAATTTTTTCACGAATTTTGGGATATTATAAGTTTGGATTTGTTGGAGGTTTGCTTGGGAATCTCTTAGCAGTAAGCAGATTCTTTGAGCCTTGAAATCTACTTTTCTAGTTCTTATTCCTAAAAAGGAAGGTGCAGATCAGCTTAAATTCTTTAAACCTATTGTTCTGTGTAATGTGGTGTACAAAATTATTGTTAAATTGATTGTTGAGAGGCTCAAAGTTTGTCTTCCTTCTGTGATCTCTGAGGAGCGAGGAGGTTTTGTGGTTGGTAGACAAATCCTAGATGGGGTGGTGGTTGCCTTTGAAGTCATTCACTCTATAATGGCTTCTAAGAAGAAGTCTATGTTCATTAAGTTGGATATGGCCAAAGCTTATGATAGAGTTAAGTGGCGTTTTCTGCAGAGAATTCTCTTAGGCTTTGGTTTTAGTCTAGATTGGGTCAGTTGGACTATGAGTTGTGTTACCTCTTCCTCTTTTTCTGTTATTATGAAAGGGGAACCTTCTGAGCTTTTTGGGGCTTTCAGGGGCCTTCGTCAAGGAGATCCTCTCTCCCCTTATCTATTTATTATTATGATTGAGGGTCTAGGCATATTTCTTAAGTTGTGGGTTTCCCAGGGCAGGATCCAAGGTTGGTGTTGGGGCAATGGGCTGCCACAACTCTCTCATCTTCAGTTTGTGGATGGCACTTTTCTTATGGGGAGGCCTCGCCTTTAGGGGGCTATTTCTTTTAGGCGGGCTCTAGATATCTACCTTGTTGCTTCGGGTCAGAAAGTCAATGAGCACAAGTCATCTATCTTGTTTTTTAATACTCCCCAAGCTATTCAACGACAAATTGCTAATATTTTGAGGTTTTAGATTGGGTTTCTTCCCTTTGTCTATCTGGGAATTCCTCTTGCTATTGGTAGGTAGCCCAAGTCTTCTTGGAAAAAATTGCTTAATAAGCTGTGCAGTAAGGTCACTCATTGGACTCATCGTTGGCTTTCTACTGCTGCAAGAGTGACTCTTCTGAAGTCTATTATCCAGACTCTCCCTATTTATAGGTGTTTTGTTTAGGTGGCTCCTTTGTATTTCTTGAGGGAATTTGATGCTCTTTCTCGACAATTTCTTTGGAGTGGTAACTTGCAGTCGGCTAAGTGGAGTCTTGTTAAGTGGGAAATTGTGTGTAGGCCGCAGAAAGAGGGGGCCTTGGCTTATGTTCTGTTATTTTGAATGGGCAAGCTCTTGCAGCCAAGTTATATTAGCATTGGTGTACTAGTCAACATCAGCTTTGGGCTCGTATTCTCACCCACAATTGTCTTAAGGATGTTAACACATTTGATGTTCCTCGTTTCCCTTTAGAAGGAAGGGGATCTATGATTTGGCATACTCTGAAATCGGGGGCTCAGTTGGTTAAGAAGGGGTTTTTTTGGATCTGTCATATGGGTTCTCAGACTCTTTCTTGGTGGGATTCTTGGGATGGTCACCCTCCTATTCTTTCTGCTTACCCTTACCTCCAGCCTCTTTGTGATCATTTTTCTGTGGCAGGTTGGAATATGATTGAGCATTATAAGACAATTCAGAATATTGGGTTGGCTGCTAGTCTTAGATGGAAGCACTCCTGGAATTTTCCACCAAGAGGGTTAGAGGAGGATAGGCAAGAGCTGGCTCAGATTCTTGTATCGTGTGAATGCAATTCCTTGGAGGGGCAAGATGTCTTGGTTTGGAGTAATAGTCATTTATCTGGTAAGTACTCAGTTTCAGCGGGCTATGGAGAGCTGGTTAGGCAGATATTTGGGGACATCGAGGTTCCATGGTGGAAGCATGTGTGGAACAAATTTTCTTTGCCCAAGTGCAATATTTTTATGTGGCTAGTGGTCCAGAACCGATGTCTTACTTGGGATAACTTGTGCAAGTGAGGGTTCCAGGGTCCCTCGAGGTGTGTTTTGTGTTGTAATAGTGTGGAGAGTGTCTCTCATATTTTCTTCCAATGTTCCTTCTCTAGGAAGCTTTGGCACCTATGGTGGGGTGTGTGGAACCAGGCTTGCTAGCATGTCTCTTCTTTGACTAAGTTCTTTTCCTGGTGAGAGAAGGCCCCTATTAAGAATTCTTTTCTTCAAGTTACTTGGGCTCTTGGTCCGACCTTTATTATCTGGCATATCTGGTTGGAGAGGAATCATAGGATTTTTCAAGATGCGAAGTTGGTTGTCCAACATTTGTGGTGGAAAATTATTCATTCTTTGGGAGAAACTATTTTGGCTAATGTGACTTGGCTGAGGGTGTGGATCCGGGAGATATTGCCTGTTGCACTCGTCTCGACCTTCTTCTTCAAAGGGGTGTTTCTCAGGGTGCTAGCCAGATCATGAGGAATAGATGTCAACATCCTCTTCGAAAGATAAATAGGGAGGGGCGTTGGTGTCCTCCTCCTTAGGGTGTGTTGAAAATCAACACAGATGGTTCTTCTCGGGGAAATCCTGGTCATGCTGGTATTGGGGGTGTTGAGCGGAATAGTTTTGGGACTGTTGAGTTTATCTTTTTTGTTTATAAGGGTCGATATATTAACAATGTGATGGAGGCTCTTGCAAATATTATATGATGTGGAGCACGGTTGCGCTCTTGGGTGGAGACGGATCATTTGTGAATCTGATTTTCAGGTGGTAGTGACTTTGTTGAAGAGGCAACAGTTAGAGGATGTAAGTTGGCATTTGATTGTAATTATAAAACAAATTCTTAATCTGTGTGCTTCTTTGGAATCTGATACTTTCTATCACATTCCTAGAGAATGGAATGGGGTTGCGGATTGTTTGGCCAAATGGGCTTTTGATCATTTGCAAAATTGGAACATCGTGGAAAGGGGTCAATTACCCCCAAATTTGTTACAAAATTTGGACCACTTAGTGGACATAGACAGGGGTGTGTAATGCCCTTGCTTTGTATTGCTTTATTTTGGTTTGAATAAATTTTTACCCCTCTTTTAATGTTATGTTTTTAAAAATTATCAATTTATTAAAATATTTTTTATTCTATTTTTATTATATAAATAAATTGTTTTACAATTTTTTAAAATCTTTTTTAAATTAACAAATTGATTCTGATATTTAATACCATCGTTGTTTCATCCAACAGTATTTCAGTCTATTAAATTTGTGATTCTACCTAATTACTAGCTGTTATGGACTTGCCTCTTCTCTATCAAATCCAGTCAAAATGAAAGAGACTTCCAGAAATTTTAAATTTAAATCGTTAATAAACATTTAATAGCTGCCAATCAGTCTATGCCCACCAAAACAATTTAGAATGTGTTTTGTAAAGAGAATGGTGAGCCTGCTCAGTATGTCATGCGATTGTTCTTCGTTAAACAAAAACATATCTATACTAATTTATTCTATATTTATTTATATTTTATTTTTCTTTCTAAACTACAATGAAATTATTTATTTATATAGAACTTTTTTTATTTATAAAATACATAAAGTATATTTACGATATCTAAAATTTTAATCATAAATAATTTTATAGAACTATTAATTTTTTTTAATCAAATATTTAATTTATTTTGTATTTCTATTAATTTTTTTATTAAATTCTTTAATAATTTTTGTTTTGACAAACTGTTATCATTATACCACAACCTTTGCTGCCACTATAATTATACCTCTCCACTTAACAATTTTAAACAAGTTTTTAAAAATTTCAGTAAGGTTTTTGCATACAAATTATGCTGGGCCTCCTGATAATTATAAACACAAGTGTGTTTTAATATGGGCGGTATTATGAAGGGGCCCGTAGAGTTGTATGTGTAGATAAATTTAATTTTAAAGAACTTCTTCTTTAAGTGTGGTCTGGAGGCTTATGCAGAGCAATAATGTATTTTATTTGCCCAAGTATTACAGTGGGCCATGGTATTAAGGATAAAGTATGTAAATAATTATATGTTTTATTGCAAGAATTTTTTCATTTATTCTAAATTGGACATGGAATTCCATTAATATTTGTGTTCTCCATCATAAAACTAGCACTTGCACTCCAATAAGGTGCAATACTTATGCCGATAGGCTGAGCCCACATTATTTACAGCCGTGGGAAGCAGTGAACGGTGTGAAGAAAGCAATGATCTATCTCACCTATCCCTCTCTATGTCTCCCTCCCTCTTGCTCTCTTCTGCCCTCTCTATTTCTCTCTATATCACATATCCCTCTCTACCTATACATCCCTCCATCTCACCTATTTCTCTTTCAATCTCTCCTTCCCTCTCTACTTCTCTCCCTCTCTCACTTATTCCTCTCTACCTCTCTCTCCTTCCCCCTCTAATTCTCTATATCTCCCCTATCCCTCTCCACCTCTCCCTCCCTCCCTCCCTCTCTCTCTCTCTCACTCTCTTTAGCTCTCTCTTTCCTTCTCTACTTCTTTCTATCCCACCTCTCTCTCCCTCCCTATATCTATCTCACTTATCCCTCTATACCTCCCTTCGTCCCTTTACCCTCCTCTCTCTCTCTCTTTCTCTATCCTTCCCTCTACTTCTTTTCCCTCCTCTCTCTCTCTTTCTCTATCCTTCCCTCTCTACTTCTTTACCCTCCTCTCCAAATTCATTCCAAAAACAACACTTCCTATATATATTTAGTTTTTCATTTTTCTATTTGTTTATTGTTTGGATTTTATAATACAGAACAAATTTTATTTTTATTAAAAAATTATTATATTATTTTATTTATTATATAAATTATTGTATTTTATTTTATTTATTATATAAATTATTTATTATATTATATAAAGTATTATTTATTTTATTGATTGTACAAATTATTATATTAATTATTATTATTAGAATTGATGCCACAATGCATTGCTAACTAAAACAAATAAAAAATATTTTTTAATAAATATGTTTATTTAAATAACCTTTAATCATCCTAACATTTTTTATTAAATCATATATGTCTAATCAAGTCATTAGATTTGAATTTCAAATTCCATTCAGATTTTAAGAATCAAAGGAATCCCTGTTATAAGATAATCCCGCACGTTTTGTTAGATTTGACTGAAGAGAAACATAAATATATAGCGGAAAAAGAAGAGTATGACTCAGCTACAAAGTCGGCAGCAATGATGACACACACCTTCCAACGTAGTGTTTGGATAATTAGCCGATAGGAAATGATTTTACCCTTGTCGTAAAGTTCGTGGGATTCTCGCTGGCGTCAGACTACTGGAAATGCCGGTGATAGTCTATCGGCTAAATATATTTTATAAGTTATATTTATAAAAGTAAGATTTTTTTTTGGGTGAGTATTTGTATTAGGATATTTTTAATCTTAATTATTTTAAGAGTTAAAGTATTATAGAATTAATGTTTTGGGTAAGACTAAATATATTTTATAAGTTATGTTTATAAAAGTAAGATTTCTTTTTGGGTGAGTATTTGTATTAGGATATTTTTAATCTTAATTATTTTAAGAGTTAAAGTATTATAGAATTAATCTTTTGGGTAGGAAAATGGAATATGATATTTGTAAATTAAATGTTAGAAAGTAAGATTTTTTTTTTAGTGAGTAATTTTATTAAGATGTTTTTGCGTCTTATTCAATTTAAGAATTAAGTATTAGAGAATTAAAATTGTGTAAAAAATAAAATAAAATTTTGGAGAATGATATTTGTAAGTTATATGTTAGAAAGTAAGATATTTCTTTGAGTGAATAATTTTCTTAAGATGTTTTTGCGTCTTATTCAATTTAAGAATTAAGTATTAGAGAATTAAAGATGTGTACAAAAATAAAATTATTTTTTGGAGAATTGATATTTGTAAGTTATATGTTAGAAATTTAGATTTTCTTTTGGAATGCTTAGGATTTCTTTTGGATTTTTCATTTCAAGTATCTAAATATTAGAGAATCAAAATTTTGTGTAGGAAAATTTGCTATAAATTTAAATTTTCTTTTGGAATGATTAGGATTTCTTTTGGGATATTCATTTTAAGAATCTAAGTAGTAGAGAATTAATTTTTGTGTAGGAAAAATTGCTATAGAGTTAATTTTTCTTTTGGAATAATTAAGATTTATTCTAGATTTTTCATTTTAAAGAGAATTAAAATTTTGGAGGAAAATGAAATTATATTTTAAAATAGGATGTTTATATAGAGATGTACATTTTTTCTTGTTCACTTTAAAAAACTTATAAGCACTTGTGCAACACAACTTAATCTCCCCTTAGAAATTAGGGTACCACTTTCCTTTTAATTGTCCACATCATCTTGATTTGAACCCTATGCATGCCCCCTTTGATGGATAATATGAATATATATCTTTTTCTAGATACCTATGTTTTAAGTCAATTTATCACATCAAAGGGCAATAGATGTCTCGAAAATGATATCTCTTGATATTTTTATATATAGATTTATTTGAAATATATATACTAATGTAGTTTTCATTCATTAGTATGTTAATAATTGACCTAAGGCATACTTTTTACTCATGAATTTTGTACATCTATGAGGTGTTGTTTTGTTTTATTGGTTGATGTTTGTGCCCTTTAGCTTTATGCCTTCGTAGTTTCATCATTTTTAGAAAAAAATCACACAAGAAGAAAAAATGTCCTTTAATCATCAATTTCTTTGAAGTGCTACTGTTCTTCATATATTCATTGAGAGCAAACCACCACATTGTATAAAGGTTTGTAGAAGGATACCACAAATATCAAGTTTCTATCTTATGTTAGGAGAATTTGATGACAAGCACCTATATGTTTCCCATTATTTGATGTTTTTAAATGATCCTCTAAGATGAAAATTATAGACAAGATCATAGGTTGCACATTAGCTAACTACCATTGATAAACACCTAAAGGCTAGGAACCTCTCCAACACAAAACAAAAGAATGAGGTCACCGACAATTGCATGAGTATGTGCACCCTCTATGAGGTTTGGCCCAGGCAGGGAGGAAAAATGCATACTTTGGTGCCAGAGAATGGATTGACTCCCCCAAGTAAATTCTTCTTTAAATTTATTTTCTCAAACCCGAACCTTTCACTTATTATTTCTAATAAATTTTCAGTCAGAGGGAACGTACTATAGAATTCCTCAATTATCCACAATCAATAACCACTCCAATTAGGACTATCAACCGGATTACTTATCTTCCTTCACCAATGCATGCTACTCATCATATTATCAAGGTCAATAAAAAATCTGAGTAAGAGGTTGCAAGAGTTGGAGCTTTAGAATTACTAGGAGTCATCCATAGCGAATTGGTTAAAAAGCACTACAATAATCTCTTGACTAAACAACACTATTGTTAATCTGCTAGTCAAGAGCTTTAGATTTATCCTTGAATGAACCAAGTTGGACATGTACATCACCTCAAGTCTTTTTAAATTTCGGGTAAGCTTGGATTAGAATCTCCATATTCACTTAAGGATGATGTGTTTGAAATTCTAGGTAATAACATTGTGATATGGGAAGAGCCTACGAAGATCCATTCTCCAAGACCAAGATTAAGGAAAGATCTCATTGAAAGTGGAGAAGAGAAAGTTCCAAAGGCGTTGAACATGGGGGAAAAGCCAAAAATCATTCTTAATAGTCTCATTTTTAGCACAAAAGGGGAAAGATGAAGAGGGGGAAATGAAGGAAATTTTGCCACCAATAATAACTTTAATGTGAAGAACCTTCCAAGATATTAATTAACTCCTCTGGATTTTTAGCATAATGAGCTTAACTTGTTCCATCTCGATCTATTAAACTTACAATGTCATTTGAGGTTAAGTTAGGGAGATAAGGAAACTGATGGAAGGAGTTGTTTATACACTATCCCGAGAGGGAAAATTGGAGGTTTAATTGTTCGTCCATTTCCAATATTTGAGGAAGTTATCATGATAAGGGGTGGACAATGAAAAATAAAATTAGGAGTAAGAAAATGTTGGATTTCTTGGATTGGGGACCTATAATCTAAGAGAAGATTAAACGAAGACTTAATTTGTTTTCTAGTTTTTCTATTTAAATGTACAAGGATCACAAAAATATAGAAAAACTTGAATGCCTTTTTTAAAAATATGTTTACCTTTAAGGGATTCGATAGTAGCCAAAGGACTATTGGTTTTCTAGACCAAATAGTTCCACTTGATAGAGGTGGAAGAAAAAATCGATCCATGACTGAAGCTTTGATCATACCAAGCTAATTTTTTCTAGGTAGTTTTCCAAGCTCTTCAAATGGATTCGAAGGGAGCAAAACCACGAGTCATAAAATAAGAGATAAGGAGCAACTCGTCCTTCTAGTTGACCAATTCCCAAGAGTGACCAAGAATAGTTGTTTGAATATGATGACACACAGGATGCTTCCAAGGAGCATCTTGATCCAAGGCTCTCACAACCCATTTAGTTGTAAGGAAAATGCCTTGAGTGTAGGGGTTTGTAATTCCCAATCCTCTATCTTTAGGTTGAATGTAATGAATCCACAAAGTATTAGGCAAACCCTTTTTATTTCCCCACTTGGCTTGAAGGAAATTCCTAATTAGTTGAGTCAATTGTTTATAACAAGTTTTAGAGGGAACCCAACAAGAAATGATGTAAACATGATTGGCCTAGAGAATTTTATTGGTGTTAGCGAACAGGGATAACTTTAAGAAACCCCCCCCCTCGGAAAAAGGTATAAAATCTTGGTGAATCTTCCCTTCTATTTTAAAAAAATATAAATTTTCTTGGCGAATCTTATGCACAGTATTAAAAAATTTGTAAAAGCTTGGCGAATCTTAATGAATAATTGGTAAAAATAATAATCACAGTGGCGAATCCTAGTGAATAATCACTAAAAAGATTAATTACAATGGAAAATCTCTCTTTTAGAAATTTGCATAGTTGGTCGATGCAGTTGCCCCATATATTTTTTTGTTTTTTTTCTTAATATTGAAGTAGGGACCCGAGGGCGGCAGCCACTGGTGGGGTCAAGGAGCAGTGCCCCTTGTGGGGGTCAAGGGGGTAGAGCCCCCTTGTGGGGGTCAAGAGGGCAATGCCCCCTCGCGGGGTCTGGGGACAGCGGCCCCGTCACGATACAGGCAGGGTCGAGGGGTAGAGCCCCTCGCCACCAAGCATAAATTCACTATTGAAAATGCACTAGAGCACACATGAATGAAGTGTTTTAAAAAAATCTCACTTGAAAAGTAAGACTAAATGAAACTTGAAAATTTTACCATTGATTAGCTTTTAAATCAGACGGCTGCAAGTTCATTCCATGACCTAATACACATGTGCCTTTTAAAAAGCTTGTTGAGACACAAAATTTGTTTTGGGCCACACGATTAGATTTACTCTTACATGATAGCCAAAGTGAACTTGAAGTCATTTTGTGATCGTCATGATGAAAACCCATACAAATATTTAATCTTACATGATAGCCATCACCACTTTGAGTGACACTTGGGCCCTGACCTTCTTTAAGGTCCTGACGATGTCACTTTGTCCATTCGATAGGAAGGTCATCGATGTATCAGGGGGAAATCCCTAAGTGTCCTACCGATGATGTTCACTCACATCGATTAGGCTTTCATATTCCACCTGGAGTTCACACTCACCTTGTCATCCTCATGTTTGCACCATCATCATTCATGTCAACACTTGTTGTGGTGAGAGATCCACCAAGGCACAGGTACACTGCTTGTGTAATTCTAGAGAATCAAGAAGGGAATCTACAATATTCGCACCAAGCTCCCGAAAAGACGTCTGATCAAAGCTCTGTTTGATCTCCACTGTTCATTGTTGTCAATAGTTCATGACATATGTCATCTTCCACTAGCTTAGTATGTTATCTGATCAACCTCATTTAATCTCAGTTGCTCATCCTCGTCGTCAATGTCACCCACGCCATTATAATTGGGTCCCACTACAAATTTGTAATATATTATTAATGGCAATACTGCCCCAAAATTAATCGAAGGAATATAATATTACTAGCGAATATAACTAATCCTTTTAATTACTGTATAAACTACTGGCGAATCAGTGCCAATGACACATCTTTTACATGGCGAATTAATCGAGATGAAATTATTATTTTTTGTAAAAACCTAGTGATTCGGTCTTCGTTTTAGCTTGTACTATTCACCATTTTTGGAGCTCTCGATTTCTATTATTCACCAATTGGAGAAGATTCGCCACTAAAGTTTTCCATGTTAGTGAATGAATTGGCTCATGATAAATATGCTCAAAATGGATGGCTTTCAGCCCTGTTTACCACTAGTATCAATCCACTAACAACTCTAAAAATAACACAATTACATTTGTGGCTTTTCTCTGAATTTTGGAGGTACAACTCCCTCTCAAGATTTTCAATGAATTTAAATGCTAAAATCAAAGATCATGTATGATTTTAACCAGAAAACAATAAAGGCAAACCCAATATTAGGAAAATTCCTAAATATTAGATGCAAGATCTAGCAAATAAGAAGAATTGGCACAAAGACCAATTTTAGCCAAACTATTCAAGAACAAAATATATACCCAATACCATCTGAGAAATGAAATTAACTACGAAGAAAATTGCATCATTTGCTCAAAGATAAGATATTGCATTAAGATATTCTCAAACTCGAAGATTCAAGAACTCAGATTAACTTCACCAACTGAATGCACAAAGACAACCAGTAATTTAACTCACAACTAAAATATTGTATTGAGCTTTAAAAAAAAATGATCTCCCCTCTTTCAAGAAATCTTTATAATATATAGTCTTTATTCCCCAAGACTTCAGTTTTGTAACTGTTTTTCTTTAAAGAATCCGTTAAAATATGACCTTTCAAATTCTAGTAACTACCTCTTTAAAAACAATCTAAAAAAAAGGCTTCAGACATTGTAGTCGGGATTCTGTGTACTTTTGCTAACTTAGGCGGGGTTTTGTGTATTTCTGCTAACTTTCCACCTTTGAGTAATTTTGCTAACTTTCAACCAAGCGAGGTTTTGTAAAAAATTTCTAACTTTCCACCCAAGCAGGGTTTTGTTAACTTTTTCTAACTTTCCACCCAGGGGGTATTGTGTACAATTTTAGACTTTGTAATCACCTCTTTGAGCCTAGAGATGAAAAATCACATATCTCTTAACTGAAAACTCTGTTTTGCATGAAATTTGAACAAAAAGAAGCATGACCATCATAGAACAAAAATAAAATAAAAAATTGGCTCCGGATGCATGAATTCCAAGAATTGACCTCATTTTGTAAATTGCAGCCAAAAACTTAAAATTTTAAAATCTCCCAAATGGTGAGAGGTTTTGGCATGAAAATTGGTAGCATGGGGTAAAATAAGGTTAACATCAACCCAAAAAAAGGATTCAACACCAACTTTCACAAATTTACAAAATTAATTGTTTTTTGTGATTTGGCAAGTTGAAGGGATCTTGATGCAGACCCAGGAGGCTCAATTATGCTGATTAGGCCTATTTTTCAAAGCAACATGCCTTTAAACCTATCATAGGACCATGAAACCTTGGTGCAGCAATTCATATGCCTTCAAACCTCCAAAATCACAAAAATATTCCATTGGTACGGACAAATACATGCCAAACTTGAAAAACCTTGTTTTAGGCACAATTCATGAGGGTTTATTGAAAATATGGGTTCCAAGACATATCATAACATTCCAATACATTAGACCTTCATAAAATGACCTGCAAAAACTCAAAACACTATCACATATAGAGTTCCAATCATATTTTTCCAAAACCTTACTTTAGTTCCTCAATTTCACTTGGAAAACTCATGAAAACACCCTAAGGCATCCCCCTAAAACCATACAACTTGTATTTTATGCCTCCCAAACCATTGGTACATCTAAAATTCCATGAAATAAGTCATTCCACCGAGTTACAGGGCTGGACAGCAAGTGGAATGACTAGAACATCATTTTTTACACCAATCAAACCCTCAAATTAGTTAGAAACAGGCAGTCCCAGAAAAATGAAGAGATCTCTCTCAAAAATCAATATTAGAACCTCTAATTGGATTCAGATGAAAGCTATTTCATTCCCCTACAAGATGATATAAGTCTCAGATCATATGGTGATGGTACAGATCCGTACAATGCTTGCAAAGTTCAGGAAAACAGGAAAAACATGGGATTTGAGACCACCCGGTAGTAAAACGGGGATATCTCACTCAATTCTCAATGAAATCACACCATTCCAACGCCAAAAGAAAGGTTATTTAATTATCTATCCAACCATAATAGGCTTGTAGTGTAAAACAATATGTACAGGTCGTACAATGCACGGGATCAGCAATTTCTTAATGGAAAACACAAAAAAACAGCAAACTTCTTATTAGAAACTCATTCCAAACTTCTCCAACAGCCTCAATTCGAGATCTTACAACAATATATCATGTAATAACATCCAAACCACCCCTTGAACCGACCAACTACCATAACCACCTTTTGTTAGAGTCTAAGATGACAATTTTTGCCAATTTTGCTCTTAATCACTACCCCATTACAACTTGATCAACTTGATTTTGCAAATACCACCTAACTGACCTATTAAGCCCTCCAATACATTTAAAATGCTCATTGAGACCTTATTTAACATGGAATAAGACCCTACTCCCCATATCCCTTAAAAATCATGATTTCACATGGCCTTGGCATTATGAATCAAACTGACAAATTCAACTAAATGATTCAAAACCTTTTCAAATTACATTATGACTGGTCTTTTAGACCTTATTAAGCATAAATGAACACAAGACACACCTAGCTATCAACTTAGACTTCACAAGGTGTAGGTGCTCTTGCACCAGATCTAGAAGTTTAAAATGGGTCAAGTCAAAACTTGGCCAACAATTGGTAACTTTCATCCTACCAACCATGGATAAAACACTATTGATCCAATTTAGGATTTTGTTTTTTGTTTTAGGCAAGAACCATTTCCACATCTCTTTAAGTGAGACTCCAATACCAAAGGGGATTCCAAGGTACCTCATGATATTGCCATGCTTCACCTCACACCAGTCACTATGGAACCAAGGTAGTTGGGGGTTGGGCGAGTCATTATGAATTCAATTTTATGCACATGGCCAATTTCAAGCTTGAAATAATACATAAAATTTTGAATATGTCTAGAGTATTAATCATTTCCTTTGTAAAATTTTGAATGAAAAACATGTCATCAACAAAATGAGAGATAACTATTGTCATATTTCCTAGAAGAGAGATGCCTTGAATAAGCCTATTTGAGAGAGCATGTTGAAAATGATAATCCAAATCATTAGTTGTAAGGACATAGAGGAAAGGAGAAAGGGGACAACCCGGTTGAATGGATTTTACTAAGGGGAATGGAGGGGATAACATACCATTAATAGCCACTTTGGCATTCATACCCATAAATATCATGTTGATTATCTCACAAAAATTTTGGGCCAAAACCAATTTATTTTTACATTTTAAGAATGAAGGGCCAATGGATGTGGTCATAAGTTTTATCAAAGTCAAGCATTATGATAAGAGAATATTGAGAAGATAGTTAAGCCCATTCAATTGTTTCCCAAGCAAGAACCAAGGTGTCTAAGATAAATCTTCCTTCCAAGAAACTAGTTTGCTTAGGACCAAAAATCGCTTGGAAATTTGCTTAATCCTTTGATCCAGGGATATAGCTTTGATTTTGTAGAAGGTATTGACGAGAGTAATCAATCACCATCCATTAATAGTGTCTTTTTCTTTTCCTTTGGAGATAAGCTTAATCAAGCATTGGTTAATAACATTCCCTAATGATCCATTTTCAATTCCCTCTAGGTAAACATTATAAAATTCTTCTCAAATGTGAGACAAAAGAGATAAATTTATTCAGGAGCTCATCAATTCTCGATTTTTTTTCTAATGCCATACATTTAAGAGTAACATCAATTTCTTCTATCGAAAGGAGGTGGTTGAGAAGTTTACTATACTTAGGGTCTATTTACTTAGGAATACATCTAGAAACAACCTCCTTAAGAATGGGGAGAAAAATTTCATTAGTTAAAACATTAGTAAAAAGGTTTTCAAATGCTCTTAAAAGGTCTTTATAATGCTAGAATGATTTTTTGTAGGGTCCCATCAATAGGTTTAATCGTAGAGATATGCTAAACTTTATGTTTATGGTGAATATATTAAAAGAAAAATTTAGACCCATTGTCTCCATCCTTAATCTATTGAAGTCGAGCATGAATTTGAGCACCTTTTCCCTTATAATTAGCCATTTATTGAAGCATTTTTTAGTGTTGACCAGAGTTTGTTGTAAGGAGATGTTACAAGGATTATAGGAAAGAAGTGTATGCCCATGTTCAAGCTGGCATTTAAGATATTTCTCAAGTCTATGATGTTTTGCAATGACTCTCCACCCATAATCATGAAGGAAGGAAATACACCTATCAATAGGTCTCGCCCACCAGCTAATCCAACTGTCTTATTGTGATTTTGGTTCAAAATTCCAAATAGCTAGGAGACCATCATTGCAATCTTTGATTTTTAAAACGATAGCATTCAGCTTGTAGGGAAGGTCGTTGGAAATGGGGGTAGAGTTTAAGAGAGAAAGATTCATGAAGATGGGAAGGTGGTTAGAAAGAGTGGTTGGGAGATCTAAAGAAACTATACGATCATCAGGTGAAGGGAGAATGGTGTAATTAGGAGATATATTAAAGTGATCCAATCGACTCATTTGCTTTCTTTATTTTGTCCTACATCTAAGTCTTAAATCTCAAGTCTTAACCTCTATTTGATCTTTGAATTCATTCCTTTATTTCTACAGCTTGTGCTTTGACTTAGTCATGTGAGAAATCATAGGGAAAATTTATACATAAAATGGGCCTCTTAAGGATGGCATCATCAAAATAATAAACATAAATCAATTACAAGATGACAACATCCAATGACATTCTCCAAAATAAAACTATAATCATTTAAATTTAAATACATTAAAGTGAACTAAATTCATATAAACTAACTCATTAAGGTTAGTTTGAGCTTACAAAATCCTACATTATTTCAATGACCTCTCTAAAAAGCATACATATTTTCTTTTCAGACTTATGAATCTTTAATTTCTATTAAAGAAATTTTTGTATTTTTTTAGCAACGAACGAAAGAACATTTTTGTTAAAAAAGTATATTAAACTTTTTTTTTTTATGTATATAATTTTTAGAAACTCTTTGTGAATTAATATGTATATGTATGTATGTATGTACACATACATACATACATACATCTATATCCATAGATATGTATAATGTATGCATATGTATGCACATAGACACATATCTCAGTGTAAATGTGTTGGATATTAGAATTTTTGCATAGGGAAGAGAGTTTTTTTTCTGGATATTAGAAGTTCTTACACATGTAAGATAACAATTTTTAGATGGATTATATTATAACTCATTGAAAGAGTTGATGATTTATTTAATTTATTCCTTTTATATTATTATAGCTTGGATTCTATAAATTTAAATTTAAAAATATTCTTCTTATCCTAGTAAAATTGATATTAGAAGTTTTGCATAGGCAAGAGAATGATATTTTGGATATTAGAAGTTTTTACACAAGTATGATTAAATTTGTTTATATAGATAATATTGTAGCTCATTGAAAGGTGATTTATGTGATATTATTTTTTATGTTATTATAGATTGAGATTCTATAATTTTTTATTGAAAAATATTCTTCTTATCTTGGTGCAATTGATACTAGAAGTTTGCATAGGCAAGAGAAGGTTTTTTTTGGATATTAAAAACTTTATACAAGCAAGAGAAGAGTTTTTCATAATAGAAGTTCTTGTACATGGATGATAATATTTTTCTTATGAATGATACTATAGCTAGTTAAAGGAGTTAGCAATCTATTTAATATGTTTTCCTAGTGCAATGGATATTAAAATATTTTCTCAAAGAAAAAGAAGGGTTTTTTAAATATTTAAAGTTGTGCATGATTAAGAGAAGTCTTTTTTTGGATATTAGAAATTTTTGCACATAAAATAGGTTTTTTCCTCATAGATGATTGTAGACATGTAAAATTGGCCTAACACCTATCACACACTTTAAATGAAGTTTTCACATCATTGACATCATTATCATAAAAAATCATTGCATTTCACATCAATTACATCAAAAACCCTAAATTCTTATATTAATTGAATAATACGATATTACTTAATTAATTTAATTTTTCATCATTTTTGACTAATTAAATAAATTCCATGTATTTAATGAAGTCCTAAAACCCTATTTCTACTATAATGTTGTTAATTGAATAAAATGACATTATTTAATTAATTCACAGTTTATCATTTCGACCAATTAAATAAATTACATTTATTTAATAGGGATTTAATATAATTTTATTTCGTCTTGATTTGTTAAATAACACCAATTATTTAAGTACATCACTAAACCATTGTATTCCCCTAAGTTGATTAAATTATTACATAATAATAATTTAATTAACTCACTTTCCCTCCAAATTTGAATAATTTGAATAAACTATTCAAAACATTATTAAAAATCAAATCAAACTAATGCAACTTTGTTTGTAAAATTCAAACTTGATTTCCACATGTTCAACTCCAAAATGAATTAATTAATTAAATCAATTAATTATTCTGAACCACTTTTTTGATTGAGTGAATTATGATCCCCTGATTTCTCAATTTGTTCTTGATTGATCAATCTAAACCCTGACTGATCAATCTAATTCCTAACTAATCAATCTATCTCTCAATCCCATCTATCATTCAATCTATTTCTTCAATCACACAAATTATGCAATTTACTTTGCATAGATCATTTAGGTCTAAATCCTCTCAACAACCTTCAATCGTCGATCTTGATTCAACATTGTTTAATCTCGATCGTCCATTTCAAATCACAATTTCTATATAACAAACCTCTTTTCTCACAAAAAATAATCAAAGAATCAACACCATTTGCACAATGAAGTACTGCTGACATTCACAATCACCATTGACAGAGCTTTAACATTTCTTCTATCAACCAACACCCAACACATCAAATGTTTCTCGCACACGAACAATGGAGGCTTTGCAGTGATATGAACAACCTGACAACATGCGAACATACTCCGACACGAGATGGGTAATGATTTTGTTTATTGAATTCATTTTTCTTTGATTCATTTCATTTACATTGTTTTTGAATTCGGTTTTCTTAATTGTGCATTTTGTGAGTGTAGGAATGGATCTAGATTAGTTGTGTATGATATAGATTAGATTTTATTTCAATTGTTTTTATCTCGTCTAGACTCTATGATTTCCCCCCCTCACACATTCGGGCATGCACAGTGGGACCATGGTCCTAAATACTAACGATTTTATGAGTTTAAATTGAAGTTGTAGGTTTTGAAAGCGCTTTTGAGACATCCTCACGCACTGTTCTAGAAATTTTTGTAATTTCCTATCATGGTTTCTGCTCACTTAATCCTAACTTCCGCGCACTTGACCCTGAAACCAGTGCACTTGAGATTTTATAGCATCTTTTTCTATTGATAGAGGGCACACTTGTTGTTTTTCATCGCTTTTTCTCTTTGACAAAGGGCACACTTGTTGGTTTTTCTCCACTTTTGCTCTGTCAAACTTGTGTCTGAGATCTACAAACTAAAATTTGATTTTTACACTAACAGATGCCTGATTTGCATGTGTGATAGGTGTTAATGTTTGTGTATGCAGGATCGAGAAACCACTAATACTTTTTTATGTAGGGAAGATGAACGGTCAAGGAACTCCAGATTTACAGTGCTTTTTAGAAGTTAGGAATCTTTTATTTTGGTGCATAAAAAGAAAAACATATTTATTTTTAAGTGCTCTAAAATGAACCATTTCAATTCTTTTTAAATTAGGAATCTTTCGTTTTGGTGCATAAAAAGAACAACACAAATGAACACTTCATTTTTGGTGCTTCTAAAATCGAACCATTTCAAAGATTTCTTAAATTAGGAATCTTTATTTGGTGCTCTAAAAAAACAACACAAATGCACACTTCACTTTTGGTGCTCCAAAAATTGAATCATTTCAATGCTTTCTAAATTAGGAATCTGTTGTTTTAGTGCATATAAAGAACAACACAAATGAACACTTCATTTTTGGTGCTTCTAAAATTGAACCATTTAAATTTTTTCTAAATTAGGAATTTCCATTTGGTGCATTAAAAGAACAACACACAATTCAATTTGGTGCTCTAAAAAGTTTTTAACTTTTAAAGCAACACTTGAATGCTTGATTTTTGTTTAAATGACCAAAACAACTTTCTTTTGTTGACGTACTCTCGCATTTGTTTTTGTTGACCAAATAAGACCAGGATGAAATTAGAAACACTCAAATTTTGGGCTTAAAAATGAACAAGTCAGTTTTTTGTATTGCACCTTTGCTATCTTAAGTGATTGATATCCCTAATACTTCATGTTGGTGCAGTTAAAAAGAACCATTCTTATGCTTTTCACACATTATCTTAGGGATAGCACCACTCGAGGTGCTTAAAAAAAATCAAATTTCTATGAATTGTATTTCATGCATTCAGTGTTTGACAAGCTAAATGGTTGTCTTGTCTCCTTGCACCTTTTGGTGATCTTGGGTGAGCGAAAAAAATCTTGAGCTTTGCATATTTATTTTCAAAAGCATACCTTTAGAGGGCTTGCCTATTGAGACACACCCCACACCAGAGAATTCATAGGCAACCCAAGTGATACCCTCATTTTGGACCGCTATATAGATAATTGTGGGTGTGAGGAAAGTTCTCACCTGCTGATTGATACTACTTTATACTGACGTCTGTCTCCCCCAATATTCGTGTGATACATAAAAACCCGCAAGGGCTAGAAGGCTTCTTAATTGAGCAAAACGTCACATGTATAGACAACCAAAATGCATAACCCCAAAAAATTACTAGGAGCCAAATGTTTTAGAAGCTACCCCTTTATCCAAAAATATTCTTTGAAAGTGGTGCATAGATATTTACTTTCGAGAAGTTACTTGCCATTTCTAAATTTAGGCCTGCACCATAATTTGCATGTAAAATCATCCCTTCTTGGTATGAGGCAGGCCTACCTAAAAGAATGGTTTCTATCTCTAGGGGTTTAAATTTTTGTTTATGTTAAACTTGCTAAAAGAATTTCAAATTTTTTTTTTGACATCAAAACACTGTGCTTGATCTAAAAAGAATACATCCAAACAAACACTAAACATGATGGTTGAATCACAAACCCTTTGACTTAGTGTATGCTTTTAAGAGAAGCCCTATATTTGCGCTCCTTAAGGATTTCCTTAAAGTTTTCTGAATATTCAGGATTTTATTTCACACTACTTTGAATCTATGGATATTTAATATACCCCATGCTCCCTTCGGGTTATCTTTAGTGTTTTGTTCAGCTTCTGATCATGCCCGATAATATTAAACAGCTTTCATGACAAATTTTTGGCATTCTCTGTTCGGCACCGCCACGTGTTGCCGAATCACACACCGAAGGAAAGCTTCCCTTCCCTTTTTTTTCGAGCCCCGACCCACTCCCATGTGTCAACAATTCGGGTATGTTGGGCATGTTTCCATATAACTCTCTTTTGGACCTTGACTACATGGCATGTGGCCTTCACTCTAGAAAACTTTGGTGGGCCCCTTAAGTGGTGTCGATAGCAAGAACGTTGGCCATGTGTCTTCTCATCGCAATCTCTCATCAAATGTTGGTGAGGACGAACTTCGGGCTATGAAATGTCGCCACGTATTCCTTCGATGCGACTACATAAAAGGGAAGAGTGATGTAGATGCCAAGTTGCCAAAATATGCCATGTTTTCTAACTGAGGTGACACTTGTTTGCACATAATTAATCAGGACCACTGCAATCATTTTGCAGAGGATGTATATGGCTGGCGAATGATTGGATTCATGCTTGAGAATCTTTCTATTACAATGGAAGTAATGAATCATTGTTGCAAGCATTATGATTCATAATGAGGAATTGTTTATGTTGCAGGCTCTCAGGCGGTGGATGTCCTTGGCTATATATACTACTTCATTCAAGGAGTAAAGGGTCCAATATGTAAAAACGATATCTACGAGAGGATTTGCGAGCCACCAGACCTTTGTCTTGTTATATGATTGTAAAGACTCACAAATTGTACCCTTGTAATTTGGCCTTTTTGTTTCTTAAGCTATTGATAACATTATACTGTGTTGTTTCTGAATAGTTTGTTTGCAAATTCAATGATTTGAATAGAATGCTGAATTTCGAACCATGTCTTTGACTCTTTCTATTCAGTAAAACTTTGTGCAACTTATTTTATGTTATGGAGTGAATTGTTCAAGTCTTTCTACTTACCAGTGGTTATTCTAAACATAGTAGACCAATTAAGCAAGCCCTTAGATCACATATGTGAGATAGGTCTATCATGCTTTATATCTAAGTCTTAGCACATCGCCTTAGTTAGATCCATTTATTTTTTAATGGCTTCCTTTTCCCATTTCAAAACCCCAGTTATAGAAGAATTCAGCTTCTTTAAAATTTAGAGGTCACTCAGTTTGGCGCAATAGGCCCCTCCCTAAAATTGAGTTTCCCATAAGAGGCTGTTACCTTGCCAAATTTCGGCATCAACAGAATCAAAGTAAACATTGGAAACTATGGCTTGGGTATCATGATTTCACAACCTAAAGCCATAGGCATGAAGGTCACACAAAGTCCATGCTTTTTGAGTCAATCCAATGCTATTGTATCACTTGCCATACTCCAAACAAAGAGAAATTGAGGAAAAACCCAACATAAACTTGAAAAAATCTAGAGAAAGATTGCTCAAACTGGAAACAAAGCACACAAAGATCGCCTTTGCACAAAATTCTAGTGTATTTGCCCCATTTTTTTGTCGTAGTTTCTAAAAATTCATTACATTTTCTCTTTGTCTTGGAAAATCCATTGATAAAAAATAGTTAAATTTGATAGAAACTGCGCACTTGATGCGAAACCCATGCACTTGCTCTTATTTTCTCACACTTGCCAAAGCAACTTGCTTTTTTACTAAGTGATCACCACATTTGATAGAAAAATATAGAAGCTGCACTTGCCATTCTAGCTCACACTTGCTTCTCAAAAACCAACACACTTGACACATTCTAGGCCGTAGTTGATAAATGCGGTTGCTCTTTCTCATAGTTTGGCGCCCTTGCTTAGAAAGTAGCACTATTGCTCTATCTTGTTGATGATTAGGAAAAATGAACCGAAGCTCCTTACAAGATCTTTGTTAGAATAAAACAATTGGAAAACCAGATAAGTCATATAGTCCTTCAACCACTTTAACCATTCCATCATACTTTCAGAAGTTAGAATCAAAGAAAATAAACTTAGATTATTCCCTCACTCACATTTCTAAGATATCAATAGTTACTTGGAACTCGCAGATAGTTTAAGTAAGTTTTCCTACAACATATCCTCTAGAAGGAAAAGTGAGATATCAATCTAGAGCTCTCAACATTTTGAATTCCAAAGAT
>CM021107.1:201342889-201374640 GCA_007115665.2 Sequoiadendron giganteum
ATGGGACTTCAAACATACATACCAACAGAAGATCACAAAGTAGGGTTCATTATGAATCTCAAACATGATGCATACTTTTTTTGAGAGATTGAACCTTCTAGTCGCAAAAATAAAATGGAAAATATAAAAATCAAAGTGAGGTCCCCTAGAGAAAACCATAGTGTGGCTCTATCAGATCCAGAAAAGAAGAAAATAAAGGAAGCATTCGAAGGTGAAAACCTCCCAGAGGCACCCAAGGATGGAGGGTTCAATCTCCCCATATTTGAGTACAAAGAAAGATTAATGCTCCTAGTAGAAGAAGTAGAGTCCATAAATGTTGGCATTGCAGAGAATCTAAAAATGACATACCACACAACATCACTTGATCTCGAAGAGAAAGAAAAATTCACAACATTCATCAACGACAGAAAGGTAATTTTTTCCTGGACCTATGCTAACATGCTTGGACTAGATCTGACATTAGTGGTACATCATTTAGCTATAGTCCCTGGACAAAATCTTATGAAGAAAAGACTTGAAAAAATGCATCCGCAGATAGCATTGTTGGTAAAGGTAGAGCTAAAGAAACTACTAGATGTGGATTTTATCAAACCCATCGATTATTTACAATGGATATCAAATCTAGTACAAGTTTCAAAAACTACTGGGGAATAAGGATATGTACAAATTTCAGAGACCTAAACAAGGCTTGTCGAAAGGATGACTTTCCATTTTCAAGTATCGACAAGACCATGGATTCACAACAAGGTATAAGATGTTGTCCTTAATGAATGGTTTCTTCGGATATAACCAGATAAAAATCTCTCTAGATGATCAACACAAAATTATATTTACTTGTGCTTAGGGGACCTTTTGCTAGAATGTAATGTCTTTTGGCTTAAAGAATGCAGGAGAAACATATCAAAGAGAAATGACAACCATATTCCATGATATATTGCACACTATCATGAAATATTATGTGGATGATATTCTAGAAAATTCCGTCAAAAGGGAAGATCACTTGTCAAAACTTGCAAAGGTGTTTGATTGGCTTGAACAATATAATCTGAGACTTAACCCTACGAAGTGTGTTTTCAGAGTAACATCTGAAAAGTTGTTAGGGTACATAGTGTCAAGAAGGGGGATTGAAGTGGATCCTGCAAAAGTAAAAGCTATACTAGAGATGTCACCACCAAAAACACTAGAACAACTAAGGAGTTTATAGGGAAAGCTGCAATCCATTCGGTGATTTATCGCACAATTGGGAGACAAATGTCACCCTTTCACTCATATTCTATACAAGGATATCATCTTCAAGTGGGATGGGAGATGTGACTAGGCATTCCAAAAAGTTGAGGAGTACCTACGTAGTCCTCCTATATTCATGTTGCCTATCCCAAAAAATGAAATGGTGCTCTACATGTCTACCACACAAGCATCACTAGGAGCTTTCCTAGCCCAACTAAATGATAACAACAAAGAAAGAGCGGTCGACTACATCAACCAAAAAATGGTGGACTACAATATGAACTACTCAACCATAGAAAGAGCGTGCCTCTGAGACATATTTGTGACACAAAATCTAAGGCACTATATTTTAAACAAAAAGGTAAAGTTGATTTCAAAAGTAGACCCATTAAACTACATATAGTTAGCAAAGGAAGCCCTAACAAGACGAATGGCTAGATGGGTTATGGTTCTGAGAGAATTTGATATAGAGTATGTGGATAGAAGAGCCATCAAGGGACAAATCATAGAAGACCAACTAGCTGAAACACCCATAGATGATCACAAGCCTCTCACAATGGAATTTCTAGATTAGAGTATCTTGATGAAAGAACATGCAAGCCATTGGATTCTATACTTTGACGGGTCCCACACTCAACATGGCTCTGGAGAAGGTGTTCTATTTCTCACACCACGGGGAGATAATATACCCAAGCCATAGAGGATCACTTTTCCATGCACGAACAATATCTTAGAGTATGAAGCTTTATCACAAGGCTCAAAATGGCTATTGAATGGAGAATAAAAGAGATACAGGTCTTTAGAGATTCTCAACTAGTGATCAAACAGGTGAACGATGAGTACCAGATAAAAGACCACAAGTTGGTGTTGTATAAAAGGATGGTGGACGACTTCAAGGAATACTTTGTCACAATAACTATGAATGCCTAATCTTCAAATAGCTAACAAGATACAAACAAAATGAGGTTAGTCATCTTAAAAATCACAAAAAAAACATTCCCTATGAGATTCTTGATCAAACAAAGACGAAAACATGAAATTAAAGCATTAAAAAAGAAAATAAGAGCATGCAATCAACTAAATAGACCAAACCTCCATCCCATAGGGGGATTGTTGCTACTTTTATGTGGAAAGTAGCCCTTTCCCAATCCCTTTGATAAGCTCCAAAATGTAAGTGATTCCAAGTGTATGAGATTGATGTAAAATGATAATGAAGACAAGCTAAAATATGATGAAAATGAGTGTTGAGTGATTGCTATGAGTAAAAATGCCTAGAATAAAACTGCATGAGATGGTGGGTCAAATGGATGTGATAAATACTAATTTCCCTCAAAGATAGTGATAGAAATTGGATGATTGATGGACGAAATGAGCATAATGACTTTGCATGAGATGATCGATCCATACTTGATAGAGAAATCCTTTATTTGTAGGACTCAAGGGTTCGAGGAAGAGGTTAAATTAGGCAGTGTGGGACTAAAATGGGAACCAATAGCATTATGACACTTGTCACAAGGCTAATCAAATCCATTGGGATATGTGTATGAGCACATTTTAAAGAATGTGTAGATTTAAGACATGTAGGTGAGATTGTAAGGGGATGTAAGAGAATTTAATGAATATGGTTGAGATGTAAGAGGGGAAAGATGGAATGTAAGAGGCTATTTAAGGAAAAGGTGGCTCTTGTAAGAGCATTAAAGACCTTTGTAAGAGGCTATTTAAATCCTTTGGAAAGAAATTCAAGTTGAGAGAATATTCCAAAGAATATGCCTTTGAGAGGAAAATAGATTAATTAGTTAATTAGAAGAAATTGTTTTCATGTGCAAGTTGGCTAGTTGACCATGGGTTTACTCAAACAAGGTAGAGTCAAAGGCTATAGAAATGAGTAATGAAGATTAGGATGTTAATTAAAGTCAATTAATTTAGAATTAATCAACTTGAGTGGGTTAGGGGTTGATGACATTTGTTTTAAACAATTTGATTTAGTTAATCAAATGAGAGGACTTAATTAAATAGTTTGATTTATTTAATTAAATGAGATGAACATTAATAAACAGAGGATGAATTAATCCGATAAAGTTAATTATTTGATTAATAGTAGAAATTGATGAATTTAACTAAATAATATGAATTATTTAATTAAATGGTTGTGCATAAGTGATTTAGGAAGAAATGATGTTAGTAATCAAGTTTAGATGTGTAATACCAATCAGGACTATTTAAGTGTCTACATTTTTCCCCTCTTTGAAGGAATGTACCTGCTGCGTTGGTTCAAAGGCTGACGTTGCCAAGATAAAAATTCAAATAAATTTTGATTTTTTCGAATGCCCCACTATTGCACTAGCAGAAGGAATTATGCTACTACACTGCCCCCTTGAGAGATCAAGTGAAAATTTCAATTTTTCAGGTCAAGCTCACGATAAAGATTTAAGATCAGTTCAACTTAAAGAGGATTAGAAAACTCAAATGTCTAATGTAGAAAAAAATGATGATGTATAGATAGTCATTGGCCATGGGTAGCCTCATGTATATTTTGATATATCACACATATTCGATACTTGGATACAAATTCTAGTAAAGATAGTAGAATAAGAAGAATAAGAGGGATCAACCCTTGATTCAAATAATATTCAGAAGTCCAAGTGATGAGAGATGATTTTATTAGATATGGTGATGAGTGATGATGATTTGTTTATCTAGGGATTGGGACATGAATGGAATAACTTTCCTTATGTTTGATAAAAAAACATAGATACAATGCATCAAGGTATAGACAACTAGGATGGCATGGTATCTAGTGTGATGGACTTTGACTCAACGAACAAATAGGAGTATCTTTGTTCACACCTAACATACGAAAACCTTACTAGGATGTACTTCAGAAGTTTCAAACATCTTGGACTAAAAAATGGAAAGGAATAACCTATCAATGTAATAGTCAACAAGCTTCTCAAAACACCTTCAATACATACCTAACAAAGCAAGTATTCGCCAAGGTTATATTACAAGATCATCCCGCAAGAACAAAAAATGAAAGATAATGATCAACACCCCATTTCTTTCTCTCTAAGTCAATTTGATAGACATCATTGAGAGTTAATTGGAATGGGAACAATAAGATAAATCACAAGAAAAGATCAAGTGAACAAACATGTCAATGTTCTTCATACCTCTAGCCAAAGGGATGTGTGAGGATAAGAATCCAAAGTGTTTTGCCAATATATATTTCCCATTGTAGGAAGGATGCATCCTAGGAAATGTTTGTGGATGCTGGAAATTTGATAGGTTGTTTGAAAGGCCATTGATGTAAGGTTGATTGACATGTTTTTTGAAAAGATCAAGAGTTTGATTTTGCGTTTAAAATTTTTTTGTTTCGATTTTTATTTTATGTTTCAAGTTTGGTTTTGCTGATTGTTGTGGTTGCTTCTATTTGTTTTTCCAAAGGATGAAGGTGGTGATTGATTTATTGTGGATGAAATTTTATTGTGAGTGAAGAGAATTGAGACAGATGGATTTTTTCAAATATTTGGATGTTTTTGATGTTTTTGTACTATTTCGCTGCTATTTTTTATTTTTGGGTTATTTAAATGTTTTGGGTTTTGTGAGATTATGAATGTTTTTGGATTTTGTGTCTTGGGGTCCCATCAAGATTGTCTTGCCTACGTTTAAACTTAGAGACAATGTAGTTCAACTACCATGTTTTTGACTTCTTTTTGGATTTTGATATGATTTGAATGTTTTGAGATTTTTGCATGATTTTGACAATTGGGATATGGATATGCATGATGGTATATATGATCAATTTTGGGATTTTGTTGAAAACCAAGCTAGGGTTGATTGATTGGATTGATGGATTGATGATGATAACATTGTTAAGGATACACAACAATGCAAGGATAGTGTTGAGCAACATGAGGATTGGGAAGGATACCCCAAGATGATGATGGATTGATTGGATTTGATTTGACCAAGATTTTGAAGCTTGATTTGGAACAAAATCTATTTAAGTGATTTGAAAGATGTTGAAGTTCAAGTTAGATGTGACTTATATTGATTGTTCGATGAAAGATAAAGCTTGATATGGAACATCTTTTCATCAAAATATGCCATGGGCTAGTGATTTGTATTTTTTATCACAAATGTTTTGACCAATTTGATTTTATGTTTTTCAATGTTCGAATCACCACATCGGTTGGAAGATATAGATCAATATTCAATATTGAAGCTAGATGTGAATATTTTCCCCCAGTGTCTAGCAATGTATGGAATTCCATGGGTGGATGCTTGGATACATGTATGGATGGATGGATATGGATTATCTTATGATAAGATAAGGTGTTCGAATAAAGAATCCTCATTTGGATAATGCTTCATGGCTTAGATAATGCTGGATAGGATAGGATAGGATCAATGATAATGGACCATGTCAAGATTTTTACCATAAAAAGTGCAAAGTGTACACCAAACATTTTATCAAGATCAAGATAATTTGGAAGATGAATGTAGATGAATGAAAATGGATTGGATAAATGGTTCATGGATGAATGGATTTATTATGGATAAGATGGATAGAATGTTGGAGTTTATTATAGATGAGATAAGATTCTTCCACTTGAATTAGTGCATGTAGATGCTCAATTCTACACATGAAACCTATTTTCTATTCTAGGTTTTCATCATGGTTTTGATTAGAGGGCGATTTTTTGTTTTTACTATTTTTGTGATTTTTGATTGTTTTTTGTTTTTCTGAAAGATTGTAAGCTCATGCCGAACCACTTGGTGGTGCTAATGTAGGATTTTTTTTCATAATGTGCCACTGATATCCTTCTTGAAAAAGCTACTTTGTTAAGATAGGTGCACTTGAATGCAGTTTTTGAAATTCCTGATCTACTTTGTTGATATCAGAGTTAACTCTGACTTTGTACCCACATTGCAATAGAGTGCCTTCTATATCCTTATAATGAAGGGTTGTTGCCGATACATGGTCAATGTTACAATTGGATATCATGCATGATAAAATAGATGATGGAGTGTGTTTAGGAATATAAGATGGATTGGTTGATAGTTTGGAACCTTTGACTCTCCAAACTTGGGAAGATGGGAAATGATGGGTGGTTATAGAATTGTGCATGAAATTAGGACCAACTACTTGATATACTTTGTACGTTGCTTGAGAAGATTTCTTTTTTATTTTCGGGAATTTTGATGCATGCATTTCCCCTTTCAATTTCCCCCCATACTTTCTTTGACTAATGGAGTTTGATAGGGATAATCTTTCTTTGTGTTGTTTCTTATCCACTTGTATTTGATTTGTCCTTCATCCTTTGCTACTTCTTTGTCTTTGATGACATCATTCTTCTTTGATTCATATATTTCTTTTGATGTTGGTCCCAATTCATAGATGGGGTGATAGGTGGATGAATATTCATGACGTGGCTAGTTGTAGTATTGGAATTAGTTTCATCATAAGGATTCTTTGTGCTCCCTATGTTGATATTTGCTTGAGATGAAGTTGCCCCTAGTATTGTGGAAGTAGTACCTTCATGCTTTGATTCTTCCTGCTTTGAGATGTCTTGTTTAGTAAACATTCTCTGATAAATGACCACTGCATTTGTTGTTATTTCAATTTTCTACTATGTTAACTTTGGAGTATCCTGTTTGATCTGACCTGTTTCTTTTAGTGGATAATGTTGGACATCTTCATATATGATGTCCTCAATTTGAATTTGGGATATATTTGATCCTGATGTTGACAACTTAGCCTGACTGTAGGAATCACTAACCTTCTGTTCTTGTGTAATAATGTCAAGAGTAAAGGAATCTTGTTATGAATGAAGATCATCCATGTGTTCATCTAAAGAAAGCATCTCACGGGTAGATGGAGGAGTATGTGCTATATGGATATGACCATTATTTGCAGCATCTTGTATAAATTGGAGAGTTCCCGTTAGTCGATCATTGTAGCATCTTGGAGATATAGATCCATGATCTTGATTAATTTTGGAATTAATTTCAATGTGCTTTGGATCAAGTTCTTGACATGGGTCAATTTCAAAGGATGGATTTCTTACAAAGGGTTCTTGGATATCTTCATTAGGCATGGGAAGTGGATTAATATCCTCATGATATTTAAGTGGATTTGGATCAACTATTGAGTTGAAAATTCCCTCACTATCTACAACCATGAGGTCAAAGGATGTCAATATGTCTTGGAAAGGACCATTGCTAGATTTTGGTGAAATATTTTGATCATGCTTTGGAATAAATTCTTGAGATATGTCCTCTCATTAGGTGATGTAGAGACATTGTAAACATGATCATTGGTGGATGGATCTTGGATTATGTAAATAGGATCAAATAATGTTAAAACTCCTTGAAATAGATCATTGTTGGATATTGTTGGTGGATTTTGATCATGATTAAAAAGTGACTCTTGATGTACATGTTGATTTGATCATTGGATGAGGTAGAAACATCTCAAAGGTTCTCATTTATGGATAGATCTTTATCATTATCCTCAAAAATTATGGTGGGGAGATTTTTATTGCTATCATTAATGGTTGAATCTTGATCAACATCCTCAATAGTTATTTTTCTTTGATCAAGAAGGTCTTGGATGAGATTCTTCAGTCGAATATAATTTGATGTTTTATGAAGATTTTCTCTATGATACTCACAATAAGGTCTACCCTTATTCCAAGGGAAGTTTATGATAGAGTTGAAAGAATTTGCTTTTGGAAGAGTAATGAGTTTTGCATTAACTAGCTTGTGTAATGCAGATTCAATTGGCTCTCCCAAAGGAGTTTATTGATGTTTTTTAACTTGTGAGGTTTGTTCTTGTTGAGAATACTTGTCATGATTGATATTTTTGTTGAGGTTGTTGATTTTGATATCCAACTTCTTGATATTGAAGATTTTTTTCTTGATGTGGTTGGGGACACAACTCAATGTTTTGATGACATGGTTTAACCAATGGGGGTGTGTGTATATTTTGGGATGGAGATGTGTCTTGGTGCAATGAATCAAGTATTTTGGTAAGTGAAGCAATTTGATGTCGCAAAATTTGATCTTGATTTTGATTTTCACACCCTTGATATAGTTGATTTGGTTGTTGGTCAAGCATATCTGGAATATACACTTATGGTATTTGTATGGGATCATGAAAAAATTTATTTTGGACAATGTTATGATTTGGGATGATGTTTAGATTTTTCATTATAGGCTGGCATTGAACATTGTTGTGGTTGGGAAACACATTGCTTTGATTTGGGTAATTTTGATTTTGCATGAGGTTACCTTGATTTGGATCAATACATTGAGTTGTTAACATATTGTTTGGAATTTGAACAACATTTGTGTCATTCAAAAAGTGTGGATTTGATATGTTCATGTTTGGTAATTTTATGTTTGGGATGTATTGTTCTTGTGAACCAATGTTGTTTTGATGAAGACTCATTCTTTGACCATTTGATTGATAGATTGGTAAGTTTTGACATTGACTTAAATCTACCATAGGGAAATGTGTTCCAAAATTTAGATTGGGCATACTCACATTCATTATATCATTGAGGTTTGTAGGATATAATGATCCCATGTATGAATTGTACAAATGTGAGTTTTGATAATCAATTGGTAGCATAAGGCTTTGATAGTTTGGTTGATTTAGATCGCTCATGATGTATGAATTGAGTTTATATTCCATGTTTTTCTTGTGTTTTGGCATTGTTGACCTCTAAGGAATTTAGAACCAATGATGAGATGAAGAATGAAAGGGTGAGTGATATGGGTGTTGAACTTTAAGAACTTTGGATAAATACAAGACTTTAGGATTTTGATTTTTGATTTGTTTTGATTTGGATGATGAACTTGTAAACTGTAATATGTTAGATGTGATCTTAGAATGAACTTTTCCAAAAGGGGGGGTGAATTTAACTAAGTGTGTGAGAAAGGATTCATTCCCAAACACCTAACTAAACAAGATGATTTTCATTTGGTTTAAGATGATTTTCCAAAGTCTAGCATAATGATGTTTCTAAAGCTCTAAGAAGTTATTTGTGGGATGGATTTTGATAGATGTTTTGGGATGGATGAAATGTTTGTTTTGATCCTAAGTGAACCTAAAGGGACTTTGTTTACAAGACCAAGGTATTGAAGAACATGCCTTACCCTATGAGTAACTCAAACCCAAAAGACCAATGTTTTCATGGAAAACCATATGACCAAAGGATACCAAGAACATGTGTGGGGTTCAATTTGAGTTAATTTTGATTAATGAATTATTTTTACCACATCAAATTGTCTTGCTTAAATTTAAAACTAAATGTCTATGTCTTAGCTCCTTTTCATTCTAAAAGGTCCATTATGTGAAAGTCAAAGATTCAAGGCCATAGTTTCCATAGGTTGAATTTGAAGAGAGTGAAGTTAGATATGAGCCCAAATATTTAGAAGCCTCTAAAGATAAAATCCTTAGGGACAAGCAGTAATGATTATAATCTTCAAAGGGAATTTCTCTTTTCAAAGGGTTTGAAATTTTGGTGATTTTAAATTTTTTTTTTCAAAGTTTTGGAATCAAGCAATGTGTTCAAATGACTTTCAAAATGTAAAATCCTAGGTTGAAGAGATACTACTTGCTAAGTCCCCACTCAGATTGCTCTAAACACTAAGAAAAAGTGAAAAAGTAGAGATTTGGTGGCACTAGATCCCCCTTACATGGCACACACTTCTCAGACACATAAAATCTCAAATTGTGAAGGATATTTTTATTTCTACTATGAATAGTGGAGCATGGGGCGGCTTTGGAGTGATCGTTTCTGCACCAACAAGCATAAAGGTTTTTTGGTCACTAAAACAAGTTGGTTCTTAGTTCGTATATTCAGGATAAAAATACAAGTTCCATAAATGCGATAAGATTAGATTAATTAAGAGGCCTCCTAGTCTCATCCTAAGAAGATATTTTAACATATCACATGGATACTAGGGGTGGCACTTGTCGGTATGGGACAAAAACACCACCTGGTGATGACTTTATACACCACTGTTTCATTTATATAGCAGATCGAATATGAAAGCACCGCTTTGGATCATTCCCTATCTCAAGTTGGGAGCCAAGCCCATTTAAAGGTGACATTTTGACATGAAAACAAATGTGTAAAAAGAATCAAGATGTTTTTCATCACCCAAGATCGCCAAAAGGAACGAGGAGAGAGGATACACACCGTGAATGCACAGAAGAAAGAAAATAACACTTTGAGTGTTTCTCCTCACCCAAGATTGCACGAAGCGCAAGGGGAGAGGATACGTAATCAAAGCATGTCAAAGATAAGATCACACTTCAAGCAATTATTTGTTTTAGCCTTCAAAGAAATGGCGAATTCATTTTAAGCACCAAACTAAGTGTGAATTTTCCTTGTTCAATTTTATCCCATATACCAATGTCTAGTAAGTTTCTAAGTTCAATTTTAATCCAACTTGGAAAGCTTAAGTCAATGATTAATTTTAAGCCCAAAGTAATGCTAGTTGGTACTAAAATAGAAAATGAAGAGCATAATTGGAAAGCCTAGGCTATAACAATGAGCATAAAAAAATGATTTTATTTTTCCAAGTTGATATTCCTCTTCAACCTGCAAAGGCAAAACTGGACAACAAAGGCCGTGTTTTATCTGTAGAAAAGTCGATACATAAATCGAAATCGACACTCTATTAAATTGCAAAGGTGGTGCTATGCAGAAAATAGAGAGCACAAAAGTGGTGTAGCAGAAAAAAATATGGCACAAAAATGAAAGCGATGATCTGGTTGAGAATAAAAATTGATAGTTTGATCAAGAAGATAGAAGTGATGCTTCTACAAAGGTGACGTGATGGAGTGTTGAGACGTGAAAAAGACAATGCTATATGCAGAAGCGATGCTTTACTCATAGTCAAAGGCGATGTTGAAAGAAAGGGCGGTGCTCTATGGATCCAACGATGGTGTCGCCTTCCTGTAGCAAAAAATGCCAATTTGAAGCCAAAATATCAAAATTTAAAAAGGTTAGCCCTCCTTCTAGTGCCAAAATATGAATGCCTAATCTACAACTAGCTAACAAGAGAAAAACTAACAACATTAGTCATGTTAAAAAGCACAAACAAAGTATTCCCTATGATATTTTTGATCAAACAAAGATGAAAACATGAAATAAAAGCATAAAAGAAAATGAGAGCATGTAATCAACTAAATAGACCAAACCTTCATCCCATAGGGTATTGGTGCTACTTTTATGTGGAAATTAGCCCTTTCCCAATCCCTTTGATAAGCTCCAAAATGTAAGTGATTCCAAGTGTGTGAAATTGATGCAAAATGATAATGAAGACAAGCTAAAATGTGATGAAAATGAGTGTTGAGTAATTGCTATGAGTAAAAATGTCTATATAATAAACTTGCATGAGATGATGGATCAAATGGATGTGATAAATTCTAATTCACCTCAAAGATAGTGATAGCAATTGGATGATTGATGGATGAAATAAGCATCATGACTTTGCATGAGATGATCGATTCATACTTAATAGAGAAAATCTCTATTTATAGGACCCAAGGGTTGGAGGAAGAGGTGAAATTAGGAAATGTAGGACTGAAATGGGAACCAATAGTATTATGAAACTTGTCACAAGGCTAATGAAAGTCATGGGGATATGTGTATCAGCACATTTTGAAGAATGTGTAGAGTTAAGGCATGCAGGTGAGATTGTAAGGGGATGCAAGAGAATTGAATGAATATGGTTGAGATGTAAGAGGGACAATATGGAATATAAGAGGCCATTTAAGTCAAAGGTAGCTCTTGTAAGAGCATTAAAAACCTTTGTAAGAGGCTATTTAAAGCCATTGGAGGAAAATTCAAGTTAAGGGAATATTCCAAAGAATATACCTGTGAGAGGAAAATAGGTTAATTAGTTAAATAGAAGAAATTGTTTTCATGCGCAACCTTGTTAGTTGACCATTATTTTACTCAACCAAGGTAGATTCAAAAGCTACAGAAATGAGTAATGAAGATTAGGATGTTAATTGAAGTCAATTAATTTAGAATTAATCAACTTGAGTGGGTTAGGGGTTTATGACATTTATTTTAAATAATTTGATTTATTTAATCAGATGAGATGAATTAAATAAAATGTTTGAGTTATTTAATTAAATGGGATGAACATTAGTAAACATAGGATGAACTGATTCGATAAAGTTAATTATTTGATTAATAGTAGAAATTGATGAATTTAACTAAATAATATGAATTATTTAATTAAATGGTTAGTATAGAAGTGATTTAGGAAGAAATGATGTTAGTAATCAGGTTTAGATGCATAATAGCAATCAAGACTATTTAAGTGTCTACAATAGCCTTTGAATAAATTCTGCGGATCAACAACAGAGTTGTCAATGTAATGGCAACAATAGGATAACTTCTTGATATTCCACAGAATGTTCCTAAGTATGAGTTCCTCATGGAACTGTTGCTCGTACCTGCATTTGATATCCTAGAATCATAACTGTTATGTGTTGTTGTTGGTTTTAACTCCCTGTGGTACCAAGACACCTTTGACTACATCCAACACGGTATCATACCACTTGACCTAACAACCACTCAAAAGAAGAGTTTCATCTGTAGGACTTCCCGATTTACAATCCTAGGAGATACCCTATACCATCGTAGTCTGGATGGTATGTTACTCTAGTGTCTTAATGTAGAAGAAGCACAAATGGCCTTACAAGAGGTACATGAAGGTTTTTGTGGGTCCCACTCTAGTGGACCTAACCTTGTCCAAAAACTGCTAAGAACGGGGTACTATTGGCCCTCCATGGAACATGAATGCATTTAGTATTCTAGAAAGTGTCATTAATGCTAGTAGCATAGTGATCTACTTCATGCACTGACACAAGAGTTGAGACACATCACAACATCATGGCCTTTCTCGCAATGGGGATTAGACTAGGTAGGTAGGATTTTGCCTGCTTCATCTAATGGGCAGAAGTTCATTATCATAGCAACAAAGTATTTCACTAAATGGATAGAGGAAATTCCATTAACCTATACCACCAAAAAAATATATCAAAATTAATTTTGAATTATCTGATCTATAGGTATGGAATTCCCCAAACGATAATAATGGATAATGGAACCCCATTCAAAAATCAAGATGTCCAAGAACTCTGCTCCCAATTTTCTATCCAGCATAAATTTTCCATGCCCTATTACCCCTAAGGAAATGGTCAGGTTGAGGCATTTAATAAAACCATATTGAAAATACTCAAAAATATTGTTAATGAAGTAGGCCATGATTGGAATTTGTAGCTAAACCCAGCCCTATGGGCTTATCGAACAAGCATCCAAACACCTATAGGTGTACGCCATTTTCCTTAGTTTACAGATCAGAGGTTGTCTTACCTATCGAGGTCAAAATCCTCGCATTGTGAATCTCATTAAAAGACATGGTCAACAATGAAGAATATAGGAACCTATCCAGGCTAAATGAATTAGAGCTCCTAGGTGAAAGGTGTTTGAGCGTGTTAAACCATTTGCAAGTTTATCAGAATCAACTCAAACAAAGCTATGACAAGAAAATCAAAGAGAACAACTTTCAAGTTGGTTACTTGGTCCTCAAGGAGAATCAAAAGGTACAACTAAATCAAGGTGGTAAAGGAAAATTTGAACCCAACTGGTTAGGCCCATTCGTCATCATAGCAAGCTATGGCTCTGGGGCCTATTAGTTGGCTACTCTTGAAGGATAAACTTTATTTGAACCACTGAACAACAACCACCTCAAGAAGTTCTACACATGAATCACGTCAGAATACCTCGGGAAAAAGGGTAAAATTCCAAAAAAATGGAAAAGATAAAAAGGAGCAAAAAAATCAAAATCCAAGAAAAACAATAAAGAGAAATAAAATGTCCTTTAAGTGAAAAGCACTTTGTGCCGCTTCTAGAATTTAGGTACCATAGTGAAAAATTGGTAAATAAGCACTATGTTTGAATAAAGCCTACATCATTATCTATCGGTACTATCCACAACATCCACCCATTCATCCCATAATAAAGCATGTATGCAAATGTGGCTTGTTACTAATTTAGGAAAGTAGTCTTGTCTCAAACTGGGGCAACTTCGTGAAGCTAGACATGGATCAGATCTTTGTGCGTCCTATCATGGTTGAGAATAACAAAATTAAAAAAATCCAAAAAACAACAAAATCAAAAACATTTGAAAACATCAAAATCAAAACAACTTTGGATTATTCCTTAACTTAAACAATCTAAGATATTAACATTTTCTTGAACCCCATAGCTAGTTCAAGTAGATTTCCCACAACATATCCTCTAGAAACAGAAGTGGAATATCAATCCAATTTATCAGTGTTGTTTATCCCAAAAATAATTATTCTTTAAGTCAAATGGTCAAACTATGTGGTATTGGCATGTACAAAGTAGGCAAGGCTTAATATCCCCTGAGACCATAGGTCAATCCCCTTAGGTTTCTATCATTCTTTATTTCAACTTAGTCAAAAAAATGTAAAATCCAAAAATAGTCAAAATATCAAAATCCAAAAACATTCACAAAATAGAAAAGGTCAAAAACATCCAAACCAAGCGAACTACGAGCCTCTACATGTACAACATACCTGCAAGGCTTATGTTTGATGAGCCCCCAAAGCCCTAGGTTAGTCCCCTAAAAATAACATAAAACATCATAAAACTCCGAAAAATAAAAAATTCCTATCTCCATCATCACAAATTCACAATAAACTTTTCACCCATAATAAACAAATTGTCACCTTCACCCTTTGACAAAACAAACAAACAACCAAAGCAAACATCTAAAGCTAGAACTTTCAAGAAAAAATCACGAAGATTTGATTACAAACAAAATAAAACAAAGCAAGAGTGTTACCTACATATTGTCTGACAACGTACCAAAAACATCATGAGATATGCCTTAACGGATCCATTCATACGATAAACATGATCAACACCGGATAATAGATCCACCCCAAACTGATATGGAAAGTGATATTGCAACTCTATTTTGATCTTTTTGTAGTCTTATTTTTTATGATTTATTTTATTGAGTCATTCCCAAGATCTCTCGAGGATGTCCATAAGGATTTAGAGAAGGAATGGGAGGAATTGAGCGTCATTTCAATTTTTCGTTTATAAGATATTTTTGTAATATTACCATGGTGAATACTTGCTTTATTGAGTGTATGAAAGTTTTGTTGAAATAATTCGTGAAGCAGTTGCATGTTAGGTGTTCTATACCTCCCTATGTAACTAGTTTGAAAAGTTTTTAACACAACTCGACTATATACTTTAAACAAAGTTTCTATATGTCTAGTATGAACAAGAATACTCTCTGTTTGTAGAGTCAAAGTCCACACAATGGATACAAATTCACCTTGATCATTAATACCTTGGTGCATCATATCCATTTGCTACATCAAACAAGATTGTTCAAGATATGAAGCCTCCAAGCAAAGCGAAAGCAACTCATTAACTACTAACAACATCAAATTTCTATCCATCATCAAATATTTCTTCTAACTAACATCCATCCTGCATCACCAATATCATTAGTATAATATCCATCTTGTATCCACAATGTCATCAATACATACCATGATGATAATAAAACAATAAAAAAAATCATGTATCATAGAAGGCATACATCCATCATATATCATCTATACAACATATAAACATCATATATTAAAAACGCTATATTGATCATCCATAATAAACCATAAAATATATAAATTATGATCCATGGATAGCCACATCATATGCATACATCAGAAAAGTACAAAAACACATATAACCATACATAATCATACATCATCATCCATGATCATCACATAAACACATAATAAAGCATAATCGAAGAAGGTATATCTCATATATATCATCATCAAAAAAGGGAGAATTTCATAGTACACCATCATCATGAAAACAATTGGGATAGGATAATACATATATACAAGGCCTCAATTGCACTGATGAATATATACAAAAATCATGTTTGCAATATGTCTCTAAGAAACAACATCATAAAGATCAAGTACTTATATAACACTGCCCGGTAGAAAAGGAAGAACCCTATAGACCAGGCTGTAGACCACCATCTATATTTGGCTATCTAACAAAATGCTAGCCTGAATCAATACCACCTCCACCTCCTACAACACTAGGCTCTCCAAACCTGGATGTCAAGCAGCCCTAGGAACAATAGCATCATACAAGGTCTAATAGTATGTCGACATCTATAACAACTAATCTCACTCGACTCGTATACTATCATGCTCTACCCTCAGACTATTCCTCTCATTAATAACACTCTATAACTATGTCTCAGCAACGAGATGGCGACCAATATTTATGTATCTCTCTACTCTGAACACCTCTTGCTCAATAATAAGTGTGATAATCTATGCCTCAACGGCCTATCGCTGCAATATCTCCTCATCTCTAGCAACAGTCATCTGAGATAACTGTATCCCTCCATCCCCACATGGTGGAGGGGGACCTAGAACCTATCCCTAATCATGTGCCTGATCACCTTGTGTTCCATCCTATCAAGCTTGACCAAGCTGCTCGGCTAGAACCTTAATATGCTTCCACTCCCCACCTCAACCTATAATGCTTGCTCTGCATAATGCAGGATCACTGGCGAGATCTGTAAATCTGAACAACACACAATAGGCCCACCACTAATCAAAATTGGGAGTAGTACCCGGATCCGTTAAACGAGTCAGCAGACCCCCCATCTAACTTGGGAAAGAGCTTTGAAAGAAACAGTCACAACATCTCTATCTACCAAATGACCACATACTCGGACCTCTCTGGTGGTCCGACCAAATCAAACTTCATATATATCAGGAAACCAACCCTATCTCTCTCCAAACTGTCGGCATACCCTATCAGGTAAGTATCACTCTAAAAGAGTGTGAGGGACCATTCAATCATCTAGTCTATCGGAAGTACACTAGCTACTCTCAATCCTCTGGCCATGCCTCACAATTCATATAAGGTCTCCAAACAAAACCTAACATGCCATCGAACACACGATGCCAACACAAAAGATCCCCAAGAAGGGTGTAATGTAAGAAATCTCCATAACAATATGAGTATGGATCCCCAATAGTATGATCCTATATCCCATCAAGACAAGCAATTGCAATATGCTCCCAGGCCCACACGTGCAAAAGAGAGACACCTGTAGAAATAGATTTACTCCCCTGATATACAACCTCATGCATATCTCTGTAGAGGTGGGCAAGAAGACATGGACCCCATGCATATCTAGTCTCATGCTCAAACATACCCTCAATACATATGCCCCATCCAATAGGGAATTGATGACCTCTTCTATCAGGAACAACTAGCTCTGAAATCAAATCACATAGATTGAGGGAAACAAGGTTTGCACTGCTAACGAAATATGATAAATCAATCTTAGATTGGCAAACCTCCAAATTTCAGACACCAAGTACGTGCTGCATGGTGTGGGTACCCCGTCGAACATGGTATGTCACAAGCTCACCATGGATAGGAATTCAGAGAATCCTCCACACATCCTCAAGGGTAATGGTGGCCTCTCCTATAGGTAAATGGAAAGAATAAGTCTTTGAATGCCATCGATCCATGAGTGCGGTCATCATCACCATGTGGGATAGGATGGGAGGCATGTAACAAATATGACGTAATCTGATCGCATCTAAAAATCTCACTCCAAAACGTCAAAGTTGGCTATCAGATCAAATAGATCCCGAGGTCGTCTCTCCCTCAACTCTAGTGGTTTCAAGACCACCTAAAATCATTCAACGCACGATATTAGGGTTTCACTCTAAACACATAAATTAAAACAAAAATTATGAATAAACTGACTTAGATATCCAAAAAGGCAAAAGAAAAACCTTTCTAGAAAAAGTGAGGAAACATTAGCAAAAGCGATGAAAAAGAGCAAGTGAGATGACAAATTGCACGTGTGAAAATATCAAAAGTGAAGAAATTTTGCAAGGGCATAGACCTAAAGCAAGTGCACAAAAATTGACTTTGAGCATTCAAAAGCACAAACTTGGAGAAAAAGTGCATTCAAAGGAAAAAGTTCAAAACAAGGGTGTAGACCTAAAGAAAGTGAGCAAAAACAGAGCAAGAGCGAGCTTCCTAACTGACAAATGCACTGAAAACCTAAAAACCTCGCTTTTGACTTAGGGAACTTTGTGCATGAATAATGAGAATATGAGCAAACAAAAATGAGAAGCAAGAGGGTACATACTGGGCCACTGACACTTGTAGGTCGTCCAAACTCTCGAACCAAGTCCAAACGATGTGGGGCTCCTTAAATCCTAGGCATTGCTCTTCGACAATTGACAAAATGAGAAATCCAAAGACTAGAATTCCCTATAGGATCAAAGCACAAATGAGGTAATTAGAACCCTTACTACCTATTTGAACCCTCAAAAAACCCTAATTTCACCTAGGAAACCCTAATTTTTACTTAGGGAACCTTCCTATGTTCAAATTAGGACTTCTCAAGAACATTGAAACAATCAACGAGGGACCTATATACCTAATTTTTCATCCTCTCCACAACTAAACTGAAATAGAACAATGTCGTGAGCCTAACCTCAAAATCAAAAAAATTGACCAACCTCTCGAGGGGGCAGCACAAAGTCCTACCATCATTTCGATGACCGCTGGGGAACAATGGGGCATAATTTTTTTTCAAAATCTTTATCCTAACATCGAATCTTTGAAAAAAAGAAACCCGTACTTTGTATCAAAGAGGGGCAAAAAGTAGACATGTAAAATTGACCTAACACCTATCACACACTTTAAATGACATTTTCACATCATCGACATCATTATCATAAAAAATCACTATATTTCACATCAATTACGTCAAAAACCCTAAATTCCTTTATTGATTGAATAATATGACATTATTTAATTAATTCACTTTTTCATCATTTTTGACTAATTAAATAAATTCCATGTATTTAATGAAGTCCTAAAACCCTATTTTTTCTATTAATTGAATAAAATGACATTATTTAATTAATTCACATTTTATCATTTCGACCAATTAAATAAATTACATTTATTTAATAGGGTCCTAATCTAACTTTATTTCATCTTGATTGGTTAAATAACACCAATTATTTAATTACATCACTAAATCACTTTATTCCCCTAAGTCGATTAAATTATGAAATCATAATAACTCACTTTCCCTCTGAATTTGAATAATTCAAATAAACTATTCAAAATATTATCAAAAATCAAAGCAAAATAATGCAACTTTGTTTGCGAAATTCAAACTTGATTTGCACATTCAACTCCAAAATGAATGAATTAATTAATCATTCTCAACCACTTTTTTGATTGAGTAAATTAAGATCCTTTGATTTCTCAATATATTCCTGATTGATCAATCTAATTCCTAACTAATCAATCTATCTTTCAATCTATTTCTTCAATCACACAAATTTTGTAATCTACTTTGCACAAATCATTCATGTCTAAATCCTCTCAACAATCTTCAACTGTCAATCTTGATTCAACATTGTTTAATCCTAATCATCCATTTGAAATCACAATTTATATATATCAAACCTCTTTCCTCACCAAAAAGAATCGAAGAATCAACATAATTTGCACAACGAAGTACTACCAACATTCACAATCACCATTGATAGAGCTTCAACATATCTTTGATCAACTAACACACAATGCATCGAAAGCTTCAGTCACATGAACAATGGAGGCTTCACAGTGATATGAACAATCCAACATCATGTGAATACACTCCAACACGAGTTGGGTAACGGTTTTGTTTATTGAATTCATTTTTCTTTGATACATTTCATTTACATGTTTCTTGAATTCAATGTTCTTAATTGTGCATTTCGTGAGTGTAGGAATAGATCTAGATTAGTTGTGTTTTATATAGATTAGATTCTATTTCAATTGCTTTAATCTCGTCTAAACTCTATGATTTTCCCCCCTCACAGAATGATAGTGTAGCACATTGAAAGAGTTGGTGATTTATTTAAAATTATTTCGAATGTTAATACAATTTGGAATCTATAGATTATGTAAAAAAAAATTTATATATATATCGATAATTAAAAAATAGAAAAATAAAAATAACAATAATGAAGAGTTCAAAATAACTAAATAAAGATTTTTTTATAATTTTTTATTAGATATACTTCAAAATAAATATATTTTTTATTTTTGTTATGCTAATTAAATACATCACAAATATAAATCTTGGTTTTTTACATTATTATAGGCCCACTGTAGAGGTCTAACAATATATGTAGACTGTGCAAACAAGATCAAATAATTTAGTATTAGGAAAACATAAGTAACTAGAGAGAAGATAACTCATCACCTTAATATATATTTGAAAGTATATATAAAGTTAGTCATATTGATGACTCGTGACTCAATGCCACTTAAATTTCACTTAATAATTTGCAATTGAATTCAACACCTAAAGAATAGAAGCTAGGGGATGATCTTGCTGAATATGAAAAATGGGATATAAATGATTTAATGTTTCTAAAATTATTAAGTTTTGTCGATTCGTTAGTTCTAGAAATTGAAATTCTATTTTCAGCTTCAACATTGTGTATGCCTAAATAGGGAACATTGATAAAACTATATAAATAATTATTGAGTATCATGCTTACTTTGTGATTGTTCAATTACTTAGTAAATTTGGTCTTTTAAACATCTATGTTATGTTTTATTTTTTATTTTTTAAGAATGGATAACTTTTCAATTTTTTTACATATTTCTCTGTATTATATGTACACATTGCTAATTATTGCACATAAATTTTGACTCAAAATCATTTTACTATTAATTATTTATAAATTAATATAATAAATTATAACTAATATTTTATTATTTTCTTAATTATAATTTTAGGAGTAAAGAGTGCTTAAAAGACCTTAAAGTGAGTTGAAATCTATTTTCATATATAAAACAAAAGGTGATGATGGAAATTGGATTACATAGTTGTTAGCTATCAACTCCACGGTAATAATGAAGCCTTTGTAGATTGGCATACATAGTGTCAAAAGAAAGCATTTTTTAAGAGAAAACAGCATTAGAAAGGAATGATCAAAGAGTTTGAAACAAGTCTACGTGGTAAAAAAGTAAAAAAGGTTAAAATTGCACATCTATGAAAATAAAGGTTATATGCTAACTTGGAATCACTTATAGAGAAAGTATAATTCCTCTGAATTGGATATAATTATGAGAAAAATATATTTTTAATGAAGTGAGAACACTTGTGAATTGCTTATTTTGGTTTAATTTTATTTTTTATGTTAAATAAAATTTTAACTGGTAATGAACATTTCCTTCTTATAGGCCTTTATATTTCAAATTGGGAGGAAAGCGAACCAATTAAAATAACTTCAAATACGTTCCAGTTATTAATTTAAAAATTATAGAATTGTTTAACATTAGAAAGGAGTCTACATAGGTCATGTAGAAGAAGGGATATGATTTTATAGATATATACATATAATCTTCCCAGAACTAGTGTAACATATGATAAACCTGAAGAGATTTATTTGTCAATGCTTAATTCACTTGGATGGTCGAATGTTGATCCTTAACCATCACTTCTTATTATTACAAGATTTTTGAAGAGGTGCATGTAGGTATGAAGATATAAGGAGGAAATCGTTTCCACATTAATATATTCATGCCTCAATATTTTTCATGCATTTAAAAGTGGGACATCCATCCAAATAATTAAAAAATAATTGTATTTATTTACTTTTGGATATATTGCTCATGTATTAATTTTGCTTCAAGTGAGACAAAAGAGTACACAATGAAAATAGATAAATTTATTTGAATGTAGATTTTTTCATAACACAATTTCCTTCAAGTATGCTTTACGTACATTTTTGAGTAATTTTATGAGATAGACTTATAATGCTCAATAATTTTCATGTGAATATTCTTACATGGTTTATAATATTAACCAGGTATTGGATTTCATGAAAAACTTTATACATATTTTAATTTCGAAGGTAGAGACATATTCATCAGTATGGGAAATGTGAATGTATTCTAAATGATCAAGATTAAAATGATAGAATACATTCTCAAAAGGTTTTATTTGATATTTTGATGAATAATGTTCTTTTTAAAGCTTTATCAATAGAATAAAATTCGATATTGTTTGAAATAAAAAATATATTGAAATGGATGAACTTAATGAACTCATTTTTTGACATAATAAAAATAAGGTAATATTTTATTTTATTATATATTTTCATTGTAATGTATGTCAATTATACTTTACTAAATTATAAATACAATAACTAAAATCTTTATTTTATCATAAACTTTTAAATTGGAAAGTGTCAATAAAATGTTATTCTTTGCAAGCATTGTGTTTCTCACACAACATTAGAAATCAAAGAAACTTAAGAATAATTTCATGAAATATTCTTACTCACTCTCAGACTTAAAATTTTATTTAGGATTTGAGTTTAGCTTATCGAAGTCAAAAGAATTCACTCATCATTATTCTATTGTAAAAATAAATTGATTTATACATGTGATGTAAATCATTAAATTCTCATATAATTTTACGTAATCATACATTTATTTCCTTATAATATGTTATCATGGTTGTTCTTCATCATTTCATAATGAGCAAGATTTTTTATTTTGTGGCTAATAAGTACACAATCATTATGGTTTCTCTAATGGTTATGCATATGAACTTGAATTAAAGGGTAAGTGCAAGAAGTTGAGTCCACGAAACATGGAAGTTTTTGCCTTAGCCAAAAAAATGAAATCGACATTGCAAAAATGGGATTTCATTTTTAATAAATGGGATCCCGTTTTTTAATAAACGGGATCCTGTTTAGGCTCGGGATCCCAAGCCAAAAATCAAAAAACGGGATCCCGTTTTGAAAAAAATCTAGATCCCGTTTTGAAAACTTTCCAAAAATGGAAATTTCCATTTTTGGTAACTTTTGAAAACGGGATCCCGTTTTGTAAAATTTCTGTTTTTGGAAACTATCCATTTTTGAAAATTTTCCATTTTTGTTATTATCTTTATTGTGGTAATATTGAGCCTAAAAATTCTTTCTGAATTTAGAATATCTTTATAGATTGAGTTTGTAATAAAACTTATTCTTCCTACTTTAAAGCACAATCTTGTTATAGCATTCTATCCCACCAAAGTTTCATTGACTAGACAACACATATTGGTGCAACATGCTTATTATTGCTTTAGATTTTCCATCAAATACCAATTTACAACATCATATATAAGAATAATGAATTGAGACTTTTGTTTAAGATTTAGCCCCACTAATATCAAGCAAGAAAGATAATATATTTTAAAAAATGTGAAGCTTAATGAAAATCATGCAAATGAAGTAATTTTATTTTACTAGTTCTATATATCGTTACTCTAGTTTTACTATCAAATACCAATTTACAACACCATATATAAGAATAATGAATGCAAACTTTTGTTTAAGCTTTAGCTCCATTAATATCAGACAAGGAAGAGAATATATTTTAGAAAATGTGAAGCTTAATGAGAAATCATCGAAATGATATAATTTTATTTTACTAGTTCTATATATATATATATATTCTATACAAAATATTCTCATTGTAAAATCTATTGCTAGATCAAAATTGCTACTTGAAGTGCATTAAAAAATCATGTGGTAGACTAAGGATATGGGATTTATATAAACCTACAAATAGATAGAAAGAAAAAGAAAAAAAATCAAAGGTAGAGTATAAGAGACCTAGTGCAACTATATGATGCACTTGAATATAAAACAACAAAACTATTGTATGTAAAAATTAAAAGAGAAGAATAAATTAGAATTGGTAGAATTTATTCCAAATATGTATAGTAGAGATGATCTAACAAATCCCTGCAACAAGTACCCCAAGGAAAAAGAAATAAACCTTTTGAAACATCCCAAGAATTAACTTCTAACCCGTACCTCCTAAAAATCACTTTCAAATATCAATTAGTTTGTCTTTTGGGGAGGAAAAGTAAGGTGAATATCGATTGCATACCTTATTTGTGCATATTGTACTCTAATAGGGATAATATAAATATGATATTGCATTTCTACAATAGAAAAATATAGTAGAAATCTAATAGTCTAATCTACAATTTTGATTGCTTTAGAAAAAGCCACAAGAGATATCTCATCATACAATTAATAAATGTGGTTATATCATAGAAGTAGTTATTTTTAAAATATCATGACTAATTCTAATACATATTTTCTAAATAGGGTTCTAGACATTTTTTACTAAAAATTTGATAAAAATTTATCAATATATCACAAAACTATTGGAAATATGACTAAATTTTATTTTTTTTCTATATAAGGACCAAACCTACAATTGTTTGCTCATTATACTCTAGAACTTTTATAAATAGGCTCTACACTATTAATATTTCTAGTTACCATGATTGAATAGTAACTATATATGTTGCAAAGGGATATTGGAAATTATTGTTGTTATTTCAAAAATGAATGTAGTATCTATTGATCATCAAAGCTTGCACCTCTTCGATAGTTTTATGGGAAATTCAGTGAGTGGGGGAACAATATGCGCCTCACTGAATACCTCTGGGTTTTTTTATAGAAAGTCGACTCTTCTCTGAGTTTGGGAAAAGAGTAGAAATAAATGTAAACATAAAAACATGAAAGTGGCAATGCGCCAACGCTTTTACAATATTTCAAAACCACAAGTTCCTTTCTATGAATAACATGATGGACACAAAATGCCACATCCCTTCATTGTTGGGAAGAGAATGAGCATCAAAGGTTAGATACAAGCATAGTGTAGTCATTCAATCCACCCAAAGGAAGTGCGCATTAAGATTTGACCAAACATAGAATTTCCAAGAGTCAATAGAAAACATTCAAAAGCTACATAAACTCTTCCTCTTAATATAGCATAACATGAAGAAATGATAACCTACAAAGAAAACAAATAAGTCAAATGGAATAATCTAGTTTCTATAGATTATATCTTTATCATGCATACATACAACATGGAAATCGAATAATCAAACTATTCAGATTAAGCTAGACACAGTGTTCTATTCCGGACGAAGATATAAAGAAGGAAATATTGACAAAGACCATATCATGCACAGTTTCAATTATTTCTCCCAAATAACTCGTACTTCAAATATTAAATAAATTTAAAATAGAGGTCAGATTCCAATCTGATGATAGTTTGAGTAAATAAAAGATATAACATGCCAGAGTGAAGCAATGTTCTGTAAACTTTTAAAAGAAAATACTCTTATAAATATGAAATCTAAAGAAACTTTTTCCAAAAGGAAAACTTTAGGAACCCTTTCTACATGTTGTCGCTTCCAATTTATAGCTACCAAGGAGAGAAATGTTGACTTCGTCCATAAGTAATGACTATCAGACGTCTACACCTAATAGCTTAGAATCCGATCCTAGATCTTTTATTTAGGTCGCTACAATCCTGCTCATCAAATTTCAACTGTCACATTAATATCCTTTAGATATTTTAACAAGATTGCCCCTTGTAAATGCTCAGATCCTAGAAAAACATCTTGGCAAAGGTATTTTCAACCGATCAAGTGGCTTTGGCAGCATCAACTCATGCCCTTTCTCTAGAAAAAGGAAAGATGCATTTCGAAAAACTCTAAATGAAGGCTCCCAAGGTACAACTTCTTTGCAACAAAGAGATGATGTGTTGAGCAGGAAGATAGTCTCAAATTTGTGAAAAGTGATTTAAAAAAATCATCTGCCAAGTCGACACATTGTTTGACTCCTAGCTGAAAAAAAAGTGATCAAAAAAATGCGTGCAACCACCACATGGCACATTGCACACCCATTGAAAAAATCACTTCTCATGTGCAGATCTTTCAGAATCCAAAAATAAAGACGAAAATCAAAATTAAACTAAGGAAAACATTTGCTTAACAATTTTGCAACTCATAGGGGGGATTTTCGTGTGAAGGAATGAACCTAGACCTCTGGTTATTCTTGGAGTTTGAGGAAAGTGAAGTGCAACATTTCCCAATCTACATCAGTTGGTCGTGCATGAGTACAAAATGCCTTATATGTCTGATCGAGTTCGAAGACTTCTTTGAAAGAAACAAATCCCCACCTTGCTGAAACAACTCCCAAATGATACTATAGATGAGAAAGTTGAAGAACTTCACTCTCAATGTCATCCATCGTGGGTGTTGTGCTCGACTCTAGAAGATTTTCTAAAGTTTGAACCTTATTCCTGATCTCCTCTATAATATGCTCAACTGATAACACATCCCCATTTTTTGAAAGGAAGGGAGGTGACCCGAAGCTATACAAGACACCAAAATCCTTCTTGATTTTTTCGACCCATTTATTTAGCATTGCGTGGCTATTCTTGGATTTCATGACTACCTTATTACAGTGGGTGAAATCACTTGCTTTGCTAGAGGCAACCCTTCGATATATAATTCCTGCAGTTTTGAGAGCCTCATCTATTGCCACACACAAATTGGAAATCAAGCTCTAAGACTCGGCCACTCGGGGAGCGTATTCCTGTAGAATTTGGTCGGCCAATGGGCCAACCCTTTCATTTATCTCTTGGGCATCCCTCAAAAATTATAGGGCTGGTTTTAGAACGATGATCACAATAATGATTCACTCCCAATAGGTGGATACCAACCTCCTCTTTACATGAAGGGTCGTAGACCTTTATGCAGCTACTAGCTCTTCATGTAGCTGAGACTATTTTGCCTTCACTCTTTGTTCCATTTGATCCCTTTTATTGAGAGCATTTGCTAGTTCAAAAACTAAGTTTTCAACCTCCAGATTACGAGCGTGCAGAGAAGACTCAACTTCTTGTTTGTCACTTCTTAGATTTTTGGCTTCCTCTCAAGATTTTGTGAATTGTTGGAGGCTTGAGATCAGACACCATCCAACTCCTTCTTTATACTCTTCTGAACACACTAGTTCTCTACATTAGACTGGCTCTCAATTGCAAGTTCACCCTTCAATCTATCAATTTTGACATACAGTTGGATCCGCTCATCCTAAAGCACTGCAAGATATCTTGGTGCTTTCTCCTATTGATCTTGTACCTACATTATTTAAGTCATTTCATCATTTCGGGCCTGAGTTTTGATTGCAGCCGATTCACTGTTTCCTTTACATTCACCAGCTCAAATTCACACTTTCTTAACTTCCAATCTAGCCACTCATAATCTATATATGCTACCTTTTAAGTGGTCTTGGCTAGATCTACCTTGTCGCACGAGTGAATTTCATTTAAATCCAGACCCACTACCCTGATGTCATAATCCTCCATCTGCATCTATCCTTTAGGTCAGGATGCGAGTGGCTTCATGGTAGTGATCCACAGAGAATTATGTTCTTCATTGAAACAATTTTGAATATTTTTGGTGGCTAGAAGCTTGGTATTCTTCATTCTTTTTTTTTGCTTCCTAGCTTGTCAGACCCACTTAGTCGCATCAAAATTATTTTGAAGAGTTTGTGGGGAATCAATGCTCTGTGCTGCAAGAGAAGTCTCAGGGGGTAGACTGAAAAGAGTAACAAAAGGGGAGATTTCAGATGATTGAACATGTGGGGAGGCGAATGGGAGAGTAATCATTGAAAATGATGGGATGCCAAATTGAGATTGGGCACTAGAGGTACCAGTTGGAGTAAAAAGAGAAACATATGGAATGGGTGATTTATGTCCGAATATGGATGAACCTAGGGTAATGGGTAGCATTGATGATTCAAATTTTTCAATAGGGGCCCTGGATAGGGTGATCAAAGAGTTAATAGTGACTGAAGCAGATACTACTTGCTCAACACATGGGGGTGCATCACTTGGTATGTTGAAAATGGTAGGGGGCTCATTCAGAACCAAAAGTTCAGGGTTTGTGGATGGAGGATTTTTTTCAATGGGTGGGGGCAAAGGATTAACCAAAGATGCAAAATCAAGAAGAAGAGAGGGAGCAATACTTACTTGAACTGTGACCGTCTGAACATTCTATGGAGCAGACTCTACTTCTTCTTTATTTATGATAGATGCATCAGGTATGTTTAGGTCTCAGACTCGCCTTGTCTTCATTCAACCCAAACTGGAGTGTCCCGATCCCTTAGCGAATGATCCCACTGAAGCTTGGCCCTCTTATTCTGCAAATGATTCTCTTGGGGATCGTCGGGTTCTCTTCCCCTTACTTCAAACACTGGCGAAGGATGCAACTTGTGGGTCCTTTTTCTTAGAGCTTCTCCCTCTGTTGGAATCCTGTGGTCAAGAAGTACGACATGGAATTCGTTCCTCAGTTATCTCATGGTTGGACTCTGGATTGTTGTTGTCAGAATTAGCTTCTTAGTCATAAATGTCCTCAAACTGTTCATCATATGGGTGGAACTCCCCGAGGAACTTATGTGTACCTCCCATCTCTCGTTGAAACCTCTAGAAGTTTGTTATCTTCCTTTACAACCACCCTTGCCGCTTCATTTGATTGTTGAGGGTTTTACTTATTGGAATGTCCATCTAATATTTTTCCTATGATGTATAAAAACTCAACCAACTTGGCCTTTTGGTCGGTATGAGGGTCAATTTGATGTATATTTTTGGCTTCTCCTGAGTCAGATTTTTCTTGGACTCCACATAGTCCCACTTTCCATGTTTCAAGGGAAACAACTTTATTGGATTTTAGTCCCATGCGTCACAAATAAGGACTAAGCCTAGGGCCGCTAACAGATTTGTAAGCTCCCTCTATGTTACCCGCTTCTCTAGTACCACTCTATTGTTTGCAATGCAAAGGGGAAGCAAATATAGCTTTGTTTTATTCCTTCTCCCATTGTAGGCATTGTCAGCAAGAGTTTCCTGATGGCATGCCTCCAACACAAAAACCCTATCCGTCACAGTCTAGGGAGTCAAAAAATTTCTCTAACAAAACCATGATATCTGATAAATGTAAAATCTTCCTCGAAGAAATAATCCACCAGAGTTGATGAATATTTGATCTATTTTTCAACCTCAAGGGACAAACGACCCATTAGATCTGACAATAGCTCTTGAAGCACTAGTCTCAGAAAGTGGTTCACAAACCAGTAATAGTTACATGTTTTTGACAGCATATAGGTCCATACAGAAACTGGCTGACCTAAATCCTCTTTATCAAACCTAGAGACTGAAAAATTTCTTTCCAGAAACCCAAAGTTCTGATGCAGAATTAAGTGGACCAAGAAAGAAGAATACCTAAATTTAGATTTTGTTTGGTAATTCTTTAGCTGCATCAACATGTTTGTAGCTACCACACCAATGAATTCAAAATATGTGTGCCCCATTTCCCACTTGAGTATCAAATCCAAGGCTGTCTAGAAAGTGTGGACCTCTTCATCATCATCCAGGCCAAAAATCCAAGCCAACATCGAGAAAAGATCCTGTGTGTTGTTTTTGAACTTTCTGAATGCAAATGCAAAAGGAAAAATAAATCAGCCTCTTGTTAGCTTCTCTCCTATCTCATCTTGATAGAAACCTTATCTTTCATTTTCTTCCTCCTTGTAAATCTCCATATCCTCCTCACTGAATGGCTCAGCACTCCAGTTGGGGGGGATACACAACATATCTTGTATAACTGCATCAAAAATTGTGACCTTGATCCTGTTGCATGTTATGGTTCCAATTTCTCCGTCGAGCCTTCTAACACATGCGTCCACTAGCTCTGGCCATGGATGTACGACAAGTAACATAAACTATGACAAACCATAATTCTAGAGCTAAGAGGAAAAGCCCTCAGAGGTGCCATGTTCTTTCATTCTTTGAAACACTCCCTCTTTAAGATTTTTAGGGTTTTTGGCCAATTTTGGGTCAAAAACATTGTCGACAACATCTCACACCACCTCTCTTGTAACACTTTTATCCACCTCCACCCTCTTACAAAACTTGAACGGTCGATCTGCAGGAACCAGAGTGTTGGAAAATTACTTTCACCCAAAGACATTTGCAAAAATAAGCCTTTTCGATGCAGATTCTACCCTTCTACTAGTCGTTGATGGTTCTGCCATGGCTGTTTCAAAAGTTGCAGAGACTTTTTCACTGAAACGACCACTTGCTTTTTGCTTCTTTAGAAAAATCTACTTTTTGGTGGAATTAATTCCCTTAGAAAGTATGTGTAGTTAAGGCTATGTCATTACCACTTGTCCATTAAATTTTGCCAATGAGGTGATACGTGTGGGTTGGAGATCTGTATCCCTTGAGAATACCAAAAACTTTGCAAGAATGGAATTAGTGCAGTCCCTTCACTGCCTCTCTTCACAAATAAGTTCGTTGTCTTAGGAAGATTTTCTTTAGTTATGTCAATCTTGCTTAGGTGATATGAAGTACCTTTGAAAAGACGTGCTCATTAATTTGTCAGATATTAGCGCATTAATCCATGCCTTTTCACTTACGTGAGCTAGCTGATGCCGATGATGGAAAAGGACACATTTCAACTGTCGGCTTATGTGAGCATTTACTCCCAATGCCCAAAAATTAATTTCTAGACATTATGTTAGATTTTCTGTATGATTTATTCTTTGTTTATTGGTTGTTTTGATATTTTCTCATTGTCGTCCAACTAAAAATAGACCTTCCCTTGTTTGGGTTCATTGACACCTCTTTTCTATAAATAGCTATGCTGCCTTAAGGCTATATTCATTCAAAAAGTAAGACTTTTGGGTTTAGCCAACCTCTTCTCCATTTGCATATCATCTTTCACTCTGCTGCTTTAGCCATGTCTATCGGCCTAGGTACTCCTGTTCATTTGGTTCCATGAAGGCCACAATATGCCTTCACTAGGGAGATTATTCCTACTAGAATCAAGCGTCTAGTAAAGAGGTGCGACCAGCTAGGGGTAATTTATTTTCGTTGGGTTGTCGGTATGGACTTAATTGAAGATGAAAACCATATGAGGAGAAATTGCAATGTCCTATCCCACTTCATGGCCTCCCTACTAGACCTAAATGTCTCCAAACCTCAGATAGTGGAGTTGTGTCATTGAATGTTCAACACCTCTCTGTTGGAAGGGCTTGGTGAGATCGTGCAATTTTCCATCCCTGGTGTCGGCATTCCTAGTGCAATGGACCTTCATCGGTACGTTGATCATGGCGTGGACATGCCATAGCTACCCTTTTTGAGTGACTTTTGTACCATGGACCTCAAAATCCACCGTGCTCTATCTTTACCTGTAGCCAGTTACTTCCTTTGGGAATATGGCATTGAGATCATTCCTAGGTTGGACTTTAAGAAGCATTTTGAGCTTCTGGCGTACAATCACGGAGACTAGGGTCGATGTCTATGTGTCGTGTGTTGTGTGATGTGTGTTCCCTACTTTCCTGTCAATGAAGAAGAAGAAGAAGAAAAGAATGACTAATGGTGGCATGCCCGCGTAACTATGGATGGAGGCCTATCTTTTTGATTTTTGTAAAATTCCTCCATTTT
>CM021107.1:201374740-201434777 GCA_007115665.2 Sequoiadendron giganteum
ATCTTTTGTCTTTTTCTCTATTTTGTCTTTTAGTGCCCAGGTGTTGTAGCAGGTTTGTCTTCTAGCTGATTTCCCTTTATTGCAGCTGAAACTGCCAAAAGGTTGCCCTTGGAGTTAATATTTTATTTGATCTTTGTCTTCTCTCCTACGGGGAACTTGGCCTAAATTCCCCCCCTCATCCTTCTTTGCAACCACCCTAAGGTTCCTGCAGTCGATTCAAATATCCTACAGATAAAGGAGGGATAAGTGCAATTAAGCATAAAGACATTTTAGCCAAAACCCTTGCTAACAACATTAGATTAGATCATTAATCATTCAATAATCTAACACTCAGCTAAAATCATCATCAATAGTTCACTGGAGGTAAAATAGAGGGTTCGGGCCCCAGAGGTCGGACTTCCTTGGTAGGATTGTTGTTTCAAAGGGCAAACAGGGCAGGGAGTTCCAGATGAACTCTCTCATCCTCAGATTTGAATGATTTGATGTGTTCATGCGAAGGAGGGCTTAATTTAAGCAAGTGGGTCAAGTCTCATTTTTAGATTAGAGGTCATTTAAATCACATGTGGAGCACCTGAAGATGTGAAGGGGGGAAGCTATTTAGGGTTAGCTGTTTGAAATGACGGATGCAAAATGAAAATCCGATGAGGCAGTTTCGAGGTCCGAGACCCACCATGTTGAAAGGCAGATAACACAACCCATTAATCTTTTAAGCGTTCAGGTCTCAAGGGTCAAGAGGTTGTTGGATGTTGGCCATTGGAACGATGGAAGTGAAACAAAAATACACAATAGGAGCGGTGCAGCAGAACGGACCCAACATCACGTGTGGCCCTTGGAATGGTGGAGGCAGGACGAAAATCCACATAAGGTGGCCCGCACTTGAATGTCCACATGCCACCTCCCTTTTCTTAGCAATTTTCAATTTATGGGGAAGGCAAGCATCGAGGCTAGCCCACATTACACCTTACTCCTTCAGGGTAACTCTCCATACTTGGTTAGATTTTGTACTTACTGGAAGTGGAGCCAGGAGAGAATTAGGACAGGAAGCCCCTTAACACAAGTCGGGTCAGATTCATAATGGGAATGAGATCAGACTTGGGAATGAAATGAGATCCAAACTTTGAACCAACCAACAATCCCAATTTCATCCCCCACTCTCGCTCCACAGGTCCATCACCACCATCAAGCGAGCCATCAGAAAGATTCAAATACATAGGGACAAGGTCACCCAAACACAAACAACACAATGAAAACAAACGAAGGTGAAAAAAGAAGGCAAAGGAAGACGAGACTAGGGTCAAAACCAGACCCGGACAAGAAACCAAATGAGAACACAATACAAAGTGAAAGTAGAACCAGAACTAGAACGGAACCAAAATGGGAGCAGATGTGGAATAGGAACCAACATTGGAAGTGGAGTCAGAAAGGGCACAAGGAGGAAGCGCGAGCAGAGGTGGAACCAAAACAGGAGTGGAGCCCTTTGCAAAGTTTTGATTTCAGTTCCCATCCTGGTTGTGATTTCGGCAAAAGCAAGGAAAAGGAAAACCAAAGAAGACCTAAGCGAGGAAACTAACCCAAAGGCTGAACATATGTAAAAAAACAAAGAAAAAATGAAGACAATGACTAGAACTAGAATCAGAACCGGAATGAAAACATAACTAGGAACCCTATGATGGTTTTGAGTTCGATTTCATCCTAATTCCGCCTCCGATGAAAGGAAAGAAGACAAAGGAAAAAAATAAAACCAGAGCGGAGTCGTAACCGGAACAAAAAATGAACCAAGAACTTTGTGAAGGTTCCAAGTTCATTTTCATCCCGTGCTCGAACCAGCAAAAAAAAGGAAACAAGGTCCTAGGAGGAAAAGAACAACTCCTAAGACCCCAACAAAACACTAGGGAAAAACAAAAGACAAGGGGAACCCACCTACTGAGATGACATCCTTATGACTCCTTGACCACTTGGGACTCAAAATAGGGGCATGCAAAATGAGGCGATGACAAATGACCTGGCAAGGCAAAAGAAAAAGAGGGTCCCCATTCTGAATGGGGCATGTGTGCTGAGGGAACAACCAATGGTGACTTTGCTAGGAGAACACTCTTGAATTCTAAAGATAAATATTCATCTCGAACCTAAAATCTCTGATTTCATAGACCAAAGGCCAGTTTTCAAGGTTGAACTAAGAGACAAGTTAAGGATGGGAGCCTAGATTGAATCGTACTGCAATGTGATCATGAAAGTGTGTGCATGATGAGTTAATTTCCTTCCCTCAGAAACCATGTGGACAACTACTGATCGGGAGGGACAAGATACGCAATTCATCTAGCTCCAAAAGTAACCTAGACATTGCTCTGTTTCCAGTCAGGAGTCTATAACCCCAACGGAGTTATCATTGTGACCCCACAAACATAGCTCTACTACCAGCCAGGCATTCATAGCCCTGGTAGGTACACCCATATAGTTGCATAATTTTATATTTTGTTTTCTTTTTCTTTTGATATTGCTTTGAACTAATTTCTTTCTTTTGCGCAATCGTGTAAGCACTGAAGCTCACTATGGGTTTGGGAATCACATTGGTCACTTGTCCAACCCTCCCAACAATTGCCACATGATTCTTCAAAATTATTTAAAGTGTGTTTTGTGCATGATCTATGATAAGTGTAGTAGATTCAAGCAAGGATGTAATCCTAGGTTAGTCCAGAGTTCAAAAGAGGAAACCGATGCCTAGGATTTTCTGAGATTGGTAGTGGGGAATAAAGGATTTTCTAGAGAACTAACACAAGCGGGCAGCAAAGTCAACCGTTCATCAAGCCAAGCACAACCACCACATCAGAGACACAAAGAGACTCTCATTAAAACAAAACCACCGGGTAACAAGAAAAATAGGAAAGAAAAACAAGGAAACATACCCTAACCAAACAATCCTACAACAAACCAACTAACCTCAGGAAAGCAGGAAAGTGGAGTATATACAAGAAACCTACAGTACCCAAAAAATGAGCTATATACAACGAGATATTTACAAAACACTATGTTTAGGAAAGGTGAACTAACATCAATGCTCATTGGATTTTGTAGTGCATGCACAAGAAAATGGGAAATATTTAGCATTCTTAACCATGCAAATTCATCTTTATATTCCCAAAAAAAAAATTCAACGTTACAACACTCAAGTTTCGTCACCCTGTTAGGGAAAATCAACAATTGAGGAGGCTCGCTAAACCCATGGTTAATCCATAAACACGTTTGTCTCCCCTCATTCCCATAATCAAAATGATAAGTTCAACTATGACAATTAACAGGAGAAAGGAAGGATAGAACCTAGATTTCATTATGCAATTCTAGCAATGTTTGACAGTCAAGAGAGAGCATTGCATCATCAGTCTTTGCATCAGCAGTCTCAGAGGGTGGCACAAGATCGTGCAACATCTCATGAATCAAACCTACATAAGGCAGGGAGAATGGGGCAGTAAATACTTCTTCCACGTCGTGCATGGGATCAACAATCCCTATCAGTTGTTCTTCGAGAAGATAGACTTCATTTCATTGATCTTCTATAAACCTGGTGTTCGGCTAATTTATGCCCTCAAAAGGTAGCATGATGTCCCACTTCCTTTCCCAAGTGTTTTCCTTATTTATGTGGTGTTCAATGTCGTGGGAAAATGACATGTGTGAATTTTCCCTATTGCAACCATCTGAATATGAAGGAGGATCAACAACGATCATGGCAGAAGGACTCCAAGTTGCATCTTGTAGTCAACCGGGTGCTTCATCTTTGTTGGCAGCTATCTTAGCACCCTTGCCTTTGTCTTATTCTCTTTGTTGTTCATGCATCCCATCATGATGTTCAATTGTTTCCCCTTGCTCACTATCACTATAGATGGAGAAGGAACCCCTCTGCCAATCTAAAAAATCTAGTGCATCACCGTTCAGAGGCTCAAGGAGTATGTCTTCATCGCTACCATCTTCTGGGATGTGCTCTTCCTCGAAATGAGCATACCTCCACACTACAGCTCCTAACGGAAAGAAGTCGTCAATTGATGGCACCTCATCAAGGGGACCAAAATCCACTACATGAGTTTCCTCCAAGGACTCGCTATAAAGCCCATTGTCCATGGTGCACAAATGCTCCTCATGATGAAGAAGTTCTTGGCAACCGGTGGACAACATTCCTGTTTGATCTACTTCATTCCTTGGAATCTTGAGACTGTATTGTTGTCCTTCCTCTATTGTTGTCCCAACATCCACTTGAGGACTACCTTTAGCTAGGTTGTCACTTGGCTTGGGCTCTTGATCCTAACGTTCCATCCTTGAAGTAACTCCAGGAAGTGGTGTGCTTGGCTGCCTTATTTTTTCTTCGACTTGCTTGATGGCTTCTCGGCACAATCCGCATGTGTACTCCAAGTTCGATGAATCATGAAGTCTACACCAATTCGGTAGTAGTAACACCTCCAAACCCACTTGGTATTTCAGCTCTAACCAATCCTTTGCTAATCTAGAGATGAGTTGGTCATATCTTTCCACTACTGGGTCCTCATCATCACTTGAAAGAGGAGATTTATGGTAGACAGTCATGGCGAGTGGTTGTTCCCACTCCTCCAAACTTTCATTTTCAGATTCTCGATCACTGCCATTGATGAAGGATAGGTCTTCTAATCTGATTTCACTTGGACTCTCGTCATCATCCCTTGTTGTGCCGAAGCTGCTAGCCACTTCCTCTTTTTTATTTTCAGCATCTTCATGGGCTTCCTAGACATGTGCTACTATAGACTCTATTAATTCTTGGTCAATTTCCAACTGTTCCTCTTCCTCTGCTAAAGTCTTCCCACTACTATTGAATAGGAAGCTTTCTACGTCCATTCTGGATGAACTTTTATAAGTTCTCCTTGTTGTCCCAAGGGAATCGACTCCTTCCCTTTGGTTTTGATTCTCTATGTTGGCCATCCCAACATTAGCTTGTGTCACATTTCTTGGTTCATCTTTAGTGTGATGTCCTCCAAATGTTGACGGTTCTTTGGCCCCATGGGGTTACTCATCCTCCTTGACAATTGGCTGCCCCACCTTGTTCAAATTTTCTTTGACTTGGGTGATGATGTTTTCACATGATGAACAAGTGAACTCAGAGTGATGGTGCATTGTGAAATCTGCACCAAGTAGGCATTAATACTTCCTCCAGTCTTAGTCCATCCTTGCTTCCCAAACATTATTGGATCAACTCTTCAAATGACTTGGCTGCCATGGTTGTCAATTCTTCCTCTCGGTCAACAAGGGCTAAAGGCTGATAGATTTCCCAAAAGGGATTTTTTTCCTTGCAAGACTCTTTCAATTCTACTAAAAAAAGTTAGACACTCCAATTCATTGTGCCTGTGGGTGCCATGGATCCTACACTTGTCTACTAATGCAAATTACTGCAATGGTTTCTTCAATCTCCTATTTAAATATGCATGCAGCTAAGTGATGCCAATTTGTACATGCTGCTCCATTTCAACTTAGCTTTGCTTGCCTTCAAAATTTTCTAATTTTAAGTTTCAACATTAAAAGAGATCTCCCTATCACATATTTCTTCTTGAAAGTGCTCTTATCAACTTCCAACTTTTAGCTTTGTAGCCACAACATGTCATGCCCTCCTTCTAGTGCTAATTTTGTTGATGTGTTTTTTATGCACTTCTCAACACAGGTAATGCATAGGTGCATCACCTTTCTTGAAAGACAATCTTCCATAATCAAATTGCAGAACACTATCCCAAGGTCTCTAATGTCAGGTCTTGATAGTGCTTGGAATATCTCAGTTGTTTCATGTGATTTTTTGGAATCACAAGGTGGACTTATAGATGAGTTACAAAGTGGGGAAGTTGGATCTACAAATGGAGTTTTTAAGATGGGAGAGTTGTGCATTTGCTGCAAGTTAAAACAATAGTCTTGAACTCCATTTTATCATTGGATTTAGCTTTATAATATGCAATGAACCTTACCATAGGTTAATTATTAAAAACAAAGAAAAAAGGAAGGGAAGAGAAGAGGTTTCTGGACTTGAAACCACAAATGAACAATGATCATGGAGGCTGGTACAGTAGAAAAACTCCCTAAACTGGGTTTTGCTTGGCCAAGAGGAACCTATAGTTACACAAAACGAGTGCAATCTTCTAAGAATTGCATATTTTCAGATTGCACATGGACATCATGAACATGCAATTGAACTTAAGTTGCAGCAATAAAGTAGAGAAGCTCAAACTAGCTTTACAAAGTGATTTATCATCAACAAACCACAAAAAACATGAGTTGGAAATTCGTCAAATACTGAAACAACAATCACCATCACCACTTCCATTCAAGAAACTAAATACGAAAATAATAGGGAAGTAGAACCATGCATGCAAGATGACAAAAATCAAAGAGAACATCCATGAAATCATGTAATGTTGTCTTCTATTTCTGCAAATGCCTTTTACACCAGCTCTCCAACCATTTACAAATGAGGGGGAGACCCCTATTTATAGTTTTCCAAAGCTCGAATGAATGGATAGGATTGAATTACATTATCTGGCTCAAATTTGATTATACTAGGGCTTCACCTACCCCACAATATTCAGCAATTTAAAATACATCTTTTGTCTTTTTCTCTATTTTGTCTTTTATTGCCCATGTGTTGTAGCAGTTTTGTCTTCTAGTCGATTTCCCTTTACTGTAGCTGAAACTGCCCAAAGGCTTCCCTTGGAGTTGATATTTTATCTGATCTTTGTCTTCTCTCCTATGGGGAACTCGACCTGAATTCCCCCCTTCATCCTTCTTTGTAGCCACCTCGAGGTTCCTGCAGCCGATTTATATATCCTACAGACAAAGGAGGGATAAGTGCAATTAAGCATAAAGACATTTTATCCAAAACACCTGCTAACATCGTTAGATTAGATCATTTATCATTCAAGAATTTGATACTCAGTTAAAATCATCACCAATAGTTCACTAGAGGGAAAATAGAGGGTTCGGGCCCTAGTGGCCAAACTTCCCTGGTAGGATTATTGTTTCGAAGGGAAAATAGCGTAGGGAATTCCGAATGAACTCTCTCATCCTCATATTTGAATGATTTGAAGTGTTCATGCGAAGGAGGGCTCAATTTAAGCAAGTGGGTCAAGGCTCATTTCTAGATCAAAGGCCATTTAAATCACATTTGGAGCACTCAGACATGTGAGGCGGGAAAGTCATTTAGGGTTGGTTGTTTGAAACAACGGATGTGGAACAAAAATCCGATGAGGGAGTTCAGGGGTCTGGGACCCTCCAGGCTGAAAGGAGACTAACACAACCCATTAATCTTTTAAGTGCTTGGGTCTCAAGGGTCGGGAGGTTGTTGGACGTTGGTCATTGGAACGACGGACACGGAACAAAAATCCTACAGGAGCGGTCGAGCAGACCGAACTCGACATCGCATTTGGCTCTCGGAATGGTAGAGACAGGACAAAAATTGGCATAAGGCGGTCTGCACTGGAATGTCCCCATGCCACCTTCCTTTTCTTAGCAATTTTCAATTTATGGGGAAGGCAAGCATCATGGCCAACCTACATTACTACTTACTCCTTCAGGGTAACTCTCCATACTTGGTTAGATTTTATACTTATTGGGAGTGGAGCTAGGAGAGAATTAGGACAGGAAGCCCCTTAATGCAAGTTGATTTAGATTCAGAATGGGCACGGGATCAGACCTAGGAATGGAATGGGATCCAAACTTAGAACCAACCAACGATCCCAAGTTCATCCCCCACTCTGGCTCCACAGGTCCATCACCACCATCAAGAAAGCCGCGAGGAAGATTCAAACACACAAGGATATGGTGCCCTAAACACAAACAACATGACCAAAACAAATGAAGGAAACAAAAGAAGGCAAAGGAAGACAAAACCAGGGTCAAAACCAGAATCGGACAAGACACCAAATGAGAACAAAATGCAAAGCGGAAGAAGAAGTGAAATCAGAAGGAATCCATAATGAGAGCAGAGGTGGAATGGGGACCAACACAGGAAGTGGAGTTAGAACAGGCACAGGGCAGAAGTGGGAGTGGAGCCCTTTGCAAATTTCTGAGTTCAATTCCCATCTCGGTTCCGATTCCGGTGGAAGTAAGGAAAAGGAAAACCAAAGAAGAACTAAGGGAGGAAACTAATCCAAAGGCCAAACATAGCCAAAACAACAAAGAAAACATGAAGATAAAGACCGGAACCAAAATCGGAACGAAAACAGAACCAGGAACCCTATGATGGTTTCAAGTTCGGTTTCATCTTGATTCCGCCTCTGGTGAAAGGAAAGCACACGAAGGAAAAAAATAAAACCAAAGCAGAGTCGAAACCGAAACAAAAAATGAACCAAGAAATTTTTGAAGGTTCCAAGTTCATTTTCATCCCACCCCCAAACTTGCAAAACAAAAGAAACAAGGTCCTAGGAGTTTAAGAACAACTCCTAAGACCCCAACAAAACACCAATGAAAAGCAAAAGGCAAGGGGAACCCACCTACTGAGGTGACATCCTTAAGACTCCTTGACCACTTGGGACTCAAAATAGGGGCATGCAAAATGAGGTAGTGACAAATGACCCGGTAAGGGAAAAGAAAGAGAGGGTCTCCGTTCCGAACGGGGCGTGTGTGCTGAGGGCACATCAACTTCCTTCCTAGAAATTTGGGTCAGAAGTCTTCTTGTCGAACCATCGTTTGACCATTTTTTGGTGGCCAATCATGGCTCGAAAGGCCTTTTCTCTGTCTTCCTCCAGTTAGAGGATTTCTGCTATCCATACCTCCATTCCGCCTCTCTCCTCTATTTCTAGGGCTTTCAATAATTGTAAAGCAGGGAGTTCCATAGAAATAGGTGAAAATACCTCCTTCCCATACACTAATTCATAGGGAGATGTCTTTAGGATCTGCTTCGGCATGATCTAGGCTACCCATAGAGCAACCTATAGATGCTTGTGCCATTCTCTTTGTCATTCAGACCCAATGCGCTTGATTAACCTAATTACTTTTTTTATTTTTTGACTTCGCTAACCCATTTCCTTGTGGGTAATAGTTTGATGAAGTCTTGAGGTAGATCTCATTCTTAATAGAAAAAATTGGCATCCTTGAACCTACAAAGGCCTGAGCATTGTCGGATATGACAGTATTTGGTGAACCAAACCTAGTCAACAGCTCCTCGAAGAAGTTAACAATCTTGCCTTCTATAGCACCTTTTAGGGCGTTAGCCTCTATCCACCGTGTGAAGTAATCAGTCGCTGTGAGGATCCACTTGTGACCAAAACTAGAGATGTGATTTATCATTCTAAAAAATTCCAATCCCCATTGAGCAAAAGGCTCTTCAGTTACGATGGGACTTAAAGGCAAAGCGAATTTTTTCTCTTGCCAACAATTTTTTTTCATTGAGTACATTTCTCCACCAAATGGTGTACTTCAGAAAACATTCAGGGCCAATAGTATCCCGCTCACATGATTTTCAGGGCAGTAGTTTTAGCAGAAAAATGTCCACCCTCAGGACTGCTATGAGATTCCCTCAGAACCCTTCCTACCTGGTGCTTGTCTAAACATCAGAGTAATACTCCATCATATTTTATTTTAAATAAAGTTCCCTCTACTAATACATACCTAGTTCCTTCCATTCGATAGTATCTTCATTTGTGGAATGGGAGGGTCATCAAGTAGTGTCCCTTCTACATATATAGTGTTTGATCCATCACCCAAGAGTCGTCGGACTAAAATTGATTTGAGTAGACTTGATCAACCTCCTTGTTGGCTTCAGAACCCAACTCTTGTGCAAGATACTCACAAAGGCCTCTTCCCCACACCAACTTAGTCGGTCTGATATCCATATCATATTCCAGGATCTTGGTGATCCAATTGGCTCTTTTTTCAGTTATTTCTCCTTCAGTAATATATTCCCTCACACTTGGGTGAGCAACCAAGATGGTGATCTTATTGATCGACACCAGGTTTCCAAACTTCTTAAGGCTCTTGACAATGGAAAAAGCCTATTTTTCTATAAAATTGTATCTAGTTTCATAACCCTTGAGGGTTATTGAATGAAAAGCAATCAAATTCTCCCCATTATCTTCTTCATCCCTTTGAGTGAGCACAAAAGGTATGATATGCTAACCATTGTATACGTAAAGCAAGAAATCTTTAGAAAAGTCTAGATTGGCCAACACCAGAGCAACAAAAATAGCCTTCTTTATCTGCTCAAAAGCTACCTTGGCTTCAGCGGTCCATTTGAACATCAAGTTCTTCTTGAGAATCAACATGATGGGTCTCGCGATGCCTACAAAGTCTGAAATGAACCGGCTAAAAAAATTAATCTTTCCTAAGAAAGACTATAGCCCTTTCTGATTTATCGGTAAGGGAAATCCATTATAGATTTCACTCTTTCAGGATCTATTGCAATTCCCTCCTTGGATACTACAAATCCAAGTAGCTTACCTTGAGGTACTCTAAAAAGCACATTTTTTTGGATTTAAAAAAATCCTGAACTTTTGGCACCTCTAGAAAACCTATTCTAGATGATCAAAATGATCAACCTTTAACTTTGAAAAAACTATCAGGTCATCTAGATAAATTAGAATGATCAAATTGATCGATCCCACGAAAGCAATGTCCATGGCCCACTAAAAATTTGCACCAAAATTTGAGAGTCTGAAGGGCATCTTTGCATATGTAAACATTCCCCACTTGGTGGTAAATGTCATTTTATATCGGTTGCCTTCGTTGACATATGCCTGATTGTATCCTAAGAAACCATCAAGCAATGAGAACATCTCTGACTCGGCTACCATCTGCAAGATATACTCCATGGATGACAAAGGGTAGTGATGTTTTAGCGAGGCTCTATTCATGTCTCAGAAATCAACACAAAGCCGAATGTCACCATTTTTCTTCCAAACCAGTACCGGATTAGACATCCAAGTTGAGTGTTTAATCAAGTAAATGATTTAGGACTCAATTAATTTAGTCAGCTCTTGGGCCATTAGTGCCTCAAATTTTAGATTAACAAGCCTCTATTTCTATTGTACTGGTTTTGACCCTTCTACCAAATTAGTGGTATGCTGGATTATACCATGATCATATCCTCTAAGATCATCATAGGTCCATGATATGAATTTTTTGTACCTAGAACACATATCCTTTAACCTTTCCTTATCTTCCCATGAAATATTTCTTTTAACTTTCAGCTTTCTTCCATTTTTGACATTCAACTCTTCATAATCCTTTTTGTGGGTTGTAGACCTTTGATTACCATTCCTCACATCTTCATAGTCAAAGAGATTTTTGAGGGAAATTAAACCTTGAGGGAGATTATTTCCTTTTAGTTGAATGACTTTCCCTTCAAAAGGTTGAACCTCTGGTTGTAAATATTCAAAAAATCCTTCCAACTTTTGGATGAAGGTGACTATTTGGGTGTCATCCTCAAACACTTGTCGATTCTGATCATTGTCAGGAATTGATGGTCAAACAATGATTTGCAATGTGCTTTGCTTTGAATCGGAATCAACACAAACTGTGGCTCGATTGAAGCCATCTGATCTGATATATTGTTCTGGGATCAAGGAATGACTTGCACATTGAAAGCTTCAAAACCTTCAATTAAATCCCATATCCGATGTCTATAGGACTTCATTCTCATATTTTTAGCAGTTGCTTGCCCTCATACTTGGATCACAATCAACTAGGAATCTTTGAATACCTACAACCTCTTTGTGCCCATCCACTTGATGAGAAAAAAATTGTGGATCAAGTCTTTGTATTCTGCATCATTATTAGAACACGAAAAACTGGAATTGATAAACCTTGAGGGTCTTTGGTCGAAGACAGTAATCGAAATCCTGCTTTAGAACTAACTTTGTATTTAGCACCATCAAAGTACAAAATCCATAGATGATTATCCATTGGATCATCATACCTTTCCCAATCCCTCATCATTTTGCGACGGTGGTTGGTGAGGTTGAGGATGAGGCGGAGCTTGTGGTACATATTCTCTCGTGAGCCTTCTCTTGGATCTGGTGTTGTTGTCTAACTATACTTGTGAAGTGCTAGTCATCAGAGCTTCATTCATGAATATCGCATCTTCTTCCTCCATCTAGGAAAAAAGTGCTTGATCGGGTGTGATATCCAACTCTTGTTCTACAAACATCCCTTCCATTTGTGCTCTAAAATAGGTATTCTCCATTTCATAAGAATCATATCCTTCCACATTCAGAAGAACATCTTTATTTCTTTGCTTTGCTATCCTTTGTTGCATGTTTCCCTTTGGGAAATTTCAGGGCATATGGCCATCATTGCAAGGAAAGTACCATGCATTTTCATCATCCACTAGGTTATTTTGACTTGAAATCAACTCTTTGCTATGGTTGTCTTTAACCATCTATAACGACATGGTGACCAGAACTATCTGGTTGGTGGGAGCCACTTGTTGACCTCCCCAACCTGAAGATCCTTGATATGTGCTTTGCTGATAGAATGGCCTTCCTCCTTGGTAGGTTTGAGTGGCTTACTTTAGAGGGGCCACTTGTTGTTGCTTAATAAGAACTAACTCATTAGCAAAATACTGCATCAGACTCTTCATATCATTAATGTTTGCTGCTACAGAGGAAGAACCTAATGTGCTCGAATGTGCGGTAGGGTATACGTACATAGACTGGAGTGAAACCAAGCCTGTCACTTGTGTCATGAAAGAGCTCAAAGCAGATTCCTCTTGAACTGATGTGCCTAATGTTTTTATAAAAATAGGCATCGAAGGTCGCAATGATAGCTTCCTAGCATCTATCAAACTATTCTCCGCACATACTACCACCTCGTAGGCATTAGGTAAGGTATCCTCTCCCATATAATTTATCATGACCGCAATATTTGAATTGATAGCCTTCATCTAAAATATGAACGCCATCACAACTTGAGGTCGAGTAGTCACTAGGATCCTCAGCCAGGTTTTGTTAAACCTGGTATTGAAGTCGCTCATAACCACTTGTCAATCTCTCTTGATGGTGATCAATTGATGCAATAGTGAAGAATTATCTCCTTTTTTCTAAAAAACATTCCAACAATTTTTCTCCAAGATCATCCCAGGAGTTGATAGAACTAGAAGTCAAAGATTTGTACCAGTCTTAAGCCTTACCTTTGAAAGAGGTGGCCAAAAATCTCATAGCAATGTTTTCCTCCATAATATTATGCACTCTACATACCTCTGCTATGTCTTGGAGGTGCTCGGAAGAGGTTTTAAAGTCCTCTCTAGAGAATTTCGGAATAGCCTTGAGGGTGTTAGTAGGTATGGCAGGCCTGACATCAAGAGGAGTAGGTGGTAGTAGTGGACTACCACTATCCCACGTTACAAATTTTTTGGGAGCAGGAGGGGGTATGTGAGCCATGGAGAAAAGGTTCCTATGGATTGGGTAAATTGGTATTCTTATTTCGAAACTTTGACCTCCAGGCATAGTAGATAAGGCTCTAAAATCCAGAGTCTTACTCCTTAATCTACTACTTCTTATAGGTGATACATAACCTATAAATCTTCTTATCCTAAGTACTGAAGAACGTAGCTAGGAGTACTAGAGTTGGCCCTTCAATGATGCTCTTGTTTGGACTCTAGGCATGAAACCTCTAGTTTCCTTCCTTGGTCTAATTTAGGAATATTTATGACTCCTAATCAGATGTTTGAAACTTGTCCCACCGAGCGTGCCAAAAAAAGAACCGTTGATCATCAAAGATTGTGTGTCTCCGACAGTCTTATGAGAAATTCAGCAAGTGGGGAAACAATATGCGCCTCACTGAATACCTCCGAGATTTTTATAGGAAGTTGACTCTTCTTTGAGTTTGGGAAAAGAGTAGAAAAAAATGTAAATAGAAAAACATGAAAGTGGCAATGTACCAACCCTTTTACAACATTTCAAAACCACAAGTTCCTTTCTATGAATGACATGATGGACAAAGAACACCACATCCCTTCATTTTTGGGAAGATAACGAGCAACAGAGGCTAGATACAAGCATAGTGCAGTCACTCAATCCACCCATAGGAAGTGCACATTAAGATTTGACCAAACATAGAAGTTTCAAGAGTCAATAGAAAAACATTCAAAAGCTACATAAACTCTTTCTCTTAATATAACATAACATGAAGAAATGATAACCTACAAAGAAAAAAAAGAAGTCCAATGACATAATCCAGTTTCTACAAATTATAACTTTATCATGCATACATACAACATGGAAATCGAATAACCAAACTATTAATATTAAGCTAGACATAGTAGTCTATTTTGGATGAGGATATAAAGAAGGAAATATTGACAAAGGCCATATCATGCACAGTTTCAAGTATTTCTCCCAAATAAATCGTACTTCAAATATCAAATGAACTTAAAACAAAGGTCGGATTCCAATCCGATGATAGCTTGAGTAAATAAAAGATATAACATGCCAGAGTGAAGAAGTGTTCTATAAAATTTTAAAAGAAAATACTCCTATAACTATGAAAGCTAAAGAAATTTTTTTTCAAAAGGAAAACTTCAAGAATCCTTTCTATTGTTGTCGCTTTCAATTTATAGTCACTAAGGAGAGAGAAATGCCGACTTCATCCAGAAGTAATGATTGCGAGATGTCTGCACCTAATAGCTTGGAATATGATCCCAGATCTTTTAGTTAGGCCGCTACAATCCTAATTATCAACTTTCAACTGCCATATTAATATCCTTTAAATATTTTAATAGGATTTCCCCTCGTAAACGCTTAGATCCTAGAAAAACAACTTGGAAAAGGTCTTGTCAACCGATCAAGTGACTTTGGTGGCACCAACTCACATCCTTTCTTTAGAACAAGGCAAGAAACATTCCAAAAAACTCTGAATGAAGGCTCTCAAGGTACAACTTATCTGCAATGAAGATATGACGTGTCGAGCAAGCAGATAGTCTTAGATTTGTGAAAAGTGATTTTAAGAAATCATCTGTCAAGCCGAAATGTGGTCCAACTCCCAGCTGAAAGGAAAGTGATCAAAAAAATGTGTGCAACCACCACATGGTGCATTGCGTGCTCATTGGAAACACAACTTCTCATGCGTGGATCTTCTTGAATCCAAAAATAAAAAATAGACTAAGGAAAAAAAAATCTTCATAGTATCTACTATTGTGAACACACTTGGTATAATTGGGTTTGAAAACCTTGAAATTGGGAATATAATTATCATTATTGTGAGTACTGATTATCACTATTTCCTTTTATAATTATGAACACAATTATCGTTATTTATTTTTTGTGAGCATTATTGGATAAAACTATCAAATCATTCTGCAATTCTTTGACTTGACATTATTATTGCATCACAAATATTAGTGTTGTTGACTTGCAATCATTTCTACTGACCAATGGATATTGTTGTCACTATTTTATTTGTAAATTAGTTGTATAATTGAGGTAATTATTTAAGAATTATCATCGTTACATATAGCCTAGTAACAATGTCATACCAATTGAGATTATTGTCATGATTATTATCTTTGGAAATATCCATCCTTTGTGATTAGTAATCTTCATATTATCACTAATTAGTAGAATTTTTCCATCTTTCTTAATTAGTATAGTTTTCAAAAGTATCGTTCTTATAATTATGATCAATTAATATGGCATCAATACTACTATCAACATTATAAAAAATATAATTATTCAAAATGATTAAGATGAAACATTGCTAAGATAGGATATTGATGCCTTGAAATGCTAGAAATGATTGTTTTTTCTACTATAAACCTAAGAGATATTTGAAGAGGTTAGGGATACTATTGTCAACTATATTTACCAATTTGTAGATAGATTATTCTCTTCAACCAAAGAGAACAATAGGGGTGACAAGTTGTATTTATTTTAGTTGCATTCTATTGCATTAAGGGTTCATTATCATTCTACCAAAAACATTTATAAATAATGTTAAAAAAATTTATATTATAATTATCTATGCATTGTCTCAAAGAGGGAAAGTGTAGACACCTAAAATTGTGTAACGCATCACAAATTCCCATACTTCATCATTTTCATCAATTTCACTCATTATCTCTATTTCATCTCTTTTAATTAAATATTTATTATTATTTGATTAAACTAACTATTTTCATCCATCAATTAAATAATACTAATTATTTGATTAATTCATCACTTTTCCGTTTATCACCTTAATTAAATAATTTTCATTATTTAATTAAATTCAAATTTTCTTCTTTCTCAACCTTAATTAATTTTCATTTTTCTCCTCACCCACTTGATTAAATATTTTTTAATTATTTAATTAAAAATAATAATTTCCTCTTACCTCTCATAATTAAATAATTTCTTAATTATTCAATTAGTTAATATTCTTCCATTAATTAAATGAATTATTAAACTCATTTAGTTTTCATATTCCCTCCAAAAGGAATATTCCAAAAATTGAAATTCAAATTAATATCAAATTTGAATTTATCCCTCTAAAAAATATCCTAAAATATCTTCCTTAAATTAAGGGATCATCTTCAGTTAATTGAACCTCTCATTCAATCTCCACCATTGATCTCTTGATCTAATCTTCATCATTGATTTTCATCTCTCAATCTCAATTGTTGATATGACCTTGAAGAAATCTATAAAAACAAGCCTCCATCATCATGCTTAATTCATTCATAATTTTCATGAGCATCCATTTTCATTTTGAACATTTGAGCATTCAATCCTTGATCATTCATCAAGCTTCTGTTAATTAGGTTTATGTAATTATATGAGAAATCCAACATATCAAAGATCATAACTCAATAATGGAGTGAAAGGTATATATGAACTAGGTGAGGTAATTTCATCTTGATTTACATTCTTGATTTGGGTTTTATTTTATTTAATCATTTTCATTTAACTTTACTATATTAATTATTGAAATGAGCGAAGCGTGAGATGATGGTATTGGGTATGAATCTCTTGGTTCATGTCCTCTAGTGTGAGATGGTTTTGGCAGTCCTATTGAGTAGGGTGTTCCTCTTAATGATAGTCACAAGCATTATGGGTCACCACATGTGTCCCTTCCCCTATTTCTCAAAAGGTACCTTCACCACCAAATTGGAAAGCTCTTTTTGTGGGCTCCAAAAATGCATCATCTATTAGTGTTGGGGTCCAGATTCTACATTCTGAGGAGGGTACCACCATAAAAAATTTGGATCCTTGTGTTGATTATTTTTTAGCTAAAATGGAAAACTCTCTTATCAATAGATTTGTGGGAAGGCATCCTAACATTAAATCTGTTGGGAAATGGGCTTCCTCAAGTTGGCCTATCAAAGGCTCCTTTTTTTATTTCTACTCTCCTAAAGGGCCTTTTCTGCTTCAACTTCACTCTTCAGGAGGACTATTTGGCAGCCTTGAATAGGTCTCCTTGGTTCTTTGGCAATCAAAGTCTTTCTTTGTGCAAGTGGCACCCGAGCTTTGATCCTTCTGCTCACTTAGCGACTGGGCTTCCTACCTGGGTTCGACTTCTGGGACCCCCTAGAGTTTTGGGATGAGGAGATTATTGCTTGTGTAGCCAACTCTTTTGATAACTTTCTCTCTCTAGAATATGTTATGAAGGAATGATCCAGGTTAGTTTTTTCTTGTTTCTACATCAGTATTGAACAAATAAATCTCTATCGACCTCTATCATTCTAGAGTCTCAGCTTGGTAAGTGGTCTCAAGCCATTTGATATGAAAACTTTACTCTCTTCTATCAAAATTTTTCTTTCGTTGGCCATCTCTATAATGATTTTCATGAGAGAATGCCAAAGGTTTCTACCCCTTTGGAAAAAGGTAATATGGTGGCTCCTCGGTCCCTCCATTTGAACATAGGCATTCTTTTCCTTTTCCTCTTAAATCGATAGTTATTTTGGCCTCACCTACTGGCCTTGTGTCAACACCTTTGGCTCCTATTTTGGGCAGCAAGGTTGGCCTCTTTCAGACTCCCTTTTTTCCTACTCTCTCCCCCTTCATGGTCCCTACACCTTTGGATTCTACCCTTCTCATTCAAGATCTCCTAATCTCTCTTCTTTTCTCCCAATTCCCAACTTTTGATTAGTGTATCCCTGTTGACTCCCCTATGTTGGTCTCTGACCCCTTGCCATAGGATTCCCAAGGAGTGAACTTCCCTCTGTTGATCACATATCATTTGTTAGTGAATTCCTAGGTGGAGTTTCTAGCCCCTACGACATATTCCTTAGTCTTGGTTATTCCATGTGTGGCTCCTCCTATTCTCGACCCAATGGTGTTGATGGCTTCACCTAAGGGGGTGTCCACCATGGTTTTTGATGATTCACCAAGCTTGTTGAAATAATCCAGTTTGAGGAAGTTGACGGATGTTGGGACCAACTCTAAGGCTAGTAGGATATCTACAAAAGCTACTAGATAGAAGAATACAACTAGAGATATTGCTAATGGGAACCGAGTTGTATTAGAGTAGATCGACTCCAAAAGAAATAAGGAATGTTGATTCTCTCATGGAACATTCGAGGGATCAATAGCCTTCATAAGAAGCATATTGCCAGGGATCTTATCAAAGAATTTAGGCTTGAAATTTTACTATTACAAGAAACTAAAATAACTACTACTGATTTTGAGAAATCTATTAAATTTATTTGGCCTAATGCCCTCTACTTGGCAGTTGATGTGAAGGGGGCTTTTGGTGGATAGGTTATGATCTGGAAACCTTTTCTTAAGGGTTCTTTGCTTTTTATGGATATAAACTTTCTTAATGTTCGTTTCTCTCAAAGTTACAGTCTTCATGAATGAATCCTTTCCAATGTTTACCTGCCAAACAATATTGTTCTCTAAAGAAACACTGGATCCACTCTATTAGACAGTAGAAGATCCTTTTTTCTTAGCCACCGGATGGTGATGGGTGAATTTAATATCCCCCTCTTCGCCTTTAAGAAGTTGGGTGGTAATATGGATTTGATTGATAGTATGTTGCATCTTAATAACTTCCTTTTCGAGGGTGGTTTCTTTGATCTTGACATTGAGGGAAATTATTTTACTAAGCCCAACAAATGGTTTGGTGCTAACATTATTTAGGTTAGACTTGATAGATTTTTGGTGTCCTCCAATTGGGGTATGTCTTCCACTCTCTCTTTATCCTCCCTCCTTAGGATTAGTTTTTATCACACCCCTTGCTCCTTTGGTGGAACACCCTTCCCCCTAAGACCAAGCACCCCTTTCGATTTGAGTTGATTTGGTCGTATCACCCCCAACTTAGGGACCTCCTTTTGTAGTGGTGGAGTATTAAGGCCTATGGCTTTGCAATGTTTAGACTGGCCTTCAAGCTAAAAGATCTCAAGGAAAATCTAAGAGAATGGCTCAATAATTGTTTTGGTAATATTTTTTATCAAAAATCAATCTCTGAAAAAGAAACTTAGACATGATCAAAAAGATATGGAGCTGGGAGCCCATGTGGAGTTGGTTGACAGAGGAAAAGACATTGCTAAGTGACCTTCACAAAATTATTGAGAAGGAATAAATTTATTGGAAGTATAGGGCTAAGAATCAATGGCTTTGTGAGTGGGAAAAGTATACTAGGTTCTCTCACATGATCGCCTCCAAGCATAGGAAGAGGAATACCATATTTGAATTGATCACTTAGGATGGTTCTTTTTTGTGTTCTAAGGAGGATATTTCTCGAGCTGGTGTTAATTTTTTTTATAACCTCCTCAATCTAGCCAAGACTGATTACTAGGCTGGAGATCTTCTAGATGTTATCCCCCACTCTATGTCCCTGCAGGATGTCTTGTTCATGGAAAGAAGTGCTCTGGTTGAGGAGGTCAAGGGGGTTATCTTTTCCCTCAGCCCTTTCAAGGCCCTAGGGGTTGATGGCTTTCCTCCTTTCTTCTTTCAGAAGTATTGTGATATTTTCGGTCATGATGTTATCTCTATTGTACGAATTCCTCTCCCCTAGAAATGTTCTCAAAGAATTTAATAACACTTCCATTGTTCTTATTCATAAATATCTTGGGGTCAATAGGTTGTTTGGTTTTCACCCTATTAGCCTTTGTAATACCTTCTATAAAATCTACTCCAAACTACTGGTCAACCGCATTAAACCCTCTTTAGGTAAGTTGATTCATCTAGCCCGAAAAAGGCTTTGCACCAAGTCATCAAATTATGGATATCATCATGATGGTCCATGAAACTCTTCATTCCATGAGAAAAAGAAAAAAAAAAGTATGGCCCTTAAGCTTGATATCTCCAAAGCCTATGGCAAAGTGTCTTAGAATTTTCTATTTGATGTCTTGCAAAGATTTGGGTTCTTTGGTAAAATCCTTAATCTTATTCAAGGTTGTGTTACCTCTCCCAAGTTCTCTATGGCACTCAATGGAACTCCGTAGGGGGTTTTCTCGGTGTCTAGTAGTATTTGGTAAGATGACCCCTTGTCCCCCTATCTCTTCATCTTGATGGTTGAGGTTCTTGGTCGCAAGATTGATAAAAACCTTATGAATGGTACTCTATCTAGTTTTTCTCCCTCTTCTATTTCTCAGTCGATTTCACACCTAAAATTTTTCGATGACACAATTCTTTTGGGGGAAGCCACTTTAGTGGAGGCTAAGGGGCGGATCCATGTTCTGAATTTTTTTGCAATTACCTTTGGCCAATGTATCAATTTTGTAAAAAGTGTCATTTTTCTCCTTAATGTTAACCCTTTGCTTCAAGATAGGATATCTAGAGTTCTTAATTGTCAAATTCTTCCCCTTCCTTCAACCTACCTTGGAATGCCCCTCACTATCGGTAAGGTGGATAAATTTATTTTGTCTAACTTACTTGAAAGGATCTAGAGAAATTTGGTGGCTTGGAATGGTGCTCTTCTATGCAACACAAGTAAACTACTCCTTATCAACTCCACTCTTCATAGTTCACTTGTGTATCTAATGTTTTTGTTTTCCATGCCATCTTCGTGGTCTGAGAAGTTAGAGAAGATTCAAAGAAGGTTCCTTTGGTCAGGAACAAAAGAAAGGAATTGCTACCCTTTGGTGAGTTGGAACACGGTTTGCTCCAAGAAAATTTATGGTGGTCTTGACTTGAGGAAAACTAGACAGATGAACATGGGTCTTATATCTAAAAACACTTGGAAACTTTTGAATAATCAGGTTGAATGGATTTCTATCCTCAAAGATAAGTATCTGATGGGTAGGGATGGTCTCTCCCTCCATAATGCAAAAATTCCCTCAAGATCAATAATTTAGAATAACCTCCTCAAAACAAAGAATTTGGTTTCACAGGGTACTTGATGGCAAGTCCAGTCTAGGGCCTCAATTTATTTTTGGGATGACAAATGGATTTTGGAGAAAGTTCAGGTCTCCACCCGATTTACTCAACCGTGAAGTTGGACCTTTGTGTCAGATTGGGGTTTATCCATTCTGAGATTACTTGGACCATACCTCAGATCTGTTGTGTTGGAAGATTGATCCAAATTGGTATTGACCCTCCCCTTCGCTTGGCCACTACGGAACTCAGAATTTTTTAGAATTACAAGATCTTTAATTCCAATCTACCTGACTCTTTGGTCTAGGTGGACTTTAAGGATGATGAATACTCTGTTAATTTTGGATACAAAATCTTATCTAGTCACTAGGTCCCTCATTTTAATTGGATGAAGGATTGGATGACAACTCTTTTCCCAAACTTAAGTTTTTTTTGTGGACTGCTTGTCATGAGCACACATACTTATTCTAGATAACTTACAGAAGAAGGGTCGTCATCATGGTAGCATATGCTCCCTATATGAAGATGGAGCTAAATCCATTTCCTACCTTGTATTCCATTGTTCCTATTCTTGGAAGGTTTGTCAAAATATTCAATCCCTTTTCAAAGTTAGTTTGGTCTGATAGAAGGATATTAAATTAGTTCTCAAAGGTTGGCTCTCGCCGGTGTCTCGCCCCTTTCTCATTGCACTTTGGTGGCAAGATCTTCTATTTACTGGATGGGCGCTCTGGAAAGAACGTAACAAAAATATTTTTAAGGATAGAAAAACCCCATGGGTGGTCCTAGCCAATAAGGTGATGAGACAAATTGTTGAGAATATTATTTTGACCTCTTGCAAACCTAAAAAGAATCCTTCTAACTTGGAATTCTCTATAGCCTCATCATGGAATCTTTTTGAGGCTCTCAATTCTTAGTTCTCTTGTATCTCTTTGAACTGAAGCAATACTTATTGATTCCCCCTTGAACCCAGTTGGCTAAAGCTTAACTTTGATGGCTCAACCAAAGGCAACCTAGGTCGAGTGAGTGGGGGTGGTGTCATTAGAGACTATAGCAGGAAAATGATGTTGGCATATGTGGTTAATATTGGAATTCAAACCTCCAGTTTTGTGGAGGTGCCGATGACCTATCATAGTGTCCAGCTTGCCACATATGTTGGTATCTCCAACCTTGTTATTGAGGGTGACTCTTGCAATACTATAATGATGCTGATTGGGATTGCCAAACCTTGTTGGCCCCTCAGGTCCATCCTATCTTATCAATACACAATCTCATGATGAATATTGAAAGTTGCATATCTCCTCATGTGTATGGAAATGATAATAAAGTGGCAGATGACCTCACCAACTTAGGTGCCTTCACTTTTAAAACTAAAATATGGGATATTAATATCTCTCTTATCCCCAGACATGTGTGTGACTTAATTTTTGATGATGTCCAAGTATAACACCCTTGATCTCGAGCTGGATTCTTGCCAGTTCCTTTTGACAATTGGCACATTTAGAATTTATCGAATTCCATCTCCTTTGGCCAATATTTTCACAAGATTTTTCATTCTTACCTTGGGCATTCTTCTAGTAATTTTTACAACATTCCATCTCTTGCTTTGTTGATTGCGAATATGGGTGGTGATTTAGTGCAATACAAACCCACCTCTTGTGAGGTGTGGAAAAATGATACTGATATTTGGAATATTCTCCTATGCGATAAATTGGGCTTGTTTGTTGAGGATATGGTGGGGCATGACTCCAATCTATCAACCAAATTTTCTAACTCCTAGAACGAGGGTAATTTCACCATTGGTGAGTGCTCCTTCCATGTGAATATGGAGTTGATTACAGAGGTCACTTAGATTTCCTTGGATGAGGTCTAAATTCCCAAGAAGCCTAAGGGGCATTACCAGAAGGACACGGATAGGTTCTTGAAGGAGATCAAAAAGGTTAATAAATTACAAAATGGTTTCAATCGCGTCGACCTTCCTGAGGTGTGGAGCAATATTGTGGAGGTGTTAATGAGGTATGTCACATTGGAGGGTCACTTTCGTTAGTTTCACGCCCACCTCTTTCCCATGTTAAATAATTTTAGATATAGTTTCAAAATGAACTTTTCTTTCTGGGTCCTCTCCTCTCTAGAACAGTCTATCAAGGTTGTTCAAGGTAAGAATAAAACTCTTCCCATCATCAAGGGTTAATTTTTTCTTTGCCACCACCATGCCGCTCTTTCTCCCTCCCCGACCTTTGTTAAAAATAACACCCTATTCATTAGAAACCCTACCATTCCATTGGAAGGCCCCCTTTCCACTCGTGGCCTTGAGGAGACTCCACCCACCACTCATAGAATTACTAGGGTGCGAAGTAAAACCCCTATTATCGAGGACCCCACTCCTGACCCCCAAAAGCATGTTTTATTCACTAACCCCACTCCCATTTCTACTTCTAGTTATGATAACTCTGAGAACTCAAATGATGAGTCCAAGAAACCTACCGCTGCCAATTCTACCACTGGCTCCCTTATCCACAATGATGTGTCCAAAGTTTACAAATCCCCTTGGCCACTAACACACACATTTCTTAAAGATCCCACAACATGTATGCTAATTTTGATGGAACCTCTAGAGATCCCAATTTGGATAAGGATGTTTGTGATGCTTCTGTTCCCCTGAGGCATAAGTTGAATGATATTTTAGTGGTTGTAACGTTCAGAATGATATTATGAAGTGGCTTTTGGGCTAGCTCATCATTGCAAAGGATAAAATCCAAGTTCTGAAAGGGAAGGTGCTCAAGTAGAAGACATCTTGTCCAAGTGAGGTCGAGGATGATGGGAGTTGGGATCTTTTATCCTCTCTCGCTAAGTTCTTTGAAAAATGGGTGAAATATGAGAGTGAGGCGAATAAGCTTAAAGCTCTGTTGGGGATGGAGGAGGATAATGTTAAGTTGCAAAAGGAAATTGCCACTGTGCACTCTAATCAGGTGAAAACTCTGAAGTATCTCCAAGAAATTATGGATTATAGTAAGGAGAGTATCATGAATACCATGGTCACTATACAAGTTTTTTAGTAAAAATTATGCAATAGTCAGGGTAAAAGGATGAAAAAGGCTAGTCACAATGCTGGAAATTCAAAGAAAAAAGGTAAGAAGGAGGGCAGCCCTGCTCTGCCCAGTGCTGAGGAAATTCTGACTGCACACAAGGGTCCTTGACCTTTGATGAGAAAATCCACTTCTTGGTTAATGAGTGGCATGCCATTAGTGGCCTTCAGCTTCTGGGAGACCAGTAGCGGGTATGGTTCCATGTCAGTTTTATTTTATGCTTTGTGTTTGTTGTTCTTGCTAGTCTGTTAGTTACAGTTTATTTTATTCTTTCTGGGTGTCTCACTTCTTGTGATCCCCCTCATTGGGCCTCTATGGCCATTTTGTAATGGGTACGGGCCCTTCCCATTTTAATCTAATCAAATTTTACTAGTAATGGTTAATTCAGTCAATTGGGTTTTTGATTTGTAATGTTATTGGCCTTTCTTGTTGTTTTCCCTAGTGATCCTAATATTTCCATTATTACCTATTTCACACAAGTATGAAAAGTATTAGTTTATCTTCACAAACTCAAATATGAACAAGAATTTTTAGTATGCAAGTTTTTATGTTATAATTATAAAAAAATATAAAAAAATGGTTGCACTATTTTTTTATGAGATTATGCATTTTGAAAAAGATGACATATAAAATATTAAGCATAGTGAAGGGGACACCGAGGATTTATTCTCAATCATTCAATAGGGATATCCTCTACTTGGTGAAGGAGATTGCACAATAGATCATATTTATGGTTTTTTCCAAAGCCTATTTTAGATGGTCATGAAGGAAGCACAAATGAGGTATGTGTGAATTTTAAAGAAAAAATGAGCTATTCACCATCCTTAAAGCTAGCTATTATCTCATTCTTGAATAAGATCATTGGATTCGCTCAAAACCCCCATACATCATAACATTTCAAAGATATTTTTGTAGTGATAAAGGGTCACATTTGGGTAGTAATCACACTCCATTATTTATTTAGGAATGGATACCAATTATATTCTAGACTTTCATGGCTAGCTCTATTATCTTGAAGCCAAATACATTGGTATCTTCTTAAATCTGATCAATAAGGACAACATGAAAATGAGTTGGCCAATGGTTTCAAGTTATAAAATATCTTTAAATGGAGGAAATTTAATATTCTCCAATGAATTTTGTTTCCATCATACCATTTTTCAAATGAAGATCAACACATGTTAAAGCACATGGTATCATAAATAAAGAGAAAAGGTGTTAGACCACTGAAAGGTAAAAATTATCAATTCCTTTTTTTGCATTTTCCTATTTTTTCGTCATTTCCAAATTATTGCATGGAGTGAGATCATTAAGGAATGGTCACATCCCCATATTTTTCATTTGTACATGATAGTTTAACTTTAGTAGTTAATAAAAGGGTTGCATATAACATTAGTTTCAATTTTTATTTGTTTTCAATAAGAATAATTCTAGTGGTTGTTAGAGAATTTGATGCAAAGTTCAGTGGTCAATTAAGGGTAGTTTGCAATCTGAAAATGGCTTTTTTAGAGATTTAGTTTCAACTTCCACAAGTGCATGGTAGTCTCTATCAATTTGGTTTTAGAGCACAAGCATTTGATTACAATGATTTTTAGGTTGAGGTCTATTTGATATATTTCATTAGAATCATTTTGTTCCTACAAATCCTCATGTCAAATTGTTTTTTACTTTGATTCCCAATGGAGTACATACAAGCAAACTAGGATTTAACGTGTGCAAGAACACTTCCTTGTAAGTCTCCAAAACAATAGTGTTGTTTCTTTGCACTCTAATTCTTTGAAATTTTTATCTATTGTAGTGTGTTATGATGTAATTTAAAAAAAAAAAGATGTGCTACTTCTAGAAATAAATCTCCCATAGTGCTTAACACAAGATGGGATGAATATGACATAAAAATCCACAATATAGGTGATATAAATTTTAAGGTATATGGGAAAGGAGAAAAGGATAGATCATTTCATATCATCTCGAAGGATTGCACATCACAAAATAAATCTAGCACTATATAGCTAAAATAGTGATTCATAATATGAATAAAAGAATTTATTAAAATGGTTATTAAGACATCATATACATAAGGAAGTAGTAGGGAACCTTTGCATTATGATTTGAACTATAGTGTAGTGTAAAGGAGGAAAAAAAAATGAAGAGCGATGTGAATGGTGCTTGGTAGATTATATTTCAAGAGTGGAACTACCAAGGTAGAAGATTTCATCAAATTTAGGAAGAATGTGTACATAGTCATTTTGTATCCACACAACTCTTCAAAGTAGCATGCAAATCCATTTAAATCTAGTACTACCATTTCAAGCATTAAAATATCCAAGCACAAACTCAAGCAAGTTAAAGTAGGGATTTAAGTTGTGAAAGAATCTATGGATTTCTTAATAGTGTTCATATGATTAAGAAGGAAACATGAATCATTCATAGTATTAAAGTTTCAATATTGATGGAAATAAATAATGTTGTAGGCAACACAAAACATCATTTTACTATGCATCATTCAAATTACTACACAAAAATGCAACATACCAACTAGTGTTGAATACAATATTAATATTTATCAATCTTGAAATTTATTTGGTACAAGACATTAATAATATCATGGAACATCCTCAATAATTCATAGTGATACTATCCACATCCAAAATGTTAGCATCACATAAAAGAAAGGAAACAAACCCTCTTTTAGAATTGTTTGATCAGAGAATAGATGAACAACTAGTGCAACTCAAAAGAATCATATGAAATCATATAAAAAAATATTACACCATTGGTTAATATACAAGTTGACTTAGAGAGTGGGACCCCTACATGAAAAGTAGTATATTGCAGAATCATCCATCTCCCTTTAAATTAATGACCAATTCACCAAATTAAAGTTGTCACAAGTGTTAGTCACATTTTTTGTGTCATTGTTTATTCTAAGGGGTGATCCCACAAAATTGATTGACAATTTTTGGCCAAACTGGACATTGAACTAATTTTTTTAAACTAAATCTTCACTTTCGGTCACCTATAGGGGCTAAACCGTGAGGAATTTGAAGATGATGCAAACTAGTGATTTGTGACATTTTGTTTGTAGATTCTAAATATATTTTTTTGAAATTTTTTCAAATTCGATTGCACTTCTTTTCCATCTCCTTCAAAAACTAGTTTTTAACAGTAACACCATTTTTAAAAAGTGACGTCACTGGCCCTAACACATAATTTTTTTCTATGAAGGATAAAGTTTTTTTTTTTGAATTTAGATTCGTAACTACAATATCTAGTGCATGGAATTGGTTTCATAGAATTTCATTGAATATTTTTTTCTTAATTAAGTTTCAAAGTCAAACCTTTTATAATTTAGACATGATTCACTGGCTAAAGCATGAATTTTTTTGTATGTATCGAAATTCAATTTATTTTTTTGTTGGATCAAGGACATCAATATCTAGTGCACTGATACTTTTCAATTTTTTTTTTGATAATCTGCTATTTTCCACATGTACAGAACAAAGAGCTTGATTTTCAGTGAAAAACCTATGTTTAATCAAACTAAAAAATAAAATACATAATAAAACCAAAACATATTAAAATTATATTTGATGGATAGCTTGTTTCGAGGACTACCATCATCTAGTTGGGTCTATGAAGTATCCTCCATTTGCATCCTCAACCCGAGCTTTGAAGGACAAAATTCTGCAGAAATTTGGTGCAAGAGGGGGAGAAGGGAAAAAAAAGGGGGTTCAAATGAACCCAGGTTTGGGTGAACCCCCCTTGAAGGTTCACTAGAACTAGAGTTCGAATGAACCCTGGTTCGAACGAACCCGCCCTTTTATTCAATTTTCCATTGTCTTCATTATTAAAAAAATGTCAAAAAAGTGGGTCCCATCATTTAATAGGGTTTTCTCGAACCAAGGTCCATTCGAACCCCTTTTGGGTCCATTCAAACCCCTTTTGGGTCTATTCAAACACCCCAGTTCGTGCAAACCCCTAAAAAGCCAAAACAAAAATTGTAGGAGCGTTTTTGCAATTTTCCTTCCTCACTGGAATTGTAAACCAGTATTGTGGGATCACCCTAAGCCAAGTTGGCATGTGGGCCTGAAAAGAAAGGTTTATTTAAGTATTTTCTTCACCTCATGTTATGATCACATTTTTTAATTAAATCTCTTTAAAGTTTTTTTATTAAATTTTTTATAGGATAATAAGAAGATCTATGAGATAAGGGCTGTGGGAAAGGAAAATAAAGCAATAGAACACATAGATAAATATAAAGCAAAAGCATTATTTTTTGGTATGCCTTGAATATACCAAAGAAAGCTACAATAAAGTAAAGTAGAAAACTCAACAAAAGTAAGAAAAGGCGAGAAGAGCATAGTCAATTACAAAGGAAGATCTATGAGATAAGCTATGGGAAAGGAAAATAAAGCAATAAAACACATAGATAAATATGAAGCGAAAGCTTTATATTTTTGTATGCCTTGAATATATCAAAGAAAGCTACAATAAAGTAAAGTAGAAAACTCAACAAAAGTAAGAAAAGATGAGAAGAATATAGTCAATTGCAAAGGAATTTTTGCATGCAAAAAAGGTTTTGTTTTTGAAAAACTTCTTGGCTTTTCTACATATAAAATTATTCATTCGAACAAAAAAAAGATTTTTCATTGATATTTGACCCTTTTAGAAAAAATATTTTGTAATCATTTGAGCTCATTAATAATAGTGTTGCAATTGTGCATCTATCCTTTATATTTGCTTCTTAAATTATTTTAGAAAATGAAATAAAATATTTTGTTTGACTATGTTTCATCTTGTTTCACTAATAAAATCATTTCCACTATCTTATCTCACATATATAGTCTCGATATAAGAATCTAAAACTATCAAACCTCTTACAAATTAATGAGTGTTTGGATTTCACATTTCATTATTTTGCTTCACGATTGTAAATTCTACACAAATTAATCATATGCCAACAAGAGAGTTTAATTTAAAGTTTTGGCTTTTAGTTAAGATTAATTTTTTTATTTTTCTCCTTCTCTTCTCATGCAAAGTTTGAAGTGAATTCCTTGTAGATCCCACAAAGAATCAACTTCTAAAATTCTGAAGGTTACTTTATAAGCCACATCCCACATTTACAATATTTTCCATGTTTATATAGGTTTACATACAAATGCAAATTTGAAGATCAACAATTACTTATTATACATACATATAGCATGCACAATCTTTTTGGGACCAAAGGTTTATGCCCTATGTATAGGGTTCATAGTTTTCCTTCTCTCTTGTTGATTGTCTATTTCAACCCATTTGTACTTTCTTGATTCTCAAAAATTGATGTGCCATGAGTCTTTTTGAAATAAACAGACCTGCTTTATAATCAATTATTATTGTAATATATTCTTTTATCTTATCTAAAGAAATATTTATATTAAAATTCTTACTACTCCCTATCTCCATTCACTATCATGAAATCATCGTATTTATAAATATCTTAATTTATAATCAATTCTATCTATTTGATCCTTCTATTCTAAATGAACTCAATATTTCCATCAAAACCACTTAACTTTTAATTTACAACTTTGCTTCTAATGGACTCTTACTTCCATAAAAATCACAATTTACACATTTGTTCAAATGCTTTCATATTTGCCACTTTAACTACAATACCAATAAAACCTCACATTTGGCTAGACCATGAAATAAAAGGCGCATCATTAATCTAAGACTAACATTTGTCCTAAGAATCGATGGTGCAAAAATAACAACTATTTGATGTCAGCTATTACGTCATAAACCCAAGAAGATGCCCACATTCAATGTATCGATATCTTGTCTACGTTCAATGTATGTAAAACCTAGACAACCATTCGCACACTATAGCAGTTTTTATAAGGAGAGAAAACAGAGCAGACCGGGAGAACTAAGAAATTTGTAACAGCGGGAACGGGGACGGCCGAAAACAGCAGAGTTTTGAAGTTCTAAGCGAGTTTTATTCAGAGCGAAGAGCATTGTCCCAACCGATTCTCCGTTTTCCCCTCTCCTACATTGTGAAAATTCCCGTGAAAAGGGCGTGCAGAGAGTAGGGTTTCTTCCAGCCCATCAACTACGGCTTGCGAAAAGTGAGGGATTGGAAAGAGGTGCTCGATCCAGTTGCTCACATTTGTTGATCGGCGACGGATACCTTCACAAGCCGCTGGCCTGATGACCATCCAAATTTCAGGTTGCCCTTCACTCTCCACTGCTTAGTTTTTTCTGTTTTAACTGCTGCTAATCGCAGTGTTGTAGGGTTTATTCGGAGACAGTAGAAGTTCGTAATCTACCTATATTCATTGAGGTTGACAGTGTAGAGGGTTTACTTAGAGGGAGGTTTGAAGACACAGATTATACTATGAGCGTGTGGAAGTTGTGAAGAATTAGATATCTGCTCATAAACTATGTTCGAGCTGCATGTGGAAGCTGGGAAAAAATATGTGCAGTTTATCAGGAGGCATATAATTCTTCATAGCTTCCACATGCGGTTCGAACAGAATCATTACATAATCTCTGTCTTCGAACCTCCCTCTGATTTAACCCTTAAATCAGGATTAGTCAGTATGGTAAATAATGTCCTCTGAACATTTTGGGGGCTCGCCGGAAGGCTCACAGTTCCTTCCATTGCAAGCAACTTTGTTATCTACTCTCGCATGTGATCGTACCCTGAGCCTGGTTTTAAATTGGAGATGGGTTGAGGTTCGTAAGAGAAGCCTGGCCTAGTATGGTGCAGGTTAGGGATGTGAAAGGAGGCGGTGGATTGAAGCTTAGCGGTTGTGTTTTTCCGGGCTTGCATGGAGGGCAGCAGCTATTTCAGGTGGGTTATTTGTTGTGTTTCGCAGCTTGGCATACAGGTAGGATCTATTTCACCATATCTGATGCAATCATTTTCTTTTAAGGATGCCCTTTACATAGTCTTCAATTAATAGATAATTATTTTATAAATTCCACATTTTAGTTGTAATTAAGTATTAAATATTATAATTTTAATTAAATCTTATATTTTATAAAAATGTGTATGATTTTTTTTTGTTTGGGGTTAAATGAATTAAATCAAATGTAAATAGGTAAGATGTAAAGTGGCTGCCTTTGTTCAATTGATTGTTAAATTTTTATTGGACATTGTGGAGTACTCTTGGTACATTAGTAGTAGGATATGTAATTAAGGTCTCAATATTAAAGACTCTTTATAAAACTACCTCTTAGAACAAACAATTAGGTTGAAGTAGTTGGCTTGTCTAAAAGGCTTCAAACATCTCATCATTAAAGGAGTTTTGATGGTTGTTCTTAACATTGTTTGAAATAAATGGTCTCCAAATAGAAACTAAGAAACATTCTTAGATTTGTCTAACCATTGTTGGACAAGTTGGGACTTATTTTTTACTAGACATTGTTTCCAAGGAGTAAAGAGGATAGCATACCTCTAGACAAATCATAATATCAAAACTCTTGAAGAATTGACCATTCATTGTTTCTAAGAAGTAAATAAGATGCATACGTCTACGCTAATCATGGTATTGATGCTCTTGAAGGACTAACCATTCACAATGATGTGGATAGATGGAAACTATTAGGGGATCATTCTTGATAGATAGATGGCAATTGTCGAGGGACCTTTCAATTTTGGAATTTTGAGAGGGATTTCATTTCAATGGTTTGTTTTTGGAAATTTGTTTCATTTTTGTGAGCATTATTTAGGTGCATTGAGTGTTGAGTGGACCATTCATACTCATGAAATAGGGGTCAATGAGTTTGATTCAAAAAATCTACAAATAAATTTTAATAAAACAACATAATTTTATACCGTAGAAAAAAATCTCTTACTTGTAATCTCATTCCAATTGATCTTCTCGCTTCCTCATGTGAATGGGTAATTATACCTCGAAATAATGGGAAATTCAAAGTGACTCACATAGAGATTTATGATCGTCAAAACATCTAATAATCATTAAGGTAGGTTAGAGATAATAATTTTTGTATAAGGCATTGTTGAATCACATGCTTAAACCACTCTAGATGCTTAACATTGAAAATAGTGAGGTGGATAGGCGTTCATCTTTCTTTCCCTCATTTTATCTTTTAATATTGAGTTGTGAAGCATTGAGCTCTCCATTGATTCATCATGGATAAATCTTTATGATAGTTAAATCATATGAGCATTAAGGTAAGCTTGATATAATTGTTTTTATGTAAGGTACTACCAAATCACATGCTTATCCCACTCCAATTGTCTTTATCATTGCTAATGGTGAAGTGGATTGGTATTCTTCTTTATTTCCCTAATTTTAGCTTTTAAGTTTGAGTTGTGCAGAATTAAGGTGTCAATTAATATATCATGGAGCCCAAGTTCTTTTTATACCTAAAAAGGATGAGACCTAAATTGCAAGGCTGTATTAGTGAGATATAGCTAAAAAGTTCTTAGTGATTCAATCTAGAATTTTTTTTATAACTAAATATGTTTTAACTATCTTATTGCCAAAGCAATAGATAGTTTAAGTATATGTAAACTAATATAAGTTGTAATAATTCTTAATACAAATTACTAATATCACACTTTTGATAATAAAACAATTTTAAATTTTACAAACTACAATTTCACATCAATCATATAAATTAAGACTATAAAAGAACATATAAAAAAAAATATAAAAAAATAATGTCACCAACACAAGGTGATTGAAATTATTTATTGCAAATTCTTCAAGATTCAACCAAATTATTATATTTTTTTTTTTGGATAAAAAATATACATACATATATACCATTTATTCCTTCTTATGTTGAGGTTTATAGAGTTTTTGTAGCTCATGGATTACAATAGATCGATAAAAATATATGGTAGTCATTTGTCTTGCAACCACTCGTCACCATAAAGTATAAAACCAAAATATGATCAATCACAATAAAAATATATAAAGTTATTTTTGGCCTATGATCTCTCTATATCATAAAAATACTAAACTAGACTTTATTGGTTATAATAAAAGAGTTACTATTCAATTGAGTATACATTAAGAAAACTAATTAGCAGTCAAAATTTAGATTTGTTGATAAGTGCATCAACATTACATCCATGGGGGTATAGGAAGTCCTATTCTCCATTCCTATTTGATCACACACAAACCAAGTAAATCAATACATCCTAATTTGATTTTTCAAAGTCTATTTTATTCCTTTGAATGTATTAAATACCTTCTTTCTAAATAAACTAATTATGGCAAAAAAGAAGAGGTAAAAGCAAAGTGGTATATTTGGAAAAACAAGCTAAACTCTTATGAAAATAAAAGACTCAAATTTATGCAAAATTACATGGGTTATTGACTCATCAAAACTCTTTAACTTTTCATTTACTTTTGTGGTTTCTTTTAGAAAATTGATGAAATCAAGATGAATAATAATTGTATGGGAATGGGTGTGTGAATAGGCATAATTCATGCATAATCTAGGTGAATATATTAGAATGTGTTTCTATGGGAATGTGTTTCATTATGTGATATTAAACATAGTACACTAGGCACTACCATCCCTTGGGGATGTTTCTGGGATGGAGACAGGGGACTTAGACCCGAGGACGCATCTCTTAATAACATTGATGTTTATAGTTACACAATAGTTTTCTTTTTCTTTTTTAGATTCTAGTGGCTCTGTGGTACTTGTATATAGATGCTAAGCCTCCTGTATTGCACCGTGATGCCAAATCTACCAACACTCGGTAAAGAAACTCAAATAACTATGATGCCAACTTTGCCAACAATCAGTAAAGAAACTCAAATAACTAAAAAGTTTGAAGGATGTCGATATTGAGAAGGATAAGGATGATGTTTACATTAATATTAATGATCAACCTTGCATTGGAAATATAGGATTGTTTCTTGCATTCTTTGGGGCATTATATGCATTGCTGGCTGCAAACCTTAGTACAGTTCAAGGCTCACAAGCTTGGTCTGATTTCCTGAGATTGGAGTTTGGGCCATTTTCGAATCCCTTTAAAAGTAAATATGAATCTAGAATTGTGATTGCTAGAAAGGCTTCAGCTATTAGTGGTGGAGCAACTACTCTAGCTTTTAATGAATGGAGATAGGGTTTTGGATATAGGTTTAAAAGTTATTGTAAATATAGTAGACTATAATAGGAATAATGTTTCCACAGTCCATGAAAATTAATAATGTGATCACTGAGTGTGATCCAATGTCGATCAAATAAGCATACACAGTTGAATCTAAAGACTCTCATTATTATAGTAGATTATGTTGATGTTTTACGAGCCTTTAAACTATTCACAAGCACACCAGGTCTAGGCATCCCAAAATCAATCTCCAAGACAAGATTGGAGTTTTCAAAGATATATGATTATGGTTATATGAAACATTCTTTTTAAGAAGCAAAAATCATAAATGTACATAAAATAGTAGTATTTAGGGAATATTCATTTGGGTGTACCAAAGCAATGTTCATTTGTTTAAGACTGGACATATGAAGATCTAGGATTTAGGTTTATTTTAAAAGAGTTTTTAACAGTAAGATTTTCATATTATTGATTTAAATTAGTATAAATATTTTAAATATATTTATTAAAAAATGTCCATTGATATCAATTGAAAATTATTTTATTTATTTAAGAGTTATTCTATTTTTAATTTTATTCTTAAATAATTTCAAAATGGATATCTCTAAAATCTTTAAAATAGAAATTTAAGATATCTATATTAATTTGTTCTATATTATTCATATATAATTTTTTAAATTAAATAATTTTATTTATTTATAAAATACATCAAATATATTTAAGATATATACAATTTTAATCTGAAATAATTATATAGAATTATTTATTTTTTAATTAATAATTTTATTTATTCTATATTTTTGTTATTTTTCTTGTTAATTCTTTAATTTTTATTTTGACTATCATTATACTACAATCCTTACTGTCACTATAATTAAACCTCTCCACTTAACAGTTTTTTTTTTTATAAATAAATTTCAGTAAGTTTTTCCCACTATTAATTTAAACAAATTATGGGAGACCCTCTAATAATTATAAAACAAAAGTGTGCTTTAATCTCGGCCTTAGAGCTGTATGTGGAGATTAATTTTATTATAAAGAAAATAGTTTGGAGGCTTATGCAGGGCAATAAAGTTTTATTTGCCCAAGTATCACATTGGCCATGGTATTAAGGATACAACATGTTTTATCTCAAGCAATTTTTCATTTATTATAAATTGGACATGGACTTCCATTAATATTTGTGTTCTCCATCATAAAAGTATATTTCATAACTGCTAAAAGTGAATTTATAAGTTATATTTTGAAACGGAGGATTTCTTTTTGGGTGAGTATTTGTATTAGATCGATGTTTTTTTATCTTATTTATTTAAAGAGTTAAAGTATTATAGAATTTAAGTTTTGGATAGGAAAATGCAAACAACATTTTGGACTATGATATTTGTAAATCATATGTCAGAAAGTAAGATTTCTTTTTGAATGAATAATTTTATTAAGACATTTTTGTGTTTTATTCAATTTAGAAGTAAAGTATTAGATAATTAAAATTTTGGATAAGAAAATGGAAATAATATTTTGGAGTATAATATATGTAAATTATGTTTTAAAAAGCAAGATTTATTTTTGAGTGAATAATTTTATTAAAAAAATCGTGTTTTTCATTTTAAGAATTAAGTATTAGAGAATAAAATTAAGTATTAGAGAACTAAAGTTGTCTAGAAAAATAAAATTACAATTTGGAGAATTATATGTTAAAATTAGTCTTTTTTGGAATGATTAGGATTTCTTTTGCCTTTTCCATTTTAAGAATCTAAGTGTTAGATAATTAAAATTTTGTTTAGAAAAATAAAATTATATTCTAGAAGAGAATATTTATATAGGGATGTATAGTTTTTTTTGTTCACTTTAAAATATTATAATTAGTTGTGCAATACACCTTAATTCCCCCTTAGAAATTAGGGTGCCACTTTTCTTTTAATTGTCCATGTCATCTCAATTTGAATCGTACACATGCCCTTTCGATGTATAATATCAAGATATATATTTTTTCATATACCTATTTTTTTAATGAGTTTCTCACATTAAAGAGCAATATATGCATCAAAAAGGATGTATCTTGACTTTTTTTATATAGATTTATTTAAGATATATATACTAGTCTATTTTTCATTTACTAGTATGTTAATAATCAACTTAAGGCATACTTATGAATTTCCTACATCTATGAGTTCATGTTTTGTCTTATTGGTTCATGTCTGTGTCTTTTAGCTTTATGCCTTTTTAGTTTCATCATTTATTTATTTTTGAATTAAAAAAAGAAAATAGTTACAAAGGTTCATACAAAGAGTGCTACCCAATAGCAAAAAACAATACAAGAAAAAATATCATTTAATCATATGTTTCTTTGAAGTGATTCTTTTCTTCATGTATTATGTTGAGATTAAACCATTGCATTGTATAAAGGTTTGTAGAAGGATACCACATATAACAAGTTTCTTTTTTATGTTGGGAGAATTTGATGCCAAGCACCCATATATTTGCCCTTGTTTACTATTTTGAATTGATCCTCTAATATGACAATTATAGAGAAGCTCATAGGTTGCACATTGATGAGTACATGCATGCTCTATGAGGTCTAGTCTAGGTAGGGAGGTAAAAGGCACACTTTGGTGCCAAAGAATGACTTCACTCCCCTAGGAGAATTTGTCTTTAAATTTATTTTCTCAAGCCCCAACCTTTCACTTATTATTTCCAATAAATTATCAGTCGGAGGGAACAAAAGTTTAGAGAATCCCTCAATTATCCCCAACCAACAACCACTCTAATGAGGACTATCAACTTGATTACTAATCTTCCTTCACCAATACATGCTAATTATCATAATATTCATGCCAACAAAATCATATGAGTAAGAGGTTGCAATAGTTGGATCTCTAGACTCATATCAAGAGTCATCAATAGTAAACCAGTAAAAAAGGACTACAATTATCTCTTGACTGATCAACTCTGATGTTGCTTTGGTAGTCAAGAGCTTTGGATTGAGTGTCAAATGAACTAAGTTAGACTTGTAGATCACCTAAGGTAGTTTTAAACTTAGGGTAAGCCTTGAGAGAGGACTGTAGGATAAGCATATGGGGAGAGAAGTTGGCACATATAATCATTGATTCAATTTGTAAGGAGTGGAAATAAAGTAAGAATACATCCATGCAATAGAATCTCTATATGTTCTTAAAGATGTGTTTGAATTTTGAGGTAATAACATTGTGATATTGGGAGAGCCTAAGAAGAGCCATTCTCCAAGACTAGGCTTGGGGAAAGATCACATTGAAAGTGGAGAAGAAAAACTTCCAAAGGTGTTGAACATGGGGGTAGAGCTAGAAAGCATGCTTAATAGTTATTTTTTAGCATTGAAGGGCAAGAGAAAGAGGGATAGATGAAGGAAATTTAGTCACCAATATGAAAGTTAACATGAAGTACTTTCCAAGCTATCATCTGAGTTTGAGCATCAACTTTGGATTTTTAGCTTAAGGAGCTTAACTTGTTCCATTTTAATTTGATAAACTTATAATACCATTTTAGATTAAGTTAGGGACCGATAAGGAAATTGATGGAAGGAGTTGTCAATATGCATTACTAAGAGGGAAAATTTGAGGTTTCAAATGTTGGGACATTTCTAATCTTTGTGGAAGTTATCATAACAAGGGGTTGACAACACACAAGACAAATCAAGAGTAGCAAAATGATGGATTTCTTGGATTGGGGTCTTATAAGTTGAGAGAATATTAAATTGAGAATTAAGTCGCTGCTATGTTTTTCATTTAAATGTAAAATGATCCCATAAATCTTGAAAAAATTGAATTCATTTTTAAAATCTATATGTTTACCTTTGAGGGCTTTGATATTAGCCAAAGGACAAATTATTTTACTAGACTAAATGGTTCCACTAGATAGAGGAGGAAGAAAAACACAATCCATGAATCAAGCTTTGATCATACCAAGTTGATTGTTTCGATGTATTTTCCCAATATCTCCAAATGGAGTTGAATGGAGTAGAAATGTGAGTCTTAAAATAAGATGTAAGGAACAACTTATCCTTCTAGTTGACCAAGTCCTAGGAGTGGCCAACAATAGTTGTTTGAATATGATGATACACAAAATGATTCCAAGGATCATCCCCATCCAACCCGCTCTCATAATCTATTTAGTTGTAAGGAAAATGCCTCGAGTGTAGGGGTCTATAATTCCCAACCCTCCTTTCTCTTTTGGTTAAATGCAATGAGTCCACAAAGTAGCAAGAAAACCCTTTTTTATTTCCCCACTTGGCCCAAAGGAAGATCTTGATTAGTTGAGTTACCCTCCTTTCTCTTTTGGTTAAATGCAATGAGTCCACAAAGTAGCAAGAAAACCCTTTTTTATTTCCCCACTTGGCCCAAAGGAAGATCTTGATTAGTTGAGTTAGTATTCTATAACAAGTTTTAAAGGGAAGCCAACGAGAAGAGATGTAAACTTGATTAGCTAGGAGATTTTTTTTGGCAACTTGGATTCTACCATCCATATAGATAAAAAAATATTGGTCCAATCCAGGAGTTTGTTTTTTGTTTTAGGAAAGAACCATCTCCACATCTTTTTAAGTGAGACTCCAATGCCAAAGGGGATTCCAAGGTACCTCATGATACTTCCATGCTTCACTTCATGCCACTCACAAGGGATCTAAGGTGGTTGGGGGTCAGGGCGAGTCATTCTTAATGCAATTTTATGCATAGCCAAATTAGAGCTTGAAATAGTACATAAAAGTTCCAATATGTCCAAATTATTAGTCACTTCCTCCACAAATTTTTTAATGAACATGTTGTCATCAACAAAATGAGAGTTAAGTGATGTCACATTGCTTGGAAGGGAGATGCCTTGAATAAGCCTATTTGCATGAGCTTGTTGAAGAATATAACCCAAAGAATCAACTGCAAGGGAATAAAGGAAAGAGTAAGGGGATAGCCCTATCAAATGGATTCTTATAAGAGGAATGGAGGAGAGGGTACACCATTAAAAAATACTTTGGAATTCACATCCATAAATAGCATTTTGATTTACTCACAAATTTTAAGGCCAAAACCAAATCTATTTTAACATTTTAAGAATGAAGGTCCAACGGATGTGGTTGTAAGATTTATTAAAGTCCAAATTTATTATAAGAGCATCTTGAGTAGATTGTTGAGCCCATTCAATTGTTTCTCAAGAAAGAACCAAGTTGTCTAAGATAAATTTTCCTTTGAAGATACCTGTTTGCTCCAAACAAATAATCGCTTGGGAAATGTGCTTAATTCTTCAAGCTGGGGATTTAGCTTTAATTTTTTTTGAGGTATTAAGGAGGGTGATCATTAGCCATCCATTAAAAATTTCTTCCTATTTTCCTTTGGGGATAAGCTTAATCATCCCTTGGTTAATAACATTTTAAGTCTATCAATCCCTCTAGGCTAAAATGTTTTGGCAAGGTCTCTTAAGAGCCCTAAGAGAAAAACCTTCCAATCTATGATGGAGTTGTTCTCAAGGTTCATAATTCTAATAAGTGGTCCTTCTAAACTTACAGGTGGATGAGGTCCCTACATAATAACCTCTCTTATTTTTTCATATCAACGCTATTTGATTGTAGTAATAATGAATGTATTCTTACAAAATGTGTCATTTTATAAAAATGCAATGGTTCCAAGAGACATATTTTTGTTCTACATGTTGTGGGTCTAAACCAACTATGTCAGCCATCAAGTGTGTAGATGAATTCTAGGGGAGGCCCCATGTTTTCCCGAAGTGTCTCAATCCCTCTAAGGTATAAGGTTGTATTAAATTCTCTTAAGATTCTTTAGAGAAAAAAGTTATCAAACTTTTTCCTACATATTATCTCAATCTATGGCACTTAGAAATGTCTCATTTGTAGCTATAAGTAGATTTTAAGTCCATCTACAATAATTTATATCAAATTTTAACTGCAAACCATTTTATTGTGCCAATATGAATGCAATCTTACAAAATACATAATTTGAGAGTAGTGTAAAAGTACCAATAGGAATATTTTTCCTTATACACCTCTCGAGTCCAAAATAACTATGCCAACATGTTAGGGTATGAAAATTATTGGAGGCCTCAATTCATTCCTTAGGTGCCTCAATCTTCCTAGTCTACAGGGTTTTGGAAAAGTATCTTAAGTGTTCTAAGAGAATTTTATTTAACTTTCATTTGCCTAGTCTCCCAATTCATAGCACCTAGGATGTATTGTTTTTATATAGGTGGATTTTGAGTCTCTCTATAGTACCTTATCTCAATTTCCATCAAATATAGACTATTTGATTATGAGAACGAAAAATACATTCTTGCAAAATGACTTATTTTAAAATAGTGTATCTATATGCCAATATGCATAATTTTCCTTCATGTGGGATTGAACCAACTATGCTAACACATTGAGATGGGTAGGTGAATGCTAGGGGAGGAATCATTTTTTTCATAGGTGTCCTAATTTTTGTAATCTGTAAGGTTCTAACAAAGTTTCCTAAGATCCCTAAGAGATAAAAAATTGAAATTTTTTCCTACCTATTCTCTAAATTCATGGCACCTAGAAATGTCTTATTTTGCACCTATAGGTGGAAATCAATTCCCTCTATAATATCCTATCTTAGTTTTTGTTAATTATAGATTAGCTAATTACACCAATAATGAATACATTCTTGTAAAAAGAGTCATTTGGGAGCAATATAAAGGTGCCAATAGGATTCTTACTCCACACTTCATGGGACTAAACTAACTACACTAGCATATCGAGGTGGGTGGGTGAATGCTTCTTGAGGGCTCAGTTCATTCCCTAGTTCTTTATATCCTTGTAGGCTACATTACACCAAGGAAGCCTCTTAAGAGCCCTAAGAGAAAAAAATTCCAAACTTTCACCTTCCTATTATCTCAATTCATGACACCTACTAATGTCTCATTAGCACTTATAAGTGTGATTCCCTCTATAATAATTTATCTCAATTTTTTTAACTCTAAACCATTTGAGGGTATGTGCAGGATCATTATGGACCAAGAAGTGGCAATATGTAAGCCATTTGATGGCCCATGTAGCCGATGACTTTTTTTTACCCAAAATTGATGAAATAAAAGGGTTTTTAGAGGATATTATTAGCTTCCACCAATATAAATTATGTTTTACTTTGAATTTAATAAATAATTATTATTCATTTTTTATTAGAATTACGAATAAAGTCTTGATTGATAAGCTGATTGAAAAACATCTATAACTTTCAAACGGTATCACATTTTTTGAATCCGAAACATGTATCACATTCTATGTTTTGCATACTATAGGATTGAAAAAAATAAAATTGAATTTCATGAATTTTTGACCAAGTTAAGGTGGTTAGACAGACAAGATTTTATAATTTTTCAAAGTTGTAATAAAAAATTCATAATTAATTATTTACTTGGAAAAAAATTATAACAAAATATGCATCACATCGGGATATGAGTCCTTTATTTATATCTAAAATATTATAAAAAAATATTATTATTTTATTGTGGTTAGGGTGGTCAGATAGACACCTACTTCTTATTTTTACCCTGAAATTTAAATACTATTGCATTGAAATTTTAAATTTTCACCAAATAGATTTTAGTTTTTAAAATAAAGGTCTATTAGTTTAGAAACTACATTCAATTTTCTACAGATTCTATTTTCACATTTTTTTGAAATAATATAGATAACTTATTCAAATTTTTACGTCAAGTTGTCTAACTCTGATTTTTTATCTTTTTATTGCCACTTAAGGGCCTATTTTTTCCATGATGATCCTGCACATACCCTTGACCATCCCAACAATGAATCAATTCTTGTAAATTTCTCATTTAAGAGTAGTGTAAAGGTGCCAATATGCATATTTTTTCTTTTGCATCTCCTAGGATTTAATTGATTATGCTAGATGTTAGGATGTGTATGTGAATGTTATTGGAGGTATCATTTCATTCTGTAGGTATCCCAATTATTTTGGGAAATATGCACCTTGAAACTTGAGAGGATAACTATCATCCCTTGATGATATCATGATTATCATTTACTGAAGAATTCACTCATAAATCCCAAAATTGGTTGAGATGGCTCATTAATACCTTATGTTCCTAGAGGTTGATAAAATGAAATATATTATATACTTATGGAGTTATGACCAATATAGGGTTTCCATAAATTGGTGACATAGGATTATCCAATATTTTGGTTGTCTTAAGCCACTTTGTGCAGCTATGTAACCATTCTAATCTTGGTTATCAATATCCTATGAAATTTATCATGAGATACTTGTGTTTCCTCAACCCATGATGAAGATTATTAACTTCAAGGAGATAAAATCATAAAGAGTGCTACCATAAGGGTGGGATAGTCTTAAAATCATACATAGGTTAGTATGAATGTCATAATAACAAATGTGTTGGCCATCCTATCTTGAAGCGTACATGAGATTTATGAGAGCTTAAATTTTTTTAGTACATCATGTCATATAAACCCTACCACATAATTATATAAGGAATTAGACAAAAGATGTAATATTCATGTTAAACAATTAATAAAAGCTTGTGACCAACAATAGGAAAGTTAGCATAAAGGTATTAATAAAAATCATGGATATTAATGTATATATAAATGTGATCAATGATTTTCCTTAATTATTTATTTGATTTAATTGATACATAAATTTATGATCAATTTATTTGAATGAACTCACATAGGCTAATACATGTTTCATATGCATTCATTATACATATGAGACCACATAAAAATATAATAGCATCATATAGAAATAATAATTATGAAAACATATATATAATAATAATTGATCGTCATATATATAACATAAAATTTTATATACATAATATCATATAGTTTTTACATTATTTCATCAATATAATAAATGTATAAACACAGACATATAGGCATACAATGTTATATATTGGTAGTACAGAAAATATAGATCTTTCGGCCTAATAAATAATTCCGAGTGAACTAATTTCGATCGGAAATGTTTCAACCGAGTAGGTTTCGGTTGAAACCATGTGGAATGTACGTGACACACATGGTTTCAGCTGAATAGGTTTCGGTCGAAACCAAAAAAATAAAAGATTTCACTTTAACTTTCAAATTGGCTTCGAATTTGGCTTTTAATATGTACGGGGTTTCTATCGGAAGGGTTTCAGCCGAAACGCTTCCGATAGAAACCCTTTCAGCCGAAAGTGTCTAGTTGGCATCCTAGTTGGCAGCCAACTCAACATTTTTCAGAATTTTCTGAAACTTTAAACTTTAATGAAGTATTTTTTTAATCAAAATGTTTTTTCTGCAAAAAAAAAAATACCCTTTTTTAGAGCTCGGAGTGGGAAATCCAAATATATAATTTTTTTTAACATTTTGATTAGTTTTAATATATGTTATTTTTAAAATAATACAAATAGGTTGTTAAAATTAAAAAAAAGGCTGATTAGAAATTAAAAAACAATTAGTAAAACATATTAAAATTATTTAAAACTTATATCGTCCAATAGAAGAGAGAGTCTTCTTCAAAAGGGTTTAATTTTTTCTTTTAAATGATTAAAATTTTTGAAAATAGTTGACGGCCCGCGAAAATTGTCAAATTTTGACATGTTTGACTTTAAAACGTTATTACGAGAAAAATATACATCAAAATTTGATTTTTATTTTTTCATGCAGTAGATATTGAATTTACCTATTTGGAGAAAAAAAGTTAGGGAAAAATGAAGTTTTTTTCAATTTTTTTTCTTGACGGCCCATAAAGTCGCTCATTTATGAAATTTTCAGCATTCCAAAAAATTTCTTTAAATTGAAAAAAACATAATGAAAACAATTTTTTTTAAAGTTTTAAAAATTACAAAAATAAACTTCATCAAAAGTTATACATTTCATTAGTTTACACCATTTTTGAAATTCAAAACATAAAGACCACTTTTATGTGGTTGAAGTTCAAAATTTGTTTTGCTATTGGTCAATTCCTTTATAAAGTGTGACACAGGTTTGTGCTTTTACCCAAGAACGAAACAAAGCCATATAAGAATACAACAAAATGTCATAATATATTTAGTCCTATGGATTGGGATGGAAGATTTTATGGCTCTTTGTCTAATAGGAATATGGAGAGGCAGTTAATGGTTATCACTTTTAAACCTGCTGACAAAGAATCCTCTCTAAACTTTTTGAGATGTCCACCTATTAATAAAATTAAATAATATACACATTATTACAAAAAAAAGGAAATATACAATGACAATTAAATAGGCACTTACTCATAAATGATAATCTACCTCAATCATTCTCTACTTCTCTTCAATCATTCAAGGAGTAGGTATATGAACTGGAGTTTTGACTAGCTAAGACAAATATGAAAAAAAAAATAGTATCACTTAAATTTACGCTAAATGATGTGGGATAAAATAAGAAATATAAAATTAAATATATATTATTGGCTCATACCTCTATCAAAGGTATTGAAGAGAATAATGTTGTAAAAATACCCACCTCCATCATATCATGAATATTAGGAGGGATCTAACTGATGTAATCAAATAAAATTAGAACAACTTTATTTGACCAAGATCTACCTATTATTTATAAAAATCATGATTAAAGATAGTAAAACTAATCTTAGTGAAAGTTGACATATGGTCATTACCATCAATGAGTATTGATTTTGAAGGTCCAACATCCACTTGTTCATAATCAAATATGAATTTTGAGATTATCATTGATATATAACAAAAACCATACATGTAGTATATTTACTATTTTTAACAAATTACATACTTATGGAATTGGCATATCTATATAATAGAGGTTGAAGAGCCAACATATGTAGGATGAACTCTAACCCTAGAGTTTTATTATATACATTTTACAATAATTTTCATTCATAAAAAAATAATATATCTAATCTTAGATTTTAAAATAAAATATAATAAATTACACAACCTTATTAGAAATTACATTTAAATCAATACCAAAGGTGCTATTGATCAACTCATTTGTCAACATGATACTATATAAGCTGGATGTATCCTCCTCATTGACCCATCCACCATACTCCTAAAACTCTAAACTATCATCTATAGTATGTGTATCCTCAACATCCTAAGACCCATAATCAAAGATAGATCCACCCATACAAAAAAAATAGGTGAGCATTAATGCCTAGAACCCTCACTGTCAAAATCATGTGAAAATTGCCTACTATGCTATAATAAGGTTTGTGTGAGGGAACTATAGATTCTCTCATATTTGTGTAAAAATGGCCTACTGTGCTATAATTATGTTTGCATGAGGGAACTATATTCTTTAATATTTGTGTGAAAATGGCCTACTGTACTATAATAAGGTTTGTGTGAGGGAACTAATTGACCATAGATCTTCTCTACCTCAACACTCTCCTTTAAAGAAGAGGGAATCATCACATGCTAAATGTATATACTACCTAGGGGTCTTGTTACATGGTTTGGGGCATGATGTTACCCTCCCTATCATATACAAAGTCTTTTCCTCCACCCTAGAAATATTACATGTCAAAATAATTTAGAATCTCATTGAGGAAAAACTAATAATATAATTTTATCAAGAAATATTATGGAACCTTTTTATTGTTGCATGGGGGATGGTAAAAAACCATCCACCACAAATACAAAAATAATTTCCTTATTCCTTGGTGTTGGCACCAATGAATAGGAATCTCTTACAACTTTCATGCAAGGGTGCATTGGTTCTCAAATCAGGAAGCAATGCTCACAAATCATATTTCAATTTTTTCTCCTTTATTTTTATACAATAACTTTGGAGGATATCATTTTTATGCATATTTGGCCACTAATAGATTCTATATAAGAAATAATATATTTTAATAATGTTGTGAGGTATCTTTGATGTGAAGTAGTTGTATCAAATTCTTTTAATATCTCAATCAATGTTTGGAGTATTTTTTTGGTTTCAATTTCACATAATAAATTTTATTGTGTGTCACAAGGAGGTCTAGGAATATATGGAGGAGTTTCAAGAGGTTTAAGTTCTATTTTCTCTTTAGTAGAAATTCCCTTCATAAGGTTTGGTGAATTAGTGTTTGGAGGTATTGAATGATTTTTAATTCCTAAAATTTAAAAAAAAATCAAAATAAATGAAAATAAATTTATTTTTAATTTAAACCACTAAAAATATAATACTATTGTTGGAAGTATGGAGAAGATTAGTCTTATGTTTTCATTGATGTCACCATGTTGGTACCTTGAACCGGTGTACATAACAAGTTTATCTCATCTGGTATTTGATTCGGTGTTTTGATTTATATATTCTCTCTGGTACTCATTGTGGTTTAATGTTTTGGAAAAAGGCTTATGATCATTGGAAGCGGGTATATATTTATTCCCAAATAATCAGTTAATTATATTGCGGTTATATGTGTGACCTATCTTTGGTCCCAACCGACATAATATTGCATAACACGATTGAATTACTTTTGGCAACTGACCTAATTGATGTAGGCAGATATATCAAGCATATATGCAGAATGATCTGAAGAAGAAGTGAGTGGAAAGAAGAAGAAAGAAAGGTGTACGAGCATGTATGTGTTGATAAGTGAAGTGTGTGAATTGAAGAACAAAGATTATTTTGTTGTCATATGAATGAATACTCTGTGCATCAACATAAATGAATCTGCACTTGTGGTGTATCTTCATCAATTCAATTCTGGCGATTAGCCATTTTTGTTTCTATAATCTTTGTATGCAGTGAGCCTCCTTGTCTAGACATTAAGTCCTTGTAAGCAGTGAGCTTTTGTATCCGAGCAGTGATCCCTTTGGAAGTGAGCTTTCTTTTGTAATTCATATTGATATAACTATATATTGTGAGCTAATCTTCACCATGGTTTTTCCCCCATTGGATTTTTCACGTAAAAAATTTGGTGTTCTTGTATTGTGAAATTTCATGTTTTTCTCTTTCTCTTATTTGTTCTATGTAGCAAAGTAATTAAAGGGCTGATGCAAGAAGTTGGGTCCACAAAAAGCTCAAAAAGTGGAAGTGTTTTTGCTGTTTTTCATAATTTGTCACACTTGGACTAAAAATTTGAGGCACTTACACAATGAATTTTTAAAAATGTCAGAAATATGAAATTTAGCATTTTGAATCTAGTTTCTAAATATGTAAATTATTCAAATACCCAGATTGTAGAAATTAAATTTTGATAGAGATCTATAAAAACCACTTTTTAAAAGTCCCTATTTTTTTACCATACCATGCACATGTACGGACACCACTTTTTGACCCAAATAAAATTATTTTGCTAATTGCTTTTGGGGAAATAGAGCTAACAACATGAAGATTGATGAGTAATTTTTTTTGTAATTTTTTGTTGAACATTTTTTTTTTTATTAAATTTTTATTGGTCTTAATTGTTTTTTTTCTAAATCAACGTGTACAGACAACATAATTTGACCTAAACTAAACTTTTTTTTTTTCATTATGTAAAGAATTATGTAAAGATTGATGCCATATAAATTTTTTTGCAAGAAACTTCACCAAAAAAAAGTTATTAAAAAGAAAAAAAAGTCTGATATTTCAAGTTTAAGGACTAGTTTTCTTTGAAATTAATTAAAAAATAGAAAATTTAATCCAATATTAATAAAAATTATATATTTGGAAACTAGACATCATTTTATGTAATGGGTTTTAATTTTATAGATTGGTTCAGAAAAAAAGACCATTAGCCATATTGTCAAAATTGGACATTCTTCTTCAATTTGCCTTAGTTTTTAAGTTGCAGGTCAAAGGCTAAGGCTCGGATTGCCAAGGCTTTCCCGAGCCTAAAACCAAGGCTGCAGGTGGGTTAGAGATTCAATTTTTTAATAACGCGTATGCGTTTTTAAAAACGCATACGCATTACAAAACGCATGTGTTCTTTATTTGTTTGATTATTTTTTTTTAAAATATTTTTTAGAAACGGATACCCATTTTAAAACACATACACATTTTGAAAAGAAAACGCATTCGCGTTTTAAAATAGATACCCATTTTGCTTTTCAAAACGCGTACGTGTTTTGAAACAGGTACCTGTTTCTAAAACATTTTTTTTTTTAATAAATAAATTATACGTGTTATAAAACACGTATGCGTTATATAATGTGTACGCGTTTTTAAGTGCATATGCATTTTTTAGGCTCGGGTACCCGATGCATAACGCATATGCATTTTTTAATAATGCATAGGCATTTTCTACGAGATTTTTTTTTTGGACGAAACTTCCTCTCTTCGTGGACCCAACTTTTTGCACTTACCCTAAAGGTGTTTTTTCAATTGATTTTAGAAGATATTGATTCACCCCCCCTCTCAGTATCTTGAATATTTAACAACTATTAGCTCCTCAACCTCATGCACATTGTCATGGCATCATGCAAGCTTGGGTCCACTTAAATAGTTTACAAATATACTTGTGCTTTTCCTCACTCACATTAAGGTGTTGGGAGAAATGGGGTAAAGCTCAAATAAGCTTAGCCTCTAATTTTTTTTATCATAGACATAAAATGAGCACATTTTGGATCAGTAGTAACCGGCCTAGGTTTTATCATTACTGGGCCATAATATGAGTTCAGTATAACATCTCATGTTTTCCCTTTTATGGACCAAAAAGTGGTTGTGGCCACTATTTGGTTCCCATCTCTGAGCGCATTCCCTCTTATATGTCCTATTTCTATTAGTCTAGATCTAGGTACATAGACATTTATCTAATCCTACATATCAATGTACCTACCGTAAGTTTCCAAGTGGTATAGATAGTGCTTTAAAGGTGATAGTTACATCTATTTGGAGGAATCATTATATGACAATAAATGAAAGGGACTACTTGTTCAATTTCTATTGGTGACAATAAAACAATATATATAAAATCTTACAAATTTGACTAGTTCATTTCAACCCTAACTATAGACCATGAGTGATCAAAGTCAAATCATATAATTTACATGTTTCACAAAGCTTAGCAATATTAGAAAGAGGTAAGTTGGTCACTCTTAATTAATAATTTTTATGTTTTACTACCTTATTGGTCCAAGGATGATTATATGAATGCTCATATGGATCTATACCTATATGGATGAACATGTTTTTTTGCTAGTGTTGTGGGTTTTTATGTCACTTAATTAATTTATGTGTAGATAAGTTTTCTTTAAAAGCATTCAATATATACAACTTATGAAAATAATTTTTTGAGGGATACACTATAATAAGGTACTATTATGGTGGGTATGTCTTATGCAGCTTATGTGTAGGTGAATGGTAATGTGCCACATGAATGGAAGGTGATAAAGTGGTGGGTCCCAAGGAATTAATTAGTGTAGATACCTACATATTTTCTTGTCTTAATAGTACTCAAAGGAAGATGATTTGTTTGGTTCCTAATAGAGTACTAGAATAAAAAATTTGAAATATTTCATAAATATTTTTGTGTACAACCTTGGTGTTAATGTATAAAATAGAATAAAGGGATATGTTGTAGAAAGGTAGTGCACATAATTTATTTGGTTGGCATACCAATGATATTTTCTTAGGGATCCTAGTGTATGACATCAAATGTGAGAGTTATATGTCTTCGTGGTTATCAATTTTTAGGACATTTAGAACCTTGGTTGCATGTTTATGACCTCATAGATTGTGAAGGAAAATATTTTAAATGGATACATGACAGGTTTGGTGTATGAGAATGTCAAAGTTAGGGTACATGACCTATGTGACATTGAATTGAGAAAGGACATATGTCCTAGGCAAAAAGGAATGGTCGACCGCATGTTTTTATTTAACGATGAGTTAAATTTCTTCTTAGGGTGATTTATATTAATAAAATTAAACTAAACGAACTTATTTCCTATCACAAGCACATATTTTATCCATTATGTTGCACCCTCTATAGTAGATATAAAGAAAATTAATCATGCCTATTGGTCTAGAGATCAATTTCAAAAAAATAATAAGGCATTGGAATTTAGAGGTATTACTTATGAAAATTAGTAAGAATAATCTTTTTTGGGCATTTTTTCAACTAAATTAGTTTGATAGATGTATGAAATTAATTTCCACATAAAGTAACCCTTCATGTGGTTATGACATGACACTATTTGTACAGGATAAATTTGATTTTATATGCCATGATTTTCAATTGGAGGTTATTAGTAATTGTAATTAAGTGGGATAGATCCCATTCTCTTGGATAGAATATGCATATATATTTAAATCCATATGATATGAACTATTATGCAAGACTCCATGCATTTCTCTAGACCATTTAAATTATAATTTGTTAGAGGTGTCATTTTTTGGAAGTGTCCATTTGATTTCCTTAAAATAAAGGGGGTAATATAGGCCTTAAATATGTTTCTAAGTACTTACAATATGGGTTTCATAGTGTAAAAATTTGTAATGCCAATTTTCTGCCACCTAGAACTAGTTCTACAATATTTTATCTACCAAGAATCAAATGCCCAAAATAAATGGTTTTTGATGCAATCTTTTTAAACATATAGGGGAGTTGAATTGTGACGATTATTCATAAATTATGGGTACATTTATCACACACTTATTAAACCAAAAGGTTATTCATAAATTATGGGTACATTTATCACACACTTATTAAACCAAAAGGTAAGATGATGAGGGTATATATGCAACTTTATTTGATGATGTAAATGATGGTTAAATCAATATTTGTTAAAAAAATTATGTCATATGTTATAACTAGCTGTTGGTGTCAATTTTATAATTTAGGCTTCATTTTTCTATTCTCTCATGTGTTGTAAGTCTAGAGACTATAATTGCATGTAAAAATGTCTTCATGACACGGACATCTCCATGGTTATCTATCAAAGTTTAGTAGATAAGTATTTTTATTTGATGCTACACTTGATAATATGTTTTCTATATGATTAGTTGATATTTTAGGGATTGTAAAATTATCTCTAATTATTTTGAGAAATCATTTCACCATTTATTATATGGATAAGCTTTATTCATCTATAAGTTTTTGAAGTTTGCGTAGTTGTGAATTTTTTCTTTATACTTATAATGTATTATAATGAATATACAACTAAGTTTATAGGATTTTAAATACATACACAATTTTTTGTCAAATATCAATTCAAATTATGTTAATAGGAATTATATTTACAAGTTTTTATATTTGAATCTAAAGTTTAATTATATAGGTATGTGCAGGATCATGATGGGCCAAAAAGTGGCGATATGTAAGCCATATGATGGCCCATGGGGCTGACGACTTTTTTTTTACCCAAAATTGATGAAATGAAAAGGGTTTTTTAGAGGAGATTCTCAGATTTTCACCAATATAAATTATGCTTTACTTTGAATTTAATAAATAATTTTTATTCATTTTCTATTAGAATTACGAATAAAGTCTCGATTGATAATCTGATTGAAAAACATCTATAACTTTCAAATGGTATCACATTTTTTGAATCCGAAACATGTGTCACATTCTATGCTTTGCATACTATAGAATTAAAAAAAAATATGAATTTCATGAATTTTTGACCAAGTTAAAGTGGTTAGACAGACGAGTTTTTATATTTTTTAAAAGTTGTAATAAAAAATTCATAATTAATTATTTACATGGAAATAAATTATAAAAAAATATGCATCACGTCGGGACATGAGTCCTCTACTTATATCTAAAATATTATAAAAAATAATTATCATTTAATTGTGGTTAGGGTGGTCAGACAGACCACCTACTTCTTATTTTTACCCTAAAATTTAAATACTACTGCATTGAAATTTCAAATTTTTACCAAATAGACTTTTTTTTCTTAAAATAAAGGTCTAGTAGTTTAGAAACTACATTCAATTTTCTAGAGATTCTATTTTTACATTTTTTAAAAATAATATAGATAACTTATTCAAATTTTTACGTCAAGTTGTCTAACTCTGATTTTTTGTCTTTTTATTGCCACTTAAAGGTCTGTTTTTTCCATGATGATCTTGCACATACCCATATCACTCATAAGATCAAGACATCAAACTTTGGTAGTTGATCCTTCCACCACACTAAAATCAATTTAAATATATTATTTATTATAAATTAAAATAATCTCAATTGACCCACTAGCCTACATAACCCAACAACATGAACCTTATACAATTTTATGATATTTAATGTTTATAACAATATTCATGTAGAAATAGGATATAAATTAACAAGGAAAGTATGTAAAAACTTAATGCACCCAACTTTAATAGTGTATCAATAGATCACAAATGAAAGTGGAAATAGCCACAAAGAGAACACAAACCATAAAAAATATATACATAGAAAAACTATTGTGGGAAAAAAAATGACACCTGAAGAGATTCAAGATTGCATTAATCCTTCAAAAGAATTACATCAATTCAAATCATCACTCTAAATTCATATAATACTTCTCTAGCATCGTAAATTGTCACTCTTGATAATTTCACCTTATGTTTAGCTCCCTCTTAAGTGCTTGGACTTAATTGTGCTTATTATTTACCCGTTTTACTACCATCTTAAGAAAATGCAAATTATATTTGGGAATAAATATATAGTTTTATTTAACAAAGCATTCAAATTTAAAATAAGTCTAGTCTAGGGTTCCCTCACCTTAGACCACCCTATTTTGGCTCAAATTCAAATATTTTATCATTGGCATTAATATGTTTACAAATTTAAATTTAATTGTTTGTCTTTCAAAATAATTATTGTGAGAAATATTGAACTGCATATAAGTATGTCTTTTCAACCATTTGAACTCCTAGAAATCTAATGAATTTTGATCAATTATGTAATCCCAAAGAAAGGTCAAGAGAAGAATAAGCATCACTTTCATTAGTCAAGATTTTGTTATCAATACATCATCAAATTCATGTCCAAGCATAACTAATATTGTTTCATTTTTTATGTTCATTATCATTCTGAGTGCTAACACATGTAGGATCTCCTATCTACTATAAAATTCTCCTTATATGTGATGTGCATCATGAATTCAACCAATCAAGGAATGTCAATTTAAATGGTAAGTTGTATGATTGTGATTTATCATTTTCTTTTATCTATTTTCCTATGCTCAACCTAGGGTAAGAACTTTTTATCAATCATCATAGCCATTATGGAGGTGGGAACACCAAAATGGGGTTTGACTTAGGTAAGCCCCTATATGACACAACCCTTCTCCCTTGTCTATATTTCAGGTTGTATATTTGGAGTGGATTTGGAGAAGATAAAACACATAAATCAAGATCAAGCTCACAAGCACCTTACCTTATTAAATTAGGGAAAGAACAATTATTCGTTGTTATATGAAGTTTTGAAGTTGGTTTTGATGATGAAGAAACCATAGACTATAACTCACCTATACATGTTCTAAGATTCTAAAATCCCTAATTTTTAGTCTAGGGAACCCATGCTCATGACCAGTCAATTTGGTACCATATTTGAATGTCAAGTTCCTTTTTTCTTGCTCTCTACTTTTTTGTTTCTAGTTTTTGTGTGGTAGTTACGCTGAAGGCGTCCCCATGCTAAGCTTTTCGAAGCTCTTTTGATGCCGAACGGTCGAGATTACAAGAACAGTGATTAAAAGAATCTCAACCATTCATATTTTTGCAATTCTTTCGATTGTTTTTTGCCATTTTTTTGGCTGCTTTCCCCACCGCCATTGGTTTCCGCTCGTTTTTAGTGATTTCTGCTCGTTTTTAGGGCACTGTCTATGCATCTGATGCATGGGCCTTGTTTTTAGCGCTACGGAAGAAGGCAATCTATGCTTACTCTTCCGTGCGTTAGTTTTATTTTTATTTATTTTAACTTTTCTATCTTCTTTAAATTTTATTTTTATTATTATTTTTCTATTTTATCTTTTTAAAATTTTATTTTTATTAATATTTTTAACATTTAGTTTGATTGATTAATAATTGAATATTTACTTAATGTTATTTTTATTTTTTTTATAATAGTTATTTTTTTAAATAATTTTTTTTATAATGTTCTAGATTTTATTTTGTATATAAAAAATAAGAAAAATTAATTTTGTATATAAAAAATAAGAAAAATTAATATAAATTATTTATTATATATTTAGTTTGATTGATTAATAATTGAATATTTACTTAATGTTATTTTTTTTTATAATAGTTTTTTTTTTAAATAATTTTTTTTATAATGTTTTAGATTTTATTTTGTATATAAAAAATAAAAAAAATTAATATAAATTGTAGAAATATCTTAATTATTTTATTTATTATATATAATTTACATATATTTTAATCTTTTAAATTATTTTATTTTATTTAAAAATTTTTATATTACTATTATAATTAATATTTAATAAATTACTATTATAAATAGAAATACAATTTATTATTATATGCAATACATAAATTTTAATATTTTAAATTATTTTATATTATTTAAAGAGTTATTTTTATTTGTTTAACCTACTTTTTTTGAATGGTAGAGATAATACCTAATGTGAGACATTCACATCATGCAAAGTCTAATAACCTAAGTGTAACATTCAACATGCTATTTCACATTATTAGAGTATTATTTCAACAAGAGGTTATTCGACATTAGAGTACTTAAACTATTTCTCACATTATACTACTAGACTAAAGTTATTATAATTAATAAATAATATATTTTTATATAATACAAATTACAAATTAATATATAAATATAATGCAATATATAATTGCAATACCAGTGTTTTTTTTTCGCGAAACTTTTTAACCGTACTTGCTATGTGGTTGTGTAGCAATCTAACGGACTAACACTCTCTTCGGATAATTGATTAACTTATCTTTTTAGAATGTTGATGGATTTGAATTTGGCATATAATTCTTACAATTCATAATTATTTAGATTAAAATTATTTTAATTATTAATTGTTAATTGTGGGAATATATTTAAATTATTTTGATATGTTTATGTTTTTAAATTTTATTGCTAATTTATTTTTAATTTTTTATGTCATGAGTTTTGAAGTTAGGAATAATATAATAGTATTTTTTTTAGTTTAATTGAATTTTTAAAATAAATATATTATTTAATTTTATTAATTATAACAAATATATTCTAATGACAAGATTTACTATATTGTCTTCGGCGTACCCATTGCACCCCAAGGTGCGATTGCTAGTTCTATGTTTTCCTAAATTAGTGATAATTTATCACATTTACATAGTTAGCCTAGTTTACAATCATCAATCACACACAAACACCTATCAATGACTCAATTCATCATCCCAAAAACAAAAAGGGTACCAAAAACTTGATCAGTAATTTTGTCTCTTCCTTGTGGATAGTAGCCAAGTGGTCTCTTTTGGCCCAAATGTTGAAATGATGAAAGGTGTAGTTTAGGTCATGTTATCCCTAAATCATCTTTTCATTCATTTCATTTAGGCAAACCTGTCGTAACTTACATTTGCAAAAAAATGATTTACATGTCTATTGCTTTAAAATTTGAATGAATAAAGGGTTTTTTGAAAATATCATTATTTAAAGTGAATTCATGTCATGATAAACATTGAAAAAGTGAGCATTGCATCTCATTTTTTTGTGCAAAATATTTAAAAGGTGTATCTTTTCAGTATTTTAGAGAGATATGATTTGTTGTCATATATTGCAATTTGGGAATTATCATTTGTTATTATTACTCTCATTCAATTACTTTAAGAACACCATAATTCATGTACGTATGTGCCTCATATAATAAATTTAAGACATCAAGAAAATAATTGAGTTTTTTTTCTCAAACCTAGGCTATCACAGTTTAGGATTTATGGAAGTGGTGTTACCTGATAAAAGATTTAAAAATTCAAAAACCTACATTTTAGGGCTAGGGCACCCTCACCCCTATCCTAACATTTTGTGCTTATATTATAGTGACAATACTATCTTTGTGGCCTTTGTTTGGATCTATTTTGAAACTCAATGGATATTTTCTATAGCAGTTGTTTTTTGCCACTTTGAAGCATTATTCATATTAGCATAAGCATTTTTTTATCATTTTTTGAAAATAATTTTAAATCTACATTCTTTCATTGCACTTAAATATAAAATTATTTTTCTTTCAAAATGTCTGTTTGTTTTGGAAAAATTATTTCTTCTCTAAACTATTTGGTTGATGTTTCATTTTATTCCTTCGATAATATGCCTCCAACCAATGATGATGCTCATGTTTATTCCTCTCCCAATATTCCTCTTCCTAGAAAAGTATTCTTAGAGCATGAGGATACAATCATTGATAAATTCCTAAACACTAACCTATAGATCGTTCATACATCAACCATTTTTGACAATGTGACAAATCTAAATGAAGAACCCATATACCAAACCCATTTTCAAATTTTAGACACAAGTAGTACTCCCTAACTTTACCAAGAACCTACAAGACCTAACATACCATTGCTCGATAAATTTTCTTCCTCGCATAAAAAAGTTCCTTAAGCTTCATTCTTCGACCATTGCACATGCATAAAAATGATCCCCTTCAACCACACATACACTCACACATTGATTCTCATCTACATGACTACAATAATGCATTTTCCTCTCAAAATACACATAAACCTCATTTTGACCAAACAAATAACAATAATTTTTAGTTAGAAGCACAATATGACCATGGTTTCTAAATTCTTTCTAAACAAGGCTTTGAAAAAAAATAATGAGCAAGAAGTTGAGATACCTATAGATCTCACCTCATAGCTTTCAAAAAAAAGTAATAGGATACCAACATCCTTTTCCTCCACCTTTAAATGACACATTCATTCAAGCCTCAACTCTGCCATTGAGACATCATTTGCATAAGCCAAGATTACTTCTCTCCTTGTGCCCTTTATAAAAAATAAAACAAATGCTATGGAATTTCTTGAAGCTAGCCTAACCACTATACCAACTCACTGGGAAAGAAATCCTAATAAATAAACACACAAAAAATCATCTTTTGTGAATACCATCAACTATTTGAGAATTATACTAAATATTTTCATACTTTAAAGAAATAAATACAATTTTTTTTCAACAATATACTATTATTGAGGTTCCTATTAAAGTAACACTAGATATAGAGATTTATCATTATATCAATCCTTATAATATAATAAATTAGCTACTATAGTGTTGCTCCTCACTATGTGACATTTGTAGCTCCATAAATTCTCTCATTGTCATTTATGGTGGTACAATTATGTGTGTGTGACCATATCTCATCAATGAGGGGAAACACGATAGTCTCTTCCAAGGTTGTCATGGCCTATTCCCTTGGGGGCAAGGATAACTATCTTTTTCTTGAAGGTGTCTAGTATTTTTAAAGGATACCTGCTTCCCCTTTCTTTTACTTAAAATATTAGCATAGAAGTATGCTAAAATTTTAAGGGGGGCATATCACCTTATCTATTTCAATGTCTACAAAGATTTGAGTCATTTCATGTGTCCCCTTATTTCTAGTATTATGCATAATACCCTAAGGTGTGGATTTCATTTCATGTTCCCTCTTAATGGTGGTATTGTACATAATACCCCCTAAGGTATGGCTTTCATTCCATTCATGTGTTCTCTTGGTGGTGGTACTATGAATAATACCCCTAAGGTGTGTCTTTCATTTCATTCATGTGTCCCATTAGTGGTGGTATTAAGCATAATACCCCCTAAGGTGTGGCTATCAATTTATTCATGCATACCCTTAGTGGTGGTATTATGCATAATACCCACTAGGGTGTAGTTATAAATTATTTTATGCATCCCCTTAGTGGTGGTATTGTGTGTCATGTCCCCTTTCTAATTTTAGATTTTTTAATTTTTTTAGTAGGCTTGGTGTCTTGAAAAAGTAGATTTGAATTTGACAATTTAACCGAGAAACGACTCATTATTCAAGATTATTAAATTAATGCTTTTTGGGGAGAATATCAAATATGTTTGAAATAAATTATTAAATCAAGTGTGGGAAGGACTTCTTGGGGAACAATTTTTTTTCTTTTTTGCCATTGGTATTGGTGCAAGATGAGGTTTTTTCTTTGGCAGCTTTTCCGAGTGCATGATTTTGTGTTTTCAAAACTTGGCTTGAGGAGTTAAAATTATTCAAATGTAAGCCACTCATTCTAGGCATTGGTATTTGGGGCTGCAAGGTTTGACATCATTTATTGCTTGTTTTTGTAGTTTGGATTGAGTTTATGCTTTTTTCTCTATTTACAGGTTGTGGCTATCCTACAAAGGTTGATAAACCATTATAGGGATAATCTATGAGGCTATAAAACCAGAGAGAGTTGGACTCAAAGATAGTTTCTTTGAGGGTTTATAAGCATGAATTCACATAGAATTTGCATTGCTGTTGAAAGATGGCATTTTTGTGGATTTTTTGTTGAGTTGTTTGGTAGGGTTTGTGTTTTAGAGTGTCTAGATTCTGGTAAATTTTAGATTTATGTTGTTATTAGTTTGGTAGCTATTTTATCAAAGTTTATTCATGTATTTATGCTACTCAGACTCTATTTAGAGTGTTGGTGATTTTGTAATTGAAAATACAATGTTTTGGTTGTAATTTGTGGGTTTGTTTACCCAACTTTATTGTGTAAATTGCAGCAAGGTTCTGGACATTCTTTGTTTCTGTCATGAATAGAAAAATAGTGTTCTAAAAATTTTAATACCAGAAAAAATTCATACTTTTTCCCTTGGCACAATATTCTATGTTAAAAATAAATAAAATGGTTGATTTTTCATTGCACCTGATTTCTCCTTTTAAGAGTTTTTGAGAAAATATTTAATGGTAGATTTAAAATGTTTGTAAGGAATATTACAGTGGTATCATATCTATGATCTTTTCATCTTGACAGTTTAAATATTTCTATGCAACCAAGTGACGACAAAAAGAGGTATCAACAATAGGAGAAGCATAAGGAAATTGCCTCAAAATCCTTAGCCAGAAGGAAGTGTAGTTGTGTCTTCAAGGGGTAAGACAATGGATGATTGAGATGAAATGCATACAAAATTTCTCCAAGAACTATAAAGGATTCAAAATTAACTATTGATAGTCTTGTTGAGACAAGAGAGATGATGTGATTATTTGCTGAGAATATACAAAACCCAACACCTAATGACAAGGGTAGCACTTATGAGTCTCAACAGAGCAATACAAAACCCTCAAAATCAATTTTCTTACTTGAAGAGATTCTCCAACAATTAACCCAACCCATAATCCCATGGATGAGTTGGCTAAAGATCTCACAACAATTAGAGTGTCTTGTGAGAATCAGGATGAAGGGATTAAAAGTGCGGTCTCATACAATGACTATGTCTCTCAAATGCAAAGTTTTATGGAAGTAAGGGGTTATGAGCACCACCATGATTCTAGTGGAGGAGAAATTAAGAAAAAAAACAATAAAATTTCAGCCGCTATCTTCTATGGAACAGATAAAATCTCAGCCAGAGCATGGTTACAAAAAATACAAACCTATTTTACACTCAGCCCAATAAGGGAGCAAGATTCCATACAATATGCAACCTTGCGCTTGGAGAGAGTCGCCTATGATTGGTGGTACCATGGAATGAATACACAAGGTCATGATAGGGTAACTTACTTTGATGATTTTAGTCAAATTTTAATTGATAGATTTGAGC